>BMAW01051594.1:278684-338750 GCA_019974015.1 Nephila pilipes | reverse complement strand
ATATATATTAATATAAAAATAAACTTTTTTACAAAAGCTTCTTATTTTAAAGTAAAAATGTCGATAAATAATTTTTTTTTTTTTTTTTGTAGTTTATATTTTTACTGGAAAACGCTTATACTTTCATTTGAAAATAAATTATTTAAATATTATTAAAAAATTCATGAATTTTGTACACACAATTAAGAAATTTTTCCTTTGTGCAGTAAAAATTATGATTTTTGTATCTTTATATTGATTTAAACTAGTAGAAAAATTTATGCTGATTTAAAGTAAAACGTTTCAATTAGAAATAATGATTTTTCAAAGAAAAAGTCTGCATGCAGTTATGTTTGCAAAACCATTTAGTTAGTTATTTTTCACAGAGCTCATTCTATCTGCTTCATTTTAAACGTACCGTACATGTACCTTTAAAATGAGTTGTGATGAGTTAAATGAATGAATGATTGAAAATGAGTTAAAATGAGTTTTAAATGACATGTCTGTACACGACAGCATTTTTATTTTTAATGTTTTTCGGTTAAATGTTTGATTTATGCTTTTATATTAAGTAAATCCATAAACAACTTTCAAACACGTTTGAAATAATATAGTTTGAACTTTGTTAAGTAATCTTTTAAGCTTAGTTCGAATATTGTTTTTAATTTTTTACGATTAGCTTTCCTTTTATTTCATAATATTTCTTTGTTTTCCTTTACTACTTTTCAGTTTTTCTAAATTTTGAAATGTTACAACGAGTAAGAATACTTTATATTAGTTTTTGGTTATTGATATTTGATAGAATTTGTCCTCAGTAATTAAAGTATTACAGAAGTTTAAAGCTTAAAGAATTTCCTTATACGCAATATAGTCTTTTTAGAAATTTCTCCAAATTGAGCTGAAATCAGATGTATTTCAAATATTTGTGCATATTAATTTCAGTTAATGTGACAGATTTATATAAGAGTTTTATTTAACATTATGGATAAGGAGAGTAATGTTTATATATAATATTTCTCCAAGAGAGAGCTGTAGGAGCTAATAGTAATAAAGCTATAATTCAAGCCGTAAGCCTTCCAGTCACAAAATAATGATAATGGCTTAAATTCTTATCTTATCTAATAATCAAAATTTTTCTATAATTAGCTAAATCAGTTTTCTGAATCTACTTCCAGTTCTAATAATTAATTCAGTATTCTTCATACTTGAGAGAGAGGTCTAGTTATGCGATTTGTTATAATGTATCATACAGAAATTTCAATTCACAAATTCATCAAGATTAGTACATCTGTTTCTAAATTACTCAATTTAGAAACAGATGTACTAATCTTCTAAATTACACAATTTAGAAACAGATGTACATTCCTTCCTGTGTTTTGTATTCAGGGTCTATGTTAATCTATTGTCTTTGAAATAAGATACGCAAGACGTATTAGTCATATCAGGACTTACAAACTACTTCTGTATTTCTGATGGATCCTTTAGAATAGAATAAATGTAATGAATTGATCTAAACATAAGAATATGGTATGTTGTGTACAACTCTTAATAACAATATAGATGTTTCTGAGGTGCTTAAGTGGTAGTGGCACACTCATAGTGCTCTCGGAAGAAAACATTCGATGTTCTGTTTTTCGTTGTTTCGTAAAAATGGTGAAAATAAACGGTACGCTTTTGTTATAGTTGCAACTGCTGAAAAACGTCGTAGGTAGGGTGGGAAGTTTGTTTTGCTGATAACTTATTAAATATCATAGAGTATTTTGCAATTGTTGGAACTGTTTGTTTGAGTTCCTTTCTTGTTTTAGTGGTATTTGTCGCTGTATTATCTGTTGGATATTTTGAATTAATTTGGTAAATTTTTTGAGGTGTATGTTTTAAAAAATAGAAGGTTAACATTTGTAATAACTATTAGTTGGTAAAAAATTTTGCCTTAAAATTCTGAGTAAGAATTAGTTTTTTGTGAATACTTGAGGGTTATAGATATAGTTTTGAAAATTGCTAAATTGCTAAAATTACGCCCTAAACGAAAGCACATCGAAAACAAACATTCAAGTTAGTTGGAAAAAAAGCCTGAATTTGAACGAATCGGAAATTGAAGTAAATGTGTGTGATTCATTTTTGGAGTGTTTTATGAGTAAAACTGAAACTGTTAACCTGTTAAATGGTGATATTGATGAATCATTAAAGGAGAACGCAATAAGGAAGGAAATCAATAAAGCAGATGAATATAATGAAATAATAATCTCAAAGTTAAATTGCAAAGCAAAATTAAATCTATTCGAGAAGTTTCGTGTGAAATAGTGGAATAAACAATCCAATCAGATAGCATGCAGTTAGAAAATAGAAATGTGCATTTAGAAAATTGAACTAAGCATCCAAGCTTCCTCGATTTTATGGAGAGCCATTAGAGTATTTTGATTATGGGTCGGAAACCTTGTAGCTGTGGTGTCCCAATACAATCTACCAATATGATTCAGGATGCTACACAATAGGAAATATTTCAAGCAATTCGATTCGCGCAACAATGGATGCAGAGCTAGGGAATAGCGGTCAAGAGTTTTATGATATATTAATTATGCATCATTTAAAGATATTTATTAACATAAAATATAACAATACCTTTAATATAGTTAAATAAAAAAAAATTAAAATTTTAACGCGAACCTTATCCTTGCATTCCTCTACTTGATTTCACAATATCATTGGTATAATTTGCAACTTTCAATTTCACACATGATTCTGAATGTTCAGTTTTTAAACAACTTTTTTGTGAACTCAAAATATTTTTCATATGAAAAAAGATTTATTCACATAGATATAGGATAAGTGGAGATCCACATATTCACTTTTCATTCCTTCTAAAAGAAATTTAAATTGCCTGTGTACCAATGAAGAACGAGGCACTAGGCAATTAACAATTTCGACAACAGTGTTCGTTACAGAAATTAAGCGCTGTAACGAAATTTTGACAACGAAACTTATCTGATATATTATGCAATGGAAGTTCAATACTTAATGTCCAATATAATTTTCAAAAAGTTTGACAAATCATTTTTTCTTGTTAACCATTGCTGGAGCGCCATCAGTAGTTGCTTAAAATCTTTTATTCATATTAATATTTTTACTTTTAAAATAATTTATAAATGAAGGAAGAATATCCTTTCTCTTACTTATCCCAGACAGATAAATCAAGCTGCGTAATTCTTCATAAACTCGATCTTTATCTCAAAGTCGTGCAATTACTGCAAGGTGTTCAACATCATTTATATCGGTACTTTCATCAAGAATTTCTTGTAATCCAGAATTTTGTTTAGTTGTTACATTTTCTGCCATTTGAGGTATTTGTCTTTCAGTGGTTCTCGGAGTAACAGTATTTCTTGAATTCGGAAATAATATTGTTTGTAGACTTAGTAAACCTCTAAACAATATTTCAATACTTTTAAAAAAAATGTGTTCTTTATATATTCACCATCTAAGAAAGGTTTTCCTTTGGCAGCTACCCATTGAGCAATTACGAAATTACATTCAGATTCCAATTGTTTGATCAAAAAAATGTAACTTGTTTATTATATCCTGCAACAGCTTTTTTTTTCATAACTTCGCCTTTCTCATCGGAATTCTTAAATGTTGACTGATGTTTAGTTTGAAAATGTCTGTATACTTGATGTGCGACATATGATGCTTTCGCGAGATAACACACGTCCTTTTGTTCTACGAATCCATATTCATTCGTTCAAGAGTCTTGAAAACCGCGAACATCAAGCTTTCTATTTTAGAGGCCATTTGATTAAATATATAGGTATGAATTATCACAATAATTAAACAAATTAAATACAAGTTTTTACAGAAAAACTAAGAACGTGTCGTAAAGTTAAAATTAATCTATAGTGCAAGGCGTATATCAAACTTAATTTTACTTTCGACTGAAATCATACTCGATACTCGTGTATCGACGCAACTAACCGAACAAAAGGAGAGAAAGTACGTGAGGTGCTGAGAGGAGATACAGGAAGATTTATCTTTATCTGATAACATTGTAGAGTGCCACTGAAAATTGTATCGCGTGCCATAGGTTGCCGACGCCTGATTAAAAATTTTGGAATAAATTTGAAAATTCTGCGTGCAATAAAAGAAAACTTAACTGAAGTTGATAAATTTAGTTATTTAAAGTCGTTATTAAATGGTAAGGATTGAATAGGACAAAAGGATTTTCAATTACTCGAGAAAATTAGAAGCAGGCTATTAAATTGATTTTTTAAACATTTGGATGATCTGATATATTGATAAGTGCTCATTTATTTATCAGGCTTGTTAAGTATTGTCCAAGTAAAAAGTTCTTCTAGTATTTAGTCTCTTCTAAATTTTTATTTTGAAACCCAAACTCTAATTAGATGTTTAGAAGGTTTAAATGTCAAATAGGGCTTATACACTACAATATTAACAAATATCATTTTGAAAAATTTACAGGTGATTTGACTCTTGAATTCTCGAAACAAAATATGAGTAACTTCCGTGATTTGCAACAGTTTATGAACATTTTATATTTTGTGATAATCGTGAGAGAGACTTTTCGCTTCACCCAACTTCTCGGAATGTGTAAGAATTCATCCCCACCCTCACATAAATTTCTCGTTTATCGCAGCCCTTGACACCCTTTCCCCATTCGTAATTTCTCAAGTTACACCACAGCGACACTCATATTAGGCACCTCATCCAGTTGTTTACTCCGAATTTAAGGGCATAGTACTGTGAAAATCTAATCGTACAATTGAAAAGGAATAAACTTTTGAAGGAAAACAGAGGTTTGTTGTGTTGTAATCAAAATTGTTTTGTGAAAAATTCAAACTAGTACTCTTTTTGTAGATGTTGGCAGTCACAGGAGATGTGCTTTAAATTAGAAAATTCAAAGAATTTTAATTCGGATTCTGAAAAGAAACCTAAAGAAATTCTACCTGCTATTTCAAATTCAGTTGTAAATAAAGGGATTGGGATTTTATTGTAATGTGTTAAAACAAAATTGTTGGTCCTCAATCGTCAGGTATAATTATTGTAATGATTTAATAAAGGTTGTGAGCAAAGTTTTGTTAAAAGAAATTTATCAAGAAGGATAGGATTGAAATGTCTAGGTTCGGAAACATTAAAAATTTATTTGTTTGGAGCAATGAACCCAAGGTCGCAAACCTGTCGTACAGTGCAGTTGAGCTTAAGAAATATTTTGGACGGAAATGAAATAGTGATGCAGGAGTTGAAAACGGATGAGATTTTGAGGACAAAAATTAATTTCGCGAATGAGAGGTTGAGATTTGAAATGGAGAATAAGGGATTCACATTAAATTGGGGATTCGGTGAAGCGTCCGGAGAGAATGAAATTTCCTTGTTAGTGGGTGCTGATTTTTAAATGAATTTGACAAAGGGTTTTGAAGGATTGAATTGGTCGATGGTAGCTGCGATTAGTGAAAATGGATGGTCTTTTCAGAGAAAATGTGGGGAAGTGAGTGAATCCACTTCGGTAAATTTGGTTTTGGTTGATCGAAACTTTGTGTCAGTTGAACTTCAAACGGTTTTGGGAACTAGATAGCTTAGGTATTGTGAAGAAGGAATTGGAGTGTTTATGAATGTATCGGAATAGGGAATAATTGAGAATTTTAATGATTTTATTAGATTTATAGATGGAGGATATTGCGTAAAGTTACCGTGGAAGCCAGTTATGCAGAAGTTGACTAACAATAGAGAAGTGGCTTGGAAATGTTATGAAGGTTTGGTTCAGAGGTTTAGGAAGAGCACATCTTTGCCTGAGAATTATAAAAGGGTTATTGAGGAGTATCATAACGAAGATATCGTTGAGAAATCATGGTCGGATAGTTAGGTGTTATATACTGATCGTCATTCCATTTACCTCACCATGCAGTCATTCATGAAGATAAACAAAAAAATTGACTTCTCATTGTTTTTGATGAAACTTCTCATGAGGAATAATATTTTTAGGATATATTAGAAGCTTCTTATGAGGTTTGAATTTATATCCCAATCTCTTTGAAATTATTTTAAAATTTAGACAAAACTGAAAAATAAAAAAAGAAAAGAAAAAGTTCCATGCAAAGTTTTGCAAAGAACAGATTTAGCCACACAAGATGCACTTTTTTATAATTACTATTAAATATTCAATTAAATATAAGAATTAAAGTAAACGATTAAATATATAGAGAAATGAACAATAGCAAACTTTTCCGATATTAAAATTAAAGTGAACGATAAATTATTAAATTTAATATATTCAAGATAAATGCAATAAAAAGTAAAGCAAACGATAAATTGTTACACTGAATATATTTATGCTAAAAGTAATTAAAATTGAAGCAAACGATAAATATTTGAAAAATGATCTGGTACACCAAAAGTGATCTGGTGCGAAAAAAATGTTCCAACTAAAACAATAACCCCCTGGGTGTCTAATAGCATTTACAGTCGATGTAAAACTAGCCTATCTTAAAATGTCATTTGATCCTATTGACAGAAATTTCATTAAATTCACTCAGACTGACGATATTGGTTGAAATACATTTCAAGAAATGAGTTTCTCTAGAGTCTTATCGGACTACTCCCAAATCCCTAATTGACAGTAACTCATATTATTTCGATAAATAAAAAGATAAATTTGCTAAGACTCACATATTATTATTCAAATACTTTATGTAGACGATTTTATTGGAAGTGAAGATGTGCAAACGGCCTTAAAGATTACGACGAAAGTATAAGAATTCTTGGATACCGTAACATGATGCCACGAAAATGGAAATCTAATTCCCTGGAAATTCGACAGCTATGGAAAGATCCTAAATTCGACATCAGTGAGGAAAAGAATGATACTCAGGGACTTGATTCTCCATCTAAGATGTTGGTACTGGTTTGGGACCCAAAAGCGAGCAATATTTCGTTCAACGTGAAACAACTATCGAAATGTGTGAAGAACGAAATGCTTCAAAAAGATTCATTTCTCAAAGTAGTAGGCTATAAATTTGATCCTGTCAGGTATCTTGAACCTTCCTTCATAAAATTTAAATGTATTATTCGAGAACTATGCAGTCATGATCTAGATAAGGATGTAAGACTTTCGTTCTCACTTGATCACAAAGAGCAATTGTGATGCAGTGAAATTGAACTTTTAGAAAATATCCGGATTCCTCAAAACTATTTTTCAAATTTAAATTGCAACTTTGTTTTATTTTAAATTCATTCTTTTTCATTTTATTCTCTCGTAGCCTATGGAACTGCACTATATTTAAAAGCAGAACCAGCCATTGGATAGATAACATCCTTTATTCTAAGAGTCGGATCTTATGTTACGTCAAAAGGGACTTAACATTGTGGAGACTTGAATTAATGTGTTATCATATAGATTAACGCGTCAAGTAAACAAATACCTTAAATTTAAAACATCTTGTTATTTCTAGACAGATTCTATGATTACGTTGTTTTGGATAAAGGAAAATTCTAATAAGTATAAAACCTTTGTAAAAATAGGGTAGATGAAATTTAATCATTGTCAGATACCGATAATTAGGCTCATTACTCTAGGAAATACAACTCTGTGGATATTATTTCCAAAGGAAATTCCGCTGCATATTTAGCTGGGAACCGATTGTGGTAGTACGATCCATTATGGTTAAGTCAACCACCTGAATTTCAGCCAATAAAAAGTAGAATTTGAAATTTCAGAACATATATCTTGAATTAAAAATTAATTTTAAGAAGAAACGCAAAATAAATGTGTAGTAGAAAATAGTAAATTTATTTTAAATTTAGAAAAAAATAGTTATTTGTCAAGAGTATTTAGAATAACTGCACTAGATTCATTAATAAATGTCGAAAAAAAAATGTTCTCTCACGTCAAAGGAACTATAGTGTGCAGAAGTTGACTTGATTAGATATGAACAAAACACTGGGTTTGACTTGGAAGTGCAGAACATCAAAACTGATCAATCGATTTCTAAAGAATCTTCACTTTTAAAATTAGCCCCATTTCTCGACGATAGTGTTTTGCTGCGCTTCAAAGGAAGTTGAGGAGAAAGAGCATTTACAGAGAATCAGGTTCACCGCGTGTTTCTTCCAAAACAAATTAAATTTATAGAATTTATAATTATTAGATAACATAATAAATTTTTTCATAGAGGAATGACAGTTATCCTCTGTCATTCAATATTAGGTCTAAATTCTGGATTCTGCAGAGTAGACAAATTGTTAAAAGAGACAAAATGCTTAATTTGCTGAAAATAAAGTTTGAAACCTGCTAATTTAGTAAGTAGTCAATTGCCAAAATCAGGATCACTGAAATCCTCCATTTACAGTAACTGGTGTTAATTTTACTGGCTAAATTTTGATGAAACTAGGAATGGATATGCCTCTAAGGGCTTGCATAGCACTGTTCACATACAGTATGACTAGATCACTGCATATCGAACTTATCAAAGATATTCGTATGCTGATCAAGAATTTTATTTTGTCTCTAAGGAAATTTCTAACAAGAAGAGAAATCGTTCGTTTGCTACAATGGTAAGAGCTTCAAAGCCACTGACGATATTCTGAAAGAATTTGTAAAAATTGAAATTGATTCAAAATTAAAATTCTTTATGAATTCATGGCACAACTTGGCAATATACTGCTCCCTAAGCACTTTGGTGGAGTGGATTCTCGGAAAGGCTCATGAAAAGTGTCGAAGAACCTTTAAAAAGATTCTCGAAAATGTTCTTAGTTTTGAAGATTCCTTCAAAACTAAGAACATTTTCGAGAAATTTTCTAAGAACATTTTCCATTCCTTCCAATTTATTTTAAACCAAAGACCTTTTACAAATGTCCATAATGAAGAGCAAGAGCTATAAGCTCTTACACCAGAAGAAAATTATATCAAACTACCTTCTTAAAGCATGTTTGAAAAATGTGGATGGACAATAATCTTTTCGAATTGCGATATACACGTGATTTTTTTTCATATTCTTCAGATTAATGGAATTTTTAAAAAAGTGAGGTAGTATTGCTGTAGGGATAGACGAAACCAAAAATATTGTGGCCTCTTGGAATTATAGAAAATTATAAAAGTAGAGATGAGTAAGTACATTCGTGTTTTGTTCATAAAATAACTTATCCATTAGAAATACAGAGGTTTTGTGATATTAATTATTTATGTAATATAGTATTAATTTGTTTTGAGATTTAGATATTGATGTATTTTATATTTAGTTTTATTGAATTTATCTGAACTTTCTTTAGTATATTGACTTGAAAGATTACTGGACTCTGAACACAATACAGGTGGAGTGTATCATAACTCCTTATAACAATAAAGAGGGCACTGGGGGGGATAAAGGGTTCATATATATATATATATATATATATAGGACACACTCATAGCGTTCTCGGAAGAAAGCACGTTCGATGTTTTGTTTTTCATTAGTGTATGTGCGTTAGTGTAGTGGACATTCCCGCGCATTATGTTTGTTCCCGTTAACTCAAGTATGAAAAATCACCAGTCTTGTCATAATTTGGACTGCTGAAACAGACACTTGACTTAATCCAAATCTCGAAATGAACCATCGTAGTATATAATTGTTGGTTTCGTAACATAGTAAAAAATACAGCTATAAGTAAATGCATACTTTTTGAGATTTTTTTTTTTTAAATTCAGTACCCCGAATATAACATGTCATCGACAACAGAAATAATACTTTATTTTTATAATGACTATTCTTTTGTACAGACTTAAATATCTATGCTATTCAGTAGTAGATGTGGCATATGCTCGAGTCAATCGCAACAGTAAACACTTGAGAAAGACAAAATAATATAATAAATAAAAGTTTGTAACTTATATTATATGTATGTGTAAATGAACTAAACTAAAAGTAAATAAAACAAATTTTATCGAATTCTGTTTCACAAGTAAAAGCATTTGTTTTCACTTCGTGATACAAAAAATTATTGATATGCAAATTATTTTTGCCAATCAATCTTGCCAGGTGCCTTCAGTTAACTTTTAATTTAATCGAACTGAAAAATACTTATAAGGAAAAAATATGACAAGAAATGTGTAGCAATATCCTTCTTTAGAACTTAAATTTTGAAAAGTTATCTTTTATAAGTCAGGAAATAAAGTTAAGATTTTTAAACCATAAGAAAAAAATTATTAAACTTTATAACCCAACGTATTGTAATGAGCATTACTTATAACAAGATTGGTTTGGAATAATTGCATTTAACTTTCATCAATCACTTAAGAACTAGGTGAAGTAGATTTTTTTTATTTAATTCTGAAGTGTTTAGTTCCTTACAGCGAGTGGAAGTTCGAAGAAATCTGCAGATGTGATGAACGAAAAAAATATGCTAGGTAATTACTTTGGTTCCTTCATTCCCAACTTTTTTAATTTTCAGACTTTCCGTAATTTATTTCTTATCTTTTTTTTTCTTTCAATTTATTTTAGCTTAAGAAAGATTCAAACTTAGCTCAGAAGCGGAATAAAAACTACATCTATATTAATCTAAACTAAGATTATTTGAAAGATAGTTTAAGAACAGTCTGATAAATTCTAAAATGTCTTAAAGATTTTTTGAAACACCTATTTTTTTATATAAGGATATAAGATAAGATCTATCCTGGGGTCTCTTTAATATGGTACTGATAAATATATAAATAAAAATGCTAGTAAATTTGATTAAACTTGCTGTTATATAATTAACTTGATATAGTTGTCAGAACATTCATCGTTGCAGATCAGGTATTCTTATTTATTAAATTGTAAAGGCTAGGTACAACTTCCGAGGGATATTTGTGCTTTATTACGAGCTCATAGATAAAAAAAAATAATGTATTGCTGAAATAAATAACAAACAAAAGTTATCCAGTCACGTTAAATGCAGTTACAAGTTTCGCAACACAGTTTTAAGACCCTGTTTACTGAGTCTAATCAAATTTTTATTCTTTTAAGGGTTTTATGCTTTGTTCTGAATCTTGCAGAGTGAAGTTTCTAACTTCAGCTCTACGGACTATTTTCTTCTCAAGATATTTCCAACGGGAATAGTATCAAGTAATCAGCGCAAAGTAGGACATCTACCTTAACAGAAGAAAATAAATAACTTTTACTATTCTTTGCACGTAGAAATCGAGTTTCAGTGGGGACAACTCTTTTTTTCCAAATCTAGAAAGAATAGTTATACGATGAACTTGATGACAGAAAGTCACATCGAACACGAGGGTAACTTTCTAATCTAGAAAGTGCCCGCAGAAAAAGAAGGAATAATTAGAAGTGACTTGTGCCTGAGGTCAATTCGGAAGTTTTATATTAAAAGAAAGACTTCGATTCTTACATCTACATTCCTACTCGTAGGAGATACTAAGTTTTTTTATAGTAGGGATATAACGAATTGAAGTGCTATAAGGGCTTATTTAAGTTTTTCCCCGAAGTTTTGTTTCTGTCTCTGTGTATCCGCAAACAAATAAAAAGAACCAGCTCCTCAATTATAAGGAAATCCTACTTTTAGGATTCGATTACACAAAGACGTTTTCAGTCGTTTAATTTGTCGTTATTTTCCCTTATATTGCAGAAGTAAGAACGTTTAGAAGCAGTATTTGATATATTGAGTTTTCTTCTCCTTCGCCAAAAGAAAAGAAAGCAATGTCTTAAGCGTGTCCCAGTAAGGGAAAAACGTTTGCTTTTAATGACTTTGCAAGGTTTTTTTAATGACAGGAAATGCATCCCTTTTTCGGCTTTAACGTATAGTTATTGTACCTAAAATGCAATATTTTTGACTTCTTTGATTATTTTTTATGAGTTTAAACTCCTATCGATATTTATTTACTTTTTCTGCAATCAAAAATGTAAATTTAATATTAAAGCTGGAAATATAAATAAAAAGTTAATAAACGAATGAAAAGTTAAAACGAATGAAAAGTTAAAACGAATAAAAAGTTAAGTTAGGCTGTTCTTGATTTTATTCATCAGATTTCTAAAATATAAAAAAAATCATTAGATTTAGAAAACATACAATTTCCCTTAAAGGTGAAATCATTGTTAACTTATATCTTTTTTCAAATCATTGTTGCAGTCTGCTACTGTATATGGCTAGTGATTTTAAATTCTTAAATACTTCCAACTTTTTTAATTTTGTTTAAAAATTAGGAATTTGAATGTTTTGCTAAACTGAAAAATACAAAGAAGTTAAAACACTTTCTTTTAATAGCAGTATGCAGAAAAGGAAATAATAAGAAAATATATCTTATTTTAAATTATCCTGAAATGCATAAATTTAAAAAGACAACCTGGAGTTAATGAACACTTTCATTCTCTATTTATTTTATTTAAAGAATATTTGTTTTAAAATTTAAGTATTTACTTATTATATATACTAAACGTTTACCTTTTGAATATTTGTTTATTAATTTTATTCCAAAAACACTATTTTTTATGTCTCATTTACTTTGCACCATATTCAACTTGTAAAGGGTAAATTATTTTCCACTTTTTTACTAATAAGTAAGTATAAAATGCATTGTAGAATTTTGAAAAAAATAGATCAGCTGAAAATTAAATAAGATGCTTTATTTTGTGACAATACAAATAACAATAAATCACGAGTATGTAAACCAGAAACATCTCTCTTTTTAGATTAAATGTAGGAAACGCTTTTGCTTTATGTTTACAAAAAGGATTATAATTATATTTGAATATATATTCATATGTATTTTATAAAAGATTGATATATCTCATAACAGAAAAACATGGTTAACTTTTACACGAGATATTGAATAAAAAGCGATTTTTCAAGAAGAGAAAATGTATCAAAAGTTTTTTTTCTTTTAACAACTTTTCGATGTCATCAATCATTATTACACCAAAAGAACCATTTTACGAATGACAGTAGGGAAAATAAAATTTGTAATGCGAAATATTTCTAATATACACAAATAGTCATTTTGTGGATAAATATTTTTAAGAAAATATGCATTGTTAGAAATAATTTTTATTCACCATTCTATTTGGAAAACTTTTCTAGTAATAAGTAAAAAAACATAAATATCTCTCTTTCAAATATCTTCACCATTCAGTTAACAAAAAGATGGGGAAAAAGTTCAATTAAAAAAAATCTAAATTTTATAATCGTGCAAACAAAGAAATGCTTAAAATTAGAACAACATATTTTTTCCAGTGTTATTAATTTCTATTGAGAAAAATAATGTATTTTAATAATTATAAAAACAAACGAAGTAAAATGTAAAACAGCATTTACTCATTCCTGAGCTCGTTTATTTTAAACGTTAAATGTTGATAATGAATGGGAACAAAAATGGAATTCTCTGTCACAATAGCAAAAGTCTTTTACTGATGATATCAGACCAACATTTAATGACTTTCAACGCAATTTTCCCCTTCTTTTTTTTTAAATCATCTAAACAGCTTTTCGTGTTTCCTAAACAAAATCTCTTTTTAACCGTAGTCAAATGCAATAATTGATAGTAACCACATAAGAACGAACCAGTGCTCCTATTAACACATTGTAAACTACACAGAGGGAAGAAAAAACAACAACTTCTTGGTAAAGTGTTACTTCCCTGGAAGTTAATACAGACCCATTAGAAAAGCAGGATTTAAAAAATGGTACTTACTTTTGACAGGTGATTGCACTTTCGGTAAAACCTCCTGAACTACTTTTCTCACTTTCGAGGCTGTTACGGCAAAAGCACTATTAGCTATCATCTCCGATTTCGTTTATCTCCAGTTTCAAAAAAAGAACCGCTGCATAGCTACTTTATCAAGGATTTGAGAAAAGAAGTGAGAACAGAAGTTGCTATTGATCACAGCCTTTTCGAGTATGCAACTGCGCTTTCCGTGTCGTGCGTTCCCTATACAACTATTTCGGAAGTTAAAGCTTGCACGAAATGCCTGTGTGAGAAAAAAAATGTCTCATACGACCCGGTACATTAAAAAACAAATCGAACACGTACGCCTTGAATAGCCCATCTGTGAGAGAAATAAATTTATGCCTATACTTTTAATGCCCCTAATCTTCTATCCAGTGTATCGGTCTATTATTTATTCCTTTAGGCAATTTTTTATGTTAATCACAATTATAGCTCGAAACAATATCTTAATGGTAAGTCACGCATTTAGAAAAATTAATGCAAGTATATAGAACTTAATTAAAGTAATTTTTATGAACAGAATTTTTCGATTTCCCGTTACTGATCAGGTTCGATATGAAATAAATGAAAATATTAAAAAAAAAATTCAGGCTTACTATTATTTTTTGGATCTAATAATTGGAGGAAGTATATAGAGCTTAAAATCTTTTAAAACTTTTATTGACTCTAAATTACCTAAATTGAAGCTGTTGGAGCTGAATTGGAGCTGAAAAAATGTAATTATTAAATAATTTTTTTAAAAAAATTTCTTTAATAAGTCCAGTCGAATTGAACATATTCGTTTTACATACATCTATTGTTTTTCGAGAGTGCTTCTCATTGCCCTTGTAAGGTACCAAATACCCTACATCATATTTAAGTTGAGTGTACAAGGCTTAATCATCATTGCCTTTTTTTTTATTTATTCATCTGTTTTAAACAATATTTGTCTTAGAGGGCGAAACTTCTGACACAAACGTGTTTGCTTTTCTATTTAATTATTATATTCTATTTGGTTAATATATTCCATTCAATTTTTATATTATATTTAAGATTTTATTCCTAATTTTTTTACACTGTTTTTATCTATTGGGTTGGCAATTAAGTGATGGTGGATTTTGTCGATAGATGACTTAGCACATTCTTTTGTTTTGTCATCTCTGTTCAAAGCACCTAACCTATATTATTTTCTTGTTGTTTGGATTTTACCCTTTAACTAGTACGGAAATTGTATAGCTTTGTTAATTAGTTTCATTTTTATCCTAATTTTAAAATGGAAGAACAATTCACATTTCGGGCATTTTATTGTATTATTTCCGAAAAGGCAGGAA
Source organism: Nephila pilipes (assembly GCA_019974015.1). NCBI lineage: Eukaryota > Metazoa > Arthropoda > Arachnida > Araneae > Nephilidae > Nephila > Nephila pilipes. The sequence continues at coordinate 323,774 of BMAW01051594.1, read as the reverse complement.
CACATTACAAGCATGCAAGAAGTTATGTGCTGTACATGGGAATGAAGCCTTCAAAGGAAGACAATGCAGTATCAAAATTGATTGGCCAAATTTCGATCAGGTGATTTTTCACTAAAAAATGTGCAATGAACAAGCCATCCAGTTATAGGTGAAGAGAGTCATATCAAAGCCATTATCGATTCAGAGCATCATATCACAGCACGTGAAATTGTAAAGAAGTTCATTGTATCCCATATATACATTAAAAAGTCAAAACAGTTTGATTATGTTAAGAAACTTGATTTATGGGTTCCTTATTAGCGTAAGAAAATTTATTTGAAGCTACTTATTAGTATCTGAGATTTGTTTCTAAAACGACTGCTTACTGACGACGAAAAGTGGACAGTTTATAACAACTTAATCGAAAACGATTGAGGGTGAAACAGGATGCACTATCCCAGACAACATCAAAAGCTGAGATTCGCAATAAGATTATGTTGTCAGTTTGATGTGATTATAAAAGAATTCTACACTTTGAACTATTACCAAGAAATAAAACGGTTAATTCAAACGCCTACGTTCAACAACACACCAAATTGAACGATGCAATTCAAGAAAAGCGACCATAATTGGCAGATCGTAAGGATTTTTAACATGAGTCCTGAGTCCCCTATATCTTTGATCACTCACCAAAAGTAATTAAACCTAATTTGGGACGTGTTGTCCCCTCCGGCCTATTACCCTTTCAGATTTTCATTTATTTCGTTCCATGCAAAATACCTAAAACGAAATTTTTTTTATTTATGCTGATGGTGTAAAAAATCTTATTTAATTCAGTTTTTTTTGTGACAAAAATCAGAAGTTTTATGGACATGCAATTATTACACTGCATGAATGAGGGTGAAAGGTCATCGATGAAAATGAACAATACCGGATTTAATAAAGTTATATTTTAAAGTAAAATATTTGAATTTTCCTTATTTAAAATCCGCAATCACTTAATTATCAACTTAATATTCTCATGAATCTGGATTTAAAACTATATCTGTATATTAAACAATTTTTTGACACAGTTTAGCCGAATTGGATCTAGCCCCATAAAGCCTGTCACTAACTCACTAAACAAAACCAGTTTTCATGTGCAAAAATTATATTCCTCCTTTTAACTACCCATTTTCCCTTTTAAAATACAAACGAATTACTTTAATAATGTTATGAAACTGAGAACAAACTTATTTTTAAAATAAAGAAGTATTAATCCTCCTAATTTTTTCTAGGTGTCTCTATTACAACATAGATAAACAACTTAATTAGAAATGTGTCGTTCTTTTTAAGAGAGGAAAATATTTCAGGAACGAAAATTAGGAGAAGAAAATACTTCAAGAATTTTCTTCACACACATTTGGTGAAACGTTCTTCTCATTTATTTTAAAGAACTGTTTTATGTATTTTTCTTTTCCCGAGATTTGGCTTAATAAAGGCTGTTTTTCGCAAATATTAAAAAAACTACTGTGACTCTCAAACATTTCTATTTTTCCCAATTATATTACATAAATGGGAAAAAATAACTCTCTCAGATTTATTCAGCTCGCTGAAGCAAAAGAAATAATTAAAACACTCTCTTCTTCAATAAATGAAATAAATATATAATTAAATTGAAAGCAAAGTTAGAATTCACAGAATTCGCATTATGAAAAGATTTACAAAAATTTTGAACTATTAATGAGGGGTTGTTTTGAGTTCCTTTTTTTTTAAAAAAAAAAAGTTCTGCCGAGGCTTATTATCAATCAATTTCTCGGGATTACTTAACACACTTCTTATAGGGTGTGAGTTTTTCATAATAAAATATATTTTCTCTATAGTTATAAATTTAATGAAGTAATTCTGTAATACTATACGAGATATATCTTTTAAAATTATTTTAAAGTTTAATCTATTATTAGTAATCTCTGTTTGTAATTTTATAGGTAATTATTATTTCAGTAACTTTCTTTGCTGTATTCAGCTTACAATAACTTTAGAGATAGCTTCATTAATTAACTTTTCTTTGAGTAAGTAAAAGAAAACAAATGTTGGGTACTAAAAACAGCGAAACAATACAAAAACTACTTCTCCATTTGCTTGAAGAAGCTTAAAGGTCAAAGTTTCTAGAGAAAGAGACCCCATTGTAAGTTTATTTTTATTGCTGTTTTGAGAACCTCATTTCAAATTTCTGTTTCAGGAAATTCTCAAATGTGAGAAGTTGAGATTCTCTCTTCTTCATTTCAAGAAACACTTTAGTACCTTAACCGTAACCTGTATTTACTCGAACGAACAAAAGATACGAGATTTTTTTTTTATTCACAGTCATTTGAACGTCAGTTTTTGTCCCATTTGAGACTGAGATCACGAGTAAACACCAATAACTCTCAAGTTTGAAATGAAATTCTTTATTGAGCCTCTGAAAATAAAATAGTTACATTTATGTCACTTTAAAATAAATGCTTCTTTCACAAGATAGTTGGAATTTTCAGTTTATTAGTGATTTTTTTCCTTCTTGAAATAAAACTAAATTACGCATTTGCAAACATGGAAAAAATTATACATGCTTCGAATATACTTTCCTTTAACTAGTAAAAAGGTTAAACAAATTAATGTCATTTTACAAGATTTTTCTCCAGAGTTTCCCTTTAAGCATATTTTAAGAATACCTGTTAAAAAGTGGGATTTTCAATAGCAATGAGATTTAAATAAAATTAATTAATATATGAAAAGGGTAGTAATGAAAAGGAGTGGACTGTTTTAGAAATGTGGTTTCCTGTGGGTATAATTGATTCATAATTCTGAGGAAGTAATTAATTTAATCAGATTTTCAATTCAATCGGGAAAGAAAAGCAGTTTTGCTTCTAATTTTCAAAATTTTTCTTGTAGATTTCGTTCTTCAAATGAAAAAAATAAACGTTTTACTTTAAATTGTGTAAAAAAAGTCTGAACTTAGCTGAGTAGTTAGTTATATTTTCTAAATGGTTCTTCTCCTTTGAATAAAGTATAAGTTTCACAATAGAATTCTACTAGTGCTAAGCACCATAAAAAATTTAGAGAGATCTCTCAATTAAAAACCAGCAATTTAAAATAATATTTTTTTTTTGCAAAAGGTAGAACATTGAACTCAAGATAATTCCGAATAAAGTTTAGTGGATGAGGATATCTTGTCAAAAAGAGAAACTGTCCTCGATAAAGGGCGTTTAGTAGTAATGAATACATAATTTGATAACATAAGAAAAGTAGTGATGATAACATAAGAAAAACATTGTAACATAAGAAAATTGAAGTAGTGATGATAACATAAGCAAAACATAATTTAATACACATTGATTTACAATACTTTAGATGAAAATTTCTTTAATAAATAAATTCCCCTTATTATAAAATATAACAATACGTATTTTTAATTTTTTGTACCTAAATTCTTTTTTTGTACTCGTTATTTGTTTCGAATAACACGAATTCGTATGCTACGGCAATTTTTATGAACTAGCAATCATGTTTTCAAGGATTGCCTGTAATTCACTACGATTACAGAAAAATACTTGATAATGTATAAATTTCTGAGATTTGCACGATATAGTTGAATATACTTAGGAGTTCACCTCATATAAATAACATCGAAATAATAGCAGTTTTTTATCCTTTAAACAATTTTCGAAGGAAATTAATGATATCATTGCGGCAAATTGATGGTATGATTCACAGTGAGAAAATAACAGTTGTGAAAGATATTGATTAATTTTCTTTTACTTCTTAGTTTTCTGTAATACTGTATACGAAATCAATCTTACCATTAAGGGTAATAATAAATAATGAGAAAATAATAGTTGTGAAAGATATTGATTAATCTTTCCATTTAGCCCTCAGTGCTTTTTCATACTAGATACGAAATATTTATTTCACTTTGTTTTCTTTCAAGTTTCTTTTACGTTAAACACTTGGTTCTGCTTGGAGAAATAAAGATTATTAAAAGAAAACACGGAATGATAAACTAGATAATAATGCCAGAAAGAAATATCAAAATACTTTCTCCTGTTATAAATGTTCCTAATTGGCGGAACGTTAATAATTGAGAACTATGGGTGCATCCAAAGATTCATTATTAAGTGTTCTAAGCAGCTCATGTCATCCAACATCAATGACATCGAACGACAAAAAAGATTTGGGAACGTTACATATTGTTTTGGGTTTAACATGATAAATCAATGTAGAAAAATTTTCATAAGTTCTGTATAAGCTTATATATACGACGATTATATATTTTGCATTCTGTAAAATATCGTAAGTAGTTGAGAGGGAAAAAAACACCTGTAATTTTTTTTTCTCTCTTAAAAACTTACTATTTTCAAAGCGATTCATATTCTTCTAACTTTATTCTATATTAAATATTTTATTCCATACAATCATCAAGAAATTATTTCATGGAATGCAATGTGCCCCAGTAATACATTAATAAAGCTGCACTGTTGGCCACTCAAAATGCAGTGCCTGAGTTGCCTTGTGGCCATGATCACGAACTCGTGACCAGCGTTGTTTTTGTCGATTCATGGGTTCGATCCCTGATGTCACTAAATACCTGATACGGAGTGGAAGTGATGCACGTTAAATCTGTGGAGGTACTAAGTCACTCCATTAGCGTGATGTAGAAGTTTGCAGAGGGAGGTGCATGTTCAAATGTCATTCTCGTAATTGACAGATGCTCAAAATTATGAGGTCCGTCACCAATAGCTGCAGTATTGTTGCTCAGTGCGACGTTAATAAACAATCACAATCGCTCTTACAAAATGCAATTCCACGAAGAAAGCATTCAAAGCGAGTGAAATTTTCACCATGCATATACTGCAATGGGATTTGCAAAAGGTTAGCAATTATGCACAAATGCATTTCATGGGCCCCAGTAGTGCCTTTAACAACCTGTATTTAAAAAGAGAGCTGAATGCCGTTTTTGAAGTATTTGAAATGCTTTGGTGCACTTGTTTTGCGTGAACCCTTTTAATATGCTTCGATGAATATGAGTCATTCTTGCCCCTTACTGAGTTTGAATGAAGAGGAATTGATGCTATAGAGAATGCGGATTACATCCTTCCGAGATATGGTTTATCGAGTGGGACGTAACCAAGGACAAATCTACAATCGATGGATGAGGGAGAGAACGATTGACCAGCTGATCCGCCTCATTGCAACACTACACAGGATGACAAGCATATTTTTGGGCATGGCAGTGATGGAACACTTTGCCACATCAGGAACCATATTACAAATATAATATGATCCATGACAATCGGTGTCCACACGCACCGTTCGATGTCGTTTGAAGCATGGTGAAATGTCCGCAAGGTACCCATTGCCGTGTTTATCTTTGTCTTAAAACCGTAGACGTTAACGTTTGTATTGGTGCATTGAACAGAGGACATGGTCAGTCAAACTTCACGATATTGTTTTTACGGAAGAATCACGCTTCTGCCAGCAACACGACGTTGGCCCTATTAAAGACATGATGGTTCTGTACCCAATATTATGGTTTGGAGGTATTGGATTCCCTCCCTCCCTCTAGAACAATACCCGTATCGCACTATATGCGGATCGGGGGATTAGCTGCTCCAAGAATGCCCCTCTAGTACACCTTCCCGGTAAGAGGATTAACCAGCCCTATATCTCTGAGATTTTGGAGCCTGTTGTCCTCTCTTACCTTCAGATTGTATTGCTGCACGACCAGCTTGCTCTCCCGATCTATCATTAATCGAAACGTTTAGTAAATGATTAGAGAACAACCCCGACATACAGCCCCCGCCTCTATATCTGATCAACTTTTGCAATGTGTGGAGGCATCGTGGGCTACCATACTCCAACAAGACATCCAATGTGTCTTTCATTCAATGCTGAGGCATGTAGTAACGGTTATTGTCAACCGTGGCGGCAATACTCAATACCGATTTCATCGTCTTCCTCACCTCGCAGAAGACTGCATTTTCAATAATTTTACCTTTGTACTGTGTGTTATCTCTCTGCCAAATTTGGCTTTGACATCTCTCGTTCTTTTTGGCGTTACATTTTAGATGGCCAGTAGCGTATTTAAATGGTATTAAGAAGAGATTTACGATTGCAGCAATTTTTACTCACTACTTTTCTAGAGTTTATACTTCCCTTCAAAGTAAACAGTTGAAGTTTTGAAATGTTAAGAAATTCTTAGAGAAAAATATATTAACCAATTAGTAGGAAAAAAACAACAGAAAAGGTTAGAGTTTCTGAAATATTTTTGGTTATGAATAAAATAATTAAAACAGATGTCATCATCAAAGGGTCGACGGAATGGAAATTTGATTCACTCACTCACGTTATCATTTATTCATTAATTAATTTATTTATTAGTGACTGGCCAGGAAAGATAACCAGAAAAAATCTTATTTTGAAAAGTAATGGGGTGACCATTTTGTCGTTGACTAAAACAGCTCCTAGAGTGACTAAATATTTACTGCTGAAATTTCTCAAAAAAAAAAAAAAAAAAAAAAAAAAAAAAAACTGTTCAGATAAAAATTACTTTAAAAAAAACAAAAGTTCTGGCAAAATTTATGAATCTGGATTAAATGGATAATTTTATTATAACTACGATTTTAACTATTCACTCAAAGAGCTTAGATATATTAAGGTCCCTGCAATTAAATATCATTTTGACTAGAGTTTAGTGCATGCCAATAATTTAATATCCATTTAACTCACTAGTAATTGCTACATTATTAACATGAGAAAGGCAAAGCATTAATCACACAGTTTTCAAAATAGGTAGGTTTAGCGCCTAATGTATATTAAAGTATTTCATATATTAATGCAAAACACAAATTTATTTTTTACATGGCAGTCTGTCATTTTTCACCGACTCTCTTCCTGCATAATAAAGCGGAAAGTGAGCAGTTGGCATTGAACCAATAATTGGTCAGTTCGCTTTTCTAACAAAACACAGATAAGTGTTTTAATGAACCATGGATTCTGATGACATAAAAGTAATTTTATTTCCAATGCAAATAAAATTTGCTAATAGAACGTGTTTGGAATTACGTTAATTAAATAACTGGTCCTTTCTAACTTCTGTGTAATTGCCATTTCTAATCTGTGATATTTCTAGAGCTTTTACTTTATAGCATCTTATCATCGATGTATTATTCATTGTTTGAAACTCGTATCTTATTATTTAATGAGATGACAACCTAATGAGTTCTTAATAAAATATGAATATTAAAATATAAAACAAAAATGTTTATTAAAATTATAAGATATCAAACAAATATTAAATAGCCTTATTTTAATATATGTAATGCGAAGTACAGCTTACAAGCATAAATAAAACTGAGCTGAAATGACAAAGTTAATTCCAGAAACTCTTAGTGAGTAAGCGTTATTTCCTAAATATACATAAAGTTTTAAATATTCCATTATTAATTGTCTCAAACGGCAATAGTTTGCCTCTTTTTCTTTAATTGGTTCTAATACAAGCTTCAAATATAAATGCAAGACGTTCTTTTTTAAAATAAGTGTCAATTTTGAGTAAACATACGTAAAATTAATTGCAGACTTTTATTATTATTGTTTTGTTGCCAAAAAATAATTATCATTTGTTTCTCGCCAGAGCAGAAATAAAATTTTTTATTCTGAAGAGGAAAAAAAAGAGAGAAAACTCATTACTTTCTCATCCTTTATCATATATGCTTTACAACCAAAACAATATTTATTTAATTCATCGAAAAATTGAATTATTTACATTATACCGTCAAAACCATCAAATGAATAATTATCAACAATATTAATTAAATTATCAACAATACAAAAATACTTACATATATTCTTTTCAACCTATTATTATTTCTAAATGTGAAGAACAGTTTTAACTTTCATTTAATTTTAATAAATATTTATCTTTATCATTTTATATAACATAATGTTATAAAATTTTCGCGATCTAAAATAAGAAGAACACACAATATTTAATACACAAACTTTATGCATGTATATAAACAAAGACAAACCTTACAACTAAAGTCCTTTTAACGGTATCAGAAACCTATAGCGATTTATTTGAGTATCATAGCTAATACATAAGAGTATCGATTTTTTGTGAAATCAGAGTAATCTAATTTTCTCGTCAACTTGTCCATTTATTATCGTTATAATACAGAAAGTCTTTACACCATTTTTGGGCGAGACTCCAAGTGGAACTTTTTTTGTCAGTAAAAAAAAGGTTAGAGTCCTATTTTAATGATCTGTTTGATGTAGAAAAATGATACTAGTCTTCTCTCTGATTAGTGTTTCCAGAAGCAAATTTGTCTGCTTGCCACTTGCGTAACCAATTTTAAATGTCTAATTGTCACGAATATATACTGACCCGTAAGGTAAATTAATAAAAACTTATAGTTGAAATATAAAAGATAAAGCTCCCATTAATGTAATTGAGAATGATGAAAGAGATTCCTGCATCTTTTTTTTATTGACCAGCATTTCACCAACCTTTCATCTAGTTTGTGAAAAACAATAATTTTAATTATAACATTTTTAAAACAATAAAATTCTTAATTATAAAATAAAAATTAATTTTGTGTTGGAAACTATGCAAAATATGAAGTAAATCAAATTCTTTTAGTCGTGAATGGTAAATGAAAAGATAAAAAAAATGTTGATGTATATACCAATAAAACGCCATATCTTCATTTTCTTATTTTTAAAATGATAGACTAAAACGTTCATAAGGAATTATTTCTCCTTTTTGGGATGATCATAGAAAGGAGTGTTTTATGGGGTTTGCTGTCTTAGGTAAACATGAGTTAAATGGTTCCCGGATGTCCTAGCGATTTTTCTTTAGTTTTGAACCTTCTCTTTCCTTTCTTGGATTTACAATCTCGAACGAGTACTTGGGGCAGCTCGTCTAAGTATGGACTTTGCGTCGATATAATCTACCCTCCACCATCAAAAGAATATTCTCGGTTTACTTCTCGTTTCAAGCTTTTGTCTATCAGTTTCTTTAGACACTTTTTCCAAAGAAACATTGATTAGGTTTCTCTAAGATGTAACAAACTATTTTCGATATAATTTAAAACTATTTCCAATAAACAATAGTAACTTTTTTTTTCGTTTCTTCAAATTCCATAAATTTTTATTTTATTTCAAAATTCATAAGGTATTTGCATAATCATATGGAAAAAAAAGCAAATAAATTACAAACTTACCGATTAATTAATTAGTTACTTAATATATAGTTTACATCTCATATTTGTATATCAAATTGAATTAAAGTAACTGTGATATTTTTTCAACTATCTCCAGTTATACATCTAAATACGCTATGAAGCTGTTTATTACTGATGGTTAATATTTATAAATTAATTAGATCATGACTAAAAAATTTAAAAAAACATCAGTTTTTCCCTCTTCAACAACAAAAAAAAAAAAAAAACTAATTTCGATTTTTTAGGAAAAATGTAGTAATCGAACTTCTTACGAAAAAAAAAAAAAAATAGTACAAATCACAAAAAGAAAATTGCCTTCCAAAATTTAATCCATTGTATGCCTTTTTTTATTATCTAAAGAGGAACAACAAGGCGATATTTCTTTTCTTTTAAGAGTTATTTTAACTGCATGTAAGTTTTATGGCTATTAATTTAATAATTAAAGATTACACGTTGTAAATTACAACATTATATACGAGAGAGTATTGTAAAGTTTTAATTATTACAAAGAAATAACTGAAATATATACATAAAATTTATTCTGCTCGTTAATAGATCCTTATATACATAACGTTCCAAATGAAAACTATTAATGTTGATTTGTTTGTTTTAAGGAAGTCTTAAATTGAAGTAAACTTCAATATGGAGAAGATAGAGCTCAATCTGCTAAGTTCTACAATAACGGCCTTTGAAATGTCAAGAAATGCTGCGAGAAATGTATAACTCTGAATGATGAAAAGTCTTAGAGAGAAATAGAAAATAAAAAATAATTTTCAGTCTTGATTACTTTTTAGTAATAATTAAAACATTACCATAACCCGGCACAATAATTAAAACTTTACAGTACTACGGGTTATTTCAATCTACGGCTTCCTGAAACCAAACAAACCGATATTAACAGCTGTAATTAACAACATTACTTACAAAAGGATCTCTTAATATGCAGAATAAATTTTATTCAGGTTTCTCAGTTATTTCTTAGTAAGAATTTAAACTTTACGATATCCCCTCGTATGCAGTAAAGTTTCAAGGCAGTTTTCATTTTGTAATTTTGTAATGGTTTCGTATCTAATTTGTAATCAGTAATTCAAATATAACGAAGGATAATCCTTTACTGGGTCAGTTAATTAAAACTACTATAATTTATGTATTAAGTCGAATAAATCACGTTATAAAATTAGAAACTTATTTCCGGGAAAGTTCCATAGAGAGACAGAAGTTATAGAAAGCGAATTGCGAAACGAGGTTATCTTAAACTTTTATAAAGAAAGTAATTGTGAAGGAACAATTCTTCTGTAATTTAAACAATTTATCACTTGAGAGTTACGCAAAGAATAATTTAATTAAACAGTTCCTGGATCAAAAACTAATTAGAAATGGAGAATATATTAAATACTGTATTTCTCTCAGAGTCACCTGCTACAAAACTTTTCTCTGATAATAAATTTGTGTTTATCATTCGAAAGTTACGAGTATATCTTTATAATTTTCATTACGAGCTTGATACAATCATTTTGTTTACAAACAATGATTGCCTTGGGAACAGAAACTGTATATCTCAATAGTTTGGGTAGTATTTTGTATTGTTTATTGGATTGTTTAAAATAGAATTGTATACAATCTTCTTCCATATTTTAAATAATTCCCTTTATAAAAGCAACACACACAAAATTTTCTTATTAAGCCCTTTTAGGATTTAAAATTTACTGGAAATAAAAATTATGAACAGATTACACTAAATTTTAGAATTTGAAAAAAAATTTCTATAAAATTAAATTTTTGCGTTTCATAAAAGTAATTATCATCTTTTTAAATTTTCATATTAAAACAAAAGTAATAAAATAATGAATTGATGATTTATGGGTATTGAATGATTCATCACAAACGAAATTTACATTTTTTATTTAAATCTTTCTTGTCTTTTTATTTGATATGAAACTTTCATTCACATTCAGTAAGCAAAAAGTATTCTTCCTTTTGAAGTACACAAAAATTTTGCCAATATTGATTGTTTGTATTTTCCACGTTGTTAACCAAACACATAGAGCTACATACTCAAAAAACAGACCTTAAAAATATTTATTCAATCAAAAATATTGAAAAAATCTTCATAAACATGTGAGTTTGTAGACTGGCATCCAAAATTTCTTTTATAAAGATATTATTTTCTTTTATTAGATAAACATTTCTTTTATTTATAAAATGATATTAAAAATGATTGATGATATATTGAACTAAAAAATGAATTTTTTCCAGGCATTACTTTTATTTTCATTTTAATTATTCTATGTGATACATTGTGTGTGAGTATTTATATATATATATATATATATATATATATATATATTATGTTTCTAAATAAATCCAACTCTTATGCTTTGACTTTCTACTCTGATAACTTTTGTTATTTCAACTTTTTGTTCCCTTCTTAATAAATGCTACTTTTCTTCATTTCTGTTTTCGAAAGAAAACTGCACTCAAAATTGTTTTATACATTGTGTTATATGTATGCAAAACGCTCACATACCTTCAGTAGAAATATTATATGTATAAATAGAAAATATCATCTTTCCTATAGCAATGTCTTATTATGCAGACAAAGAGATTGTATTTCAAGCACAAACCATCTTTCATTTTTATTTACAGAAGTATTGTTTATTTTAGGCAATAAGAAAATATACATTTCACTCAATGTGATTTGTAGAAAAGTTATACTCAGAATTTACCTCAAATTTATTTATAAATAAAATCTTTTATCATTAATAATATGTTGGTGAATCCTTTGGGAGGCTAGTGATAATTTAGAACGTTTTAGATGATTAAGTAGAAATGAATTATTTATTAATGCAAATATTTAAACTTCCTTTTTTCTGGATGTCAATAAGGAATAACTCGAATTTTTCTAATGCAATTATATTCTGAAAAAAAGTTCTGTAATTCTAGAGATATAAATATTAAGCATTATGATAGTGCTAATTTATATATATATATATATATATATATATATATATATATATATATATATATATATATATATATATATATATATATATATATATATATATAATTATTATTATTAAAATTATTTAAAAGCAACATAATAAATAAGAAAAAATAAAATCCAAAAATTAAACAAGAGAAGAAAACATTTATATAGAAATAAGTAAATAGTTGAAATAAATTGAATACCCAACAAAGCCAAACATGCACATTCAGACTAGAAACCAAATTGGAGGGTTAAAAATGTTCTGCGGTACTAAACCTCCCACAGTGCATCTTGTTGAGCAAAAACTTTATCACTCTCAAATGTTAATTGTAGTAGATTAAGCAAAATAAACAAGAAAAGAAGAGACAAGATACTCCAGTTACAAAAAGTGAAAACCAAATTTTTTCAAATAAAAGAATTTAGGTAAAGATTTAAAAAGTAAAAAAAACCTACCTAAAATGCAAGCTTGTAAAAGGAATGAAGTCAATTTAAAATAGATGTAAAAACCAATTCTTAAGATCCTATGACATATCTATGTAAGTGATTCAGATTAAACTACAAAAGAGGTTTAAGAAATCTTTTAAATAAAGATCTCCAAAATTTTGCTCAATTGCCAAATATGATGTGAATATCAACAATTATTAAGTAAGATAAGAACAAGTTCCAAAATTGAGAATACTTAAAAAACACCTCAATATCAAAACTATCAATCAGAAATAAAATCCAAAAAGACCCTAAAAGAACACAAAACAGAATGTTGTTCTTAAATTTTTTTTGAATATTTTGAATAAAATATGTGTCTGTAAGTATAAACTATGTAAAAATTCCGGAAATATTCATAGCTGGACCACTAACTACCTGTCTTTGTAATCCTAATGTGTGGTGAATTTTTTATTTAATTAAAAAATCTTTAAAATTCCATAAAAGTACTGAAAGTTGATAGCCTTTATGTTTAAGGCTTCAATTTCCAAAATCTTACAAATTCCAAAAAATTCCAGAAGAAACTTTCCCTTTTCAAGTTGTGAATATCAAAAAATCGTATTTAAACAATTTTATAAAGTAAGGTCTTAGTAAAAAAATTATTAAAAAAAAAAAAAAAAAAAAAAAAAAAAAATAGATGTCACATTTAAATTCCAGAAATCTCATTCTTTACCCTCCAAAATTCCTTAAAGACTCCTCAAGGGAAATAATAAATTCATATCAATTTGGACCATCATACAAATTACTAGGAATAAATTCTTTAAAGAAATATTATGGATAATTATATATATATATTGTTTGCTTGTTTCATGTTATATATATCTTACATATTTCTAGAATTACTAATGAAGCATTAGTATTTTGCGATTTTTTCTGTTTTTTTCATATTTGATGTTTTTTGTTCAATCGTTAATTCGACTTTATAGTTGTTTTATATAACAAAATACAGAAGAGAACAGTTGGGTCCGTATTTCTGGAAAAACCCTGCTTAAGTAGTCTGAAGCCTGTTACATATTTATTATATTATATTCCTAAATTTTAAATTTAAAAGACTTTTAGATGGTTCATTTTTTTTTCAATTAGGATTTTTCGTTTTACTTTTTGTGGCTATCATTTTATTTTGCAATTCTTTTACTTATTTTTTGAATATTAGCTATAATTATTTAGGTTGTCCTCTTTTTTTCGATTATTATTTCTCAATCTTATTTGTGGGTAATGAAGTGACATGTATTTTTATATAAGTTGCTAGAATTGTGTTTTGCTCATTAGTATTAGAATCTTTTCTTCTTTTACTATATTACTTTTAAATTTTGTTTTCTAAATTTGTGATGTTTTTAGTATTTAAAGTTTCACTATTTTGTTTATTTTTAACTTAAATATTTTAGTATGTTTTTGATTTAATTAATTTTTATTTTCTTTTATTTCTTATTTATTTTTAAATTCATTATATTATATTTATGGTTACCGACTTTTTTTCTCTCTCCCTTTATATATATATATAATTCCAAATGAATATATTACAAAATATTGCATCCTTATTCCTTTAAATTGGAACATAAAATAATGGAAAAGGTGAATTAACATACGCTTTGTTTAGTAATTCAATAAAAATTGGTCAAAATCATTATCAGATTATCCATATATGAAGAACTGAAAAAGATATTCCGATATATAGCTATGTATGTCTATGCATTCAAAGCAGAATGTATAGCATAAACTTCATTTCGATTTATCTAGATGCTCTTACAGGTATGAATATCAACACTCTTTTAGGGAAAATTGCTTTTGAAATTAGTTTTCGATTCAATAATAACATTAAATTTATAAAGGGAATTTTAAAATTAAAGTCTCTGTTACATTTTTATTAGAATGCTTAAAAGACGGACAAGCGGGCTTTTTCTTTACGAGGCAGAAAAAATATTTTATTCACATTTATCTGTATGAAAGAGATGCACGTACATATATGCAAAAGGATGTGATAACAGAATAAAATTAAAGAAAAAATATTGGAAACAATTTCCTATTACAGAAGTATGAAAATGATTAAACTAACAAGAAAAACTATATTTTCTTGACCTTTTTAAAAACTATTCTAAACAGTTGTATTATCTCAGTGCAACATAAGTGATATGTAATTCTATTAACATATTTTTATATAATAAAATAATAACTATAATATTCATAATAATAATAATTATTGAATAATTTAGTCTAAAAACTTTCATTTTTTATGTAAAAGTTAAATCTCAATTAGTAACATATTTTTGTCTTCTGAAATGGAATAGTTATATTTCCCAATAAACCAATAACTGTGATTTTAAATAAATATTGTGCTTTCAAAATGAAGGTTGGCTAAGATATTTTCTCAAGTGAATTTCGAAATAATGGATGATACATGACCTTATAATAAGTGCTGTTTAAATATGTTTCATATAAATTTTGATGTGTTTGAATTTTTTTTTGATACGAATATCTAGAATATTATACTAAATAATTTAGCCAAAAAAGTAAAACATAACTTATTTTAATCAATTATTTTTTGTATGTAATTTAAACAATAGCAGCTCCTAATAACCTTTAAATTAAAAAATTTTCCAGATCAAATGATGCAGGCCGAGCATACACAAAGCATGAGTATCTACAAAAACAATCGCTATTCATGTAAATAAAAATTTGTAAGAGATTGTATTTAGAGTGGGAAAAATTATTACATTAATTTATAAATATAAAAATGAGTACTTTAATTAGTATAATGAAATTATGATACTGATTATTTATAATGGAACAATATTGTTTTCCATTATAATTTTAGAAGTTTCAAAGTTCTATTTTTCTGTATAATCTAATAGCTTTTGCATTTCTGTACATCTTTACAACTAGTTTCTGAGAGAAATTCAACCGAATATTTAAATGGATTAGGTAACGAAAATTGCTTCTCTTGTCAGTTTCAGACATTTTAGTGATTTTCAGAAACTAATTTGGAAACATGTAGAAAAATTAAATAAAATATTCCAAAACTAGCTTTTCGAATACAGGTAACTAGAAATGACCATTGCTTCTATGAGAGTCTAAAGGTTTCGAACAATTTAAATCCATTCGTAATGCAATAGGAGTAGAGAGTCGTGTTAACATAATTATTCCTAAATGTTAGTTTCACCGTTCTTAGTAAACACGAAAATCTGATGCTAGGGATTTCGCAAAGATTACTGTTTCCTCCTGTCCGGAGTAAAACATGCTATTTGTGGGTCTTTCTCCCTGTTTTATGATAAACAGGAGATAAAGGTCTCCTCTAAAAGATATTTATAGAAAATATATGCATTTCTGCGAATAGTAATGATTGAATTTTATACGAATTGATTCAGAACATTTTTATGATATTACAGGAAAAATGGTTCATTTTTCACTCAGATTGTAAGAATTCGCTGTATGAAAAAGCAATTTTATCAATAAATATTTCTATAAACTAGATAATTATAAATGAACTATTTAAATGATGCGGGTGTATTAATATACATTGAAAAGCATAAAACAGTATAAAGACCTGTATCGGGAGTACAAATATTGAAGCTTGTTATGTACTTAGAAAGCTGTATATATTTATTTATAATTAATAACAATTTATTTCATTGAATTACAAAAATTAAAGTTATATCACATTAGTAGCAAGAATTTGAGAATTAAAACATGTCAAAAATTCTTTTTGTAGAGTAGTATAGTTAAGTGTAATTATTTACCCAATGCAGTGAGCCATATCTAAGCTTCAGTTAGAAATTGAGAAAATTCTACGATCACTGTTTTTAGATTCGGATTGACTGTAAAGAGGTAACGTAATGAAATAGTATTTCATATAGCTTTTCACATTAGAGAGAAACATTGCTGTTTACATTAGAAATGAAATTTTACAGTTCTATGTTCGCTAATAATATATCACCAGTTCTAATTCAAATAGCTTGGCTAATTTCACACTTTTCAACGATTATTTAAAATAGTGTTTTTCACATAAGAAAATAAACGAATAACGGAGGAAGTAAATAAGAGATGTAAAAGAAATTTGAACCAAGAATGATTTGTGCCTTATCTTGATTCGCTTATCCTAACATTGATGTCAATCATGAGTTAATTAATGGCTTTTCATTTGTCCAATGAATAAACAGGACGAATGAAAGGCACTAAATTAATTTATGATTTGATAAATTAAAACATGAATAATTAAATATATCAAAATAAGAAAACAAATAAATAAGTTTAGTCTCTTTATTATGTTTAGTTTTTTAAGCTCAAATATTTGTTCAATGCTGTAACAAGGATATTTTATGACAAATATGCCAGTTATAAAATGACTTAAGTAAATTATTTTTTAAGTGTTGTTATCTATCTCTTAAAACTAAAAATAGCAAAACACTTAGTTTGTATATCCAATATTATCCTTCGATATTCAGAAACTGTGAACATCTATAAAACGAAAAAAAGTTTTTCATATTTGATTTTACATTGCAAATAAAATTAATTACGAACATTTTCAAGGAAAAAGTTTTTAAAGCTTAGCAACAGCTTAGTAATTAAAAATTTGTCGTGAACAAATTAAACATTTTTTTTTAAGTGTTTGAATATCTTCAGGATAAAAATATTTTACGGTTGCTTTTTTGTAATATACGTGCTGTCATACATTACTTAACTCAAGTTTTAGACCCAAAGGGCTTATTGCATCATTAATAATTACATAAATGTTTTCAATATACGTTGCATCGTTAAATGCGTATAAACAACGTCTTATGGATTTGTGAAACTTATTTATTGATGTTTTAAATACATAATATATATATATATATATATATATATATATATGAATCATTCATTCATATCTTAGAATAAAAAAAAATAGAAATGAAATCCTGCAAAAAAGATCTTGGATTATTAAAATTATTTGAAACAATATCATCATGTCATATAAATAATTTTTTAAAATCTGTTCAGATTAATTCTATTTTGCCTACTACAAAACTATTTTTTAAAAATTTTTTTTACATTGAAGTCGAGTTTCTTATAAATCTTTTATTAGATTTTTACTTTAAAGTTAAAGTCCACAAAAACTCCCAGAGTCAAATTAAATATTTATATAACGTGCCTACAATTTAGAAGAGCTAATTCAAGTTACTGATTAAACAAATCCTTCGGATTGCTTTAAAAGACCTCTGCTCCTCCTGAAGTTACGTATTCTTGCGGTTCTTGCATTTGTCACCGTGCATTTGTAAGAGACGAATAATTGGCGAGACTGAGAAGTGGCGCACTGCGTCAGAGGATATAACAATGATAAAGTATGCGTGATTAATGAAGATCACAAGGAGGCTGCTTAAAGTTTCTCTCAATTAATTACTACTTTGGAGAGATTTATTTATATCAGGACTACTTATCATTAAATAGCACTGAATTCAAGCATTGTTTCTTATCAAGAATGAAAATAAAATCGAATAATTGCTTTCATTAATTTTAATACCTATCATCTGAATTTACAGCCGTTATTTTACACTGGTGTGCAATGAGATCTTAGGTATACCACGAAAATGTTTAAGGATCATTAATTTAATTTCGAAAGTAGCTCTAAGTAAAGTGAATGAAGAGATCAAAATTCAACCTTTTAAAGAAGATAATCTAAGACATAGAAAATACCTTATTAAGTATTAAATAATAATAAATAGTTAAATAAATATGGATAAGTTTCTTAAGTTTCATTATTTTTTGCTATATATTATTTAAACTATGTTCAGAAATTATTATATTGCTAAATTAATGATTAAAAAATTTAATTATAATAAATAGATAAATAACTATTATTAAATTTCTTAAGAATATCCTTTCTTTATTATTATAAAGTATTTTAAGTGCTTGCTTTCATTTTCTTAAATTTTAATGGGGCTATTTTGTTTGGGTTATTAAATAAATGACGAAAGGTACATTCTTTTATTTATTTCATAAAATTATAATTTAAGCACGTTTCTGAAGCTTAACTTCTCTTTCAAGGGAGACTAGAGATAAAAAAAAAGTTTTAAAAATGCTGCTGTAGAGCAAGATTTCATAGCGTTTCTTCTTCCTTTTTAAGAAAACTGTCAAATGCAGCAAATGAATAGCACAAAAGAAGAATTCAAATATTGAGAAATAAGGATACTTTCAAAAATGTATTTATTATGTGTTTTTACACTTCACAAATATTTGAATACATCTGTAGAAGAAGATTTTCGGGGAAAGTGTGCAAAAGTTATATGGTGAAATGTTTTTTTTTTTATTTGTTTTGTAGGATACATCCATTTCTTCCAAAATTTATTACACTGATTATTCTTATCAAAAGATTATTTCATGATTATTGCGTTTCTTAATTTTCAGTTCCCGGGGAGAATTATTTAATCAATTGATATGTCTAAAATAATCCTTTGCTTAACTTAGAAAATGAAAAAAAAAATTAACAAGAGCAAAAAAAGAAAATTTATCAATTACAATTAAATCAAATGACAGTGATATTTTTTTATTACATTCAGTTAAACGCAAGAAAAGGTAATTAATATTTTAAAGAATAACTATTAGAATTTAATCGAAAAATATCTTTTAGATTGAAACAAAGAGAGAGAGAGAGAGAGATAATTCGTTATGCATTAATGAGATATTAATGAAAGATAAGATAAATTAATCTTATTTCGCTCGGATTTAAATACATCACATAAGACAATGGTCTTATACTAAATTTAATTTTTTAGGATATCTCCGAATGTACTATTCTTATTTTTATATTTATCATTATCCTTCAAAATTGGTACCAGAAGAAAAGGCATGGCATCATACACTCGTTGCCATGAAAATTTGCACACCAAGAAGTAAGAGTGGGATTGTTACGAAACTTGGCATGAAGATAAATGTCAGGCAGATACGTAAAGGATTAGAAATGGAGCGTGATTGCGCGTTGAGTAATGCCACCAGAGGGTGTTGAATTTTGTTCTCCTTGGATTATAAAACAGGTAAGCAAAACTTTTTTTGCGTGTATTTAATCTATTGTAGATGGACGCTTTTTTATACAGATGCCATTACGTCGCCATCGAAGACAATATGAGCAGCTGTCAGAGTTCGAGAGAGGAAGAATCCTAGGGATGATGGAAACCGGGTGGTCAGCTCGGCGAGTAGGCCCTTTTGTCTTTACTTTGAGGAGGTGTTGGGACCAGTGGACAAGAGAGAGATCTGTTGCACGGTGACCAGGCTCAGGACACTCTAGGCAGACCAATAGTTAAGAAAACCGTCACATCATACGACACGCATGCATAAAGCCAACTGTCTCATTGTTCTCCATCCATACACATGCAGCACTTTAACTACGGGCCTTAGTGTCAGTCTGTCCCATCGCAAGGAGCCTGGCTGAAGGACAGTTGCTATTGCGGCGCCCATTACGTATATTGCCGTTGACACCCACTCACTGTTGCCTCCGTTTGGAGTGGTGTTGCACATGAAGGGGTTGGACTGCAAATGAATGGAATCAGATCGTATTTAGCGACGAATTCAGATTCAGTTAGGGCAGTGATGACAATCATGTCCGTGTGTGGAGGCCCCGTGGTGAATGTCTCAACCCTGCCCTCTCTGTACAGTGGCACATCGCTCCCACAACTGGTGTGACGGTATGGATATGGGGTGCCATCACATGCGACACACGGTGATCCCTAATATTGATCCACGACACTATGACAGCCCAGAAGTAGGTTCGTGACATTCTTCAGCCACATGTGTTGCAAGATAGCTCTTTCTCGACTCTCTCTTAATTCCTTTAATCCTAGTTTATGCTCAAATAATGAAATCTTAGCTTACCAAATCACTCATTCCGATTCAAGCGCATCTCGATAACAACAAATTCGACTCCTATTATTCTGATTAGGGGTCACTTATAACTATTATCAATAAAATAATTAGACATGATGATTCACTCCAATTCACAATATTTATTAGTTTTTTGTTATTTTCTATCTCCCTCCATTTTTTTCTTTCAATTCTCTTTCACTTATACATCACTGCTCTTAATTGAAGTCACAACACTTATCTTCATCTAATTTATCTCATTACGTTTCATTTTGCTTGACCAGGAGTTGTTAATTCAAATTACAACGAAGTCCCGAAGTTAGTGAAGAGAAAATCACGAATAGTCCACGACACAAAGTGATAATTTTAAATAAGTTGAAACAGCTTTCTTTGTCCTAAGAGATTCACCTGCAGTGGATACTTTTTCATGCAGACTACGTAAGCAACGAGACTGTTGACATATTGCATAAAAGTGGTGGAGTGAGTTATCGGTTCTACTTGCCCCTTTAACGTTTATAGAGCTATATTCTAAATTTAAAGGTTTAGAACAGAGCTGCCTTGACGACCTCACCAAAACACCAGCGTTATTGTGATATTCGTTCACACTACCTGAAAACCTGACCTTTCAGTGAAGCAGGCAGAAGCAAACTATTTTCACTCACTTCTGCGGTAGGCAAGTTAGATCTTTGACTTACTCCAATAGAACTAAGTCATTTTAAATCTGCCCCAAGTGTTGTATTAGCCAAGCTTCCACTGACCATATCCATGATTGCTTGGGACTTTCCTAAGAATAGTTATCTACTCTCCAATACATTAATGATTTTGTATTTTCTTATATGTCATAATATTTTTGACTTAGTTTAACCTTGCTGATCTTTGAGGAACAGCAACAACAACAAAAACACTATATTTGAATGATGCAGAATTCTTATTTTAGAACTTCATCGTTAATATTTGCTTTGAGAGAGAGAGAGAGACTTGAGTAACCATACTAAAACTATACACTCGTATGTTTAATATTAAAAATGAAGTAGATTAGTGATCTAATTATATATATATATAATATTTTGTTTTTGAGATTTATGCTCTGAAGTGCCTAAAGTCACATGTGATAGCAATATGCAAATATCCAAATAGTAATAGCATCACATAAGAATTGTATAAAGGAGTTATGCATTATCGGGACTTTTATTCGAATTCAAGTTATTCACCTGAAAAGATTTCTAATGTGATTATGGCCACAAGACGGGACATTTCAGATTTTGAATGCCGAATGAGTCAATATTCCTCAATCCGCAGCGTCAAGAGTGTGCCGAGGATATATTAATTCAGGCATTACCTCACCCTATGGTCAACCTAGTAGCCAATCTCGTCTACTTAATGACTGAGACCAGTGATGTTTTTGTAAAGTAGTTATTGTTACCAGACAAGCAACACTGCGTCAAATCACAGCAACCAATTTAGGAAGCACTGCAGAAGTGTCCGCGAGAAAAGTTCTTCGAAATATTGAGTTAATGGGATATGGCAGTAGTGAATTTACTAGAAACAAACCATAAACTACAGGACCTCTGCTGGGCTCTAGAACATATCGGTTGGATCCTAGAATACTGGAAAAATATTTCTTGGAAAGATAAGCCACGATTACAATGAAAGGAGAGGAGCCTTCATGAGGCTATGATCCCCAGTTGTCAATAAAGCACTGTGCAAGTTAGAAATGTCTCCATAATGGTGTGGGTTGTATTTACATGGCAGGGACTATGTTCTCTGGTTGAACTAAGTTAATCGTTGACTAGAACTAGTTATGTTCAACTACTTGGAGACCATTTGCGGCCATTCAAGGGCTTCATGTACCCAAACAACAATGGGATATTTCAAGAGGAAAATGTGCTTACCACCGGTCCAAAACCCTTCGCAATTGGCTTGAGAATATTCTGGACGATTTCAGGGAAAGATTTGACTACCTAGATTTCCATACATGAATCTAATCATACATAAATGTGACATGATCGAAAAGTAAGTTCGTACAAATCCTGTACCAGCAAAACTTTTGCAATTATGGACTGCTGTAGACGGCTGAATGTTTTTTCAAGGGACTTCCGACGACTTGTTGAGTCAATGACACGTCAAGTTACTGCACCTCGACGGAAAAAAGGAGGTCCAACACAATATTAAGACGTATACAATGACTTTTGGCACTTCAATGCAGATATAATATTTAACATAAAAGTTTTTGGACTGAAGTAATTTGATTAAAACATTTTTAGGATAACTTTTCTCAAATTGCAGTAGAATATTTTTATATGTAGTCTCATAAAAGTGAAACATTTTCTAAGATTTTGTGTCTCATATAGGAATTGACCTGATTCATTAGTAAATATAAAGCTTTTCAATCTTCTACTTTGAAATATAAAAATATTTGCGGAATTTTCTTAAGCATAATACTTTTCATTAAATGTACAAAAGACTAAAATGCCTGCAATCCTCTTTATGACATGATTGAAGTTTATTCATGATAAAACATCAAATTCATGGTAAGTGATTAACTATCTAGAATCACTAAAATAGACGCGACGGCATTAAATGTATATTATTTAATTATTCAAAGAGAGGGAGAGAGAGAGAATTCTCTCTCTCTCTCTCTTCTCTCCCTCTGAATATATATTATGTTACTTTAAATACATATATCAGTCTACATTTCCAAATCTTAGAAAAAAAGAATTGTATGGATTTTTGTAATTAACATTAACAAAGATAAGACGATGCTTATAAATGAAATCATAGAAAAGTATATGACTTCGATTAAATTCTTTTTATGAAATAACAATATTGTTCTGTTTGAAAAGCTAGACTAATGAATTCCAAACCAACACAAATATATTTTTTATTTATTTATTCATACAACCGAAAGTTAATTCTTTATATTTCTATAAAAAAGAAGTTAAAATTTCGCATAACACCGGAAGAGAGAAAAAGAAAGTTGAAATGAATAGAGTTAAAAGCTTTTTTATATTTTTTTCCTTCAAAAGAAAAAAAAAAGGATAAACTAAGAAATATTTTTTGCATTGCAAACTATTCCAACAAATTAGCTACTGACTTTCTTTATTCCTCCAAATTACAGATAATGGTTGTGTATCTCTATTTATAGTTACTCCTTAACCATCGTTAGGGGAAGTTTTAGAGTTTAATACAGTTTAAATAGGTAAAAGTGTGTCTTTTGTTATTTCTTTTTGAATTTTGTTCAGCATTTTCATCACAACTTTTTATTTTATTTTATCAGTTTGGATGTTTGCTATTTAACAATTAACTATTTTAACCAATTAGCTTTAACTGCCCTAATTTTGACATTTTCAGGGTTAGCATATGTTATCTGTAATTCAAAAACTCTGTTGGTAATAAAAAAATTTATAATTATATTTTACCATTTCATTTTGTCTCTTTTTACTTACAGTATTTTTTTTTCATTATTTGCATTCTTCTAGTAAAATTCGAGCTTGTTATTCTGAATATATATCACATCAAACAAATTGTGAAAAGTTTGTTACAAATTTTAATCATTTATATGTGTTTCAGACATCCATATGATTCCGTAATCCTTTATTATTAAATTTAGTTTTAATTTTGACATTTTTATAAAGAGAATATATTTCCTTTGCTTGATTCACAAGTTGTATTTGAAAAATTGTACGCGTTATAATCACAATTTCTTATATTTTAATTTATTATTTCTGGCTACATTCAATTTTATTGATTTACTTATCGTTGATTCTTTATATGTTTTAAAAGAGTTAATGTGAGCGTTTATATCAAATAAGTTATGAGAAAAGATGTTCAAACTTTAACCATAAACATATATTTCAGTTACACATCTGAATATCTTACCATTTAGCTTTAAATTATTCTAATTTTCACATTTTAATTGTTTGTAAATTTGCTTTGTTTGATTCAAACATGGAGTTTGATTATAAGTAACAATTTTTGTAACCACAATTTATTTTGCTTTAATATATAATATCGAGTTTGTAATCTTTCCATGCAGAGTTAAAATTTTCTAGTATATTTTGAAAATGTTATTCTCAATGTTTATCACATCGGATAAATCGAAAAAACTATGTTTTCAATTTTAAAATTATAGATTAATTAATATAGTTAGAAATTAGAAGTATCACTTTTATAACTACATCTCACTTTGCTTGAACATATCGTATGGAGTTTGTAATCTTTGCAAGCTGGATTAAACTTTTCCTGTATATTTCGAAAAATTATTCTTAATGTTTACAATAACGGATAAGTTGGAAAACTAACTTAAACTTTTAAAATTGTGTACATTTATTTCTTTTCTGAAATAAATATCACTTAAAAGAGATTATTCTCGTTAAAAGTAGAAAGTGAGCTTGAAAGTTCAATTTCATAGATATAGGAGGGCGCTAAGGCATTAGTTTAGTACTTCTTTCAGGCGTAAAGGAATAAGACGTGACTTTTGTGGGTGTCTTATTTCTTGAGCGAGGAAGATATGACATGACTAAGCTTATTTAAAAGTAAGCTTATCAGGGAGGAGGTTTTTCCCGGCACGGCTTAAGTATTGATTTTGTATCAAAAGCAAGTTTTATTCCTTGTTTAAATCGACTATAAATCTGACTAGAGTTTCCAAAATGATAATCAAAGATTTTTGTATCAGAAAAAAAGATCAATTTTTAAAAAAACGATGCTAGCCAAATAGGGGAAGGAAGAGGAGGGAATTATGCAAAGAGGGTAATAATTTTTAATATTTCTAGTTCATTTACATTACACTTTCAACAAGGGAACAAAATGTAGTGATATGTTTTACAAATTTGCATCTAGGTATAAAACAAGGTAATGAACAATATATGTATTTTAACAATATTTTCTTTCCGAATCAAAGACAAAAAGTCTGCCAATAAAACCATCTTTTTAAAAAATTTGTTTTTTATGCTTGAGGGTAATAATTTATTACAGGCGTTTTTGCTCAAGGAAATAAATACAGTAAAATAAATTAATTTTTTTTTCCTATTGAAATGTAAATTTTATATGTTCCTGTTAGTTTTGAAAAGGAATTAAATATGGATATATTTTAGTTTTTAAATGTTATAAATTAATTACTGAAAACTTTCCCCGAGTTCTTTTTGTTGATACTTTATTACGTTATAACATCCGCTAATGTTCAATACTTTTAACTCAGTTAAAATGTGTCTGATAACTTTGAAAAAAAAAATGCCTGTTTTGATGATAATTTCATTATAGCTTTGATATATATTTATATTTTTTTGTAAAAAAGTGCAAAAAACAAAATTTAGTACATCTTTCGAAAAAATAGGAAAAAAAAAATATAATAAAAATAAATTTTTCAAACAAATTTGCGAAAAGATTGAAAGCAGATTTCAATTATTTTTCCCTTTATGTCATTTGAGTATTTATATTGGGTAGCAGTTTTAAGTTAAATATACCCTAAAGCATATAAAATAAACAATTACATAAATAAAAGTGCAAATGTTAAAATCTATTCATACTCCTAACAAAATTATGATGTTCTAATTGATATTTAAAAACTTTCACATAAAATGTTTAATATGTATTATACATGTGTCACTGTATACAAAATACCTGTATGAAGTCTTATGATAGAGTCTAAATAATCTTCGAAAGAAATTGATTTTTTTATTGTTCAGTTTTTTAAAATATCTTAAATCCCAGCAAATATATAGTGTGTTTGGTTTTACAATTTAATTAATAGGAAATAGAAGCAAAACCAGTTCCTAATTTTCACATTAAGGATCCAATAAATATAAGATTCTAATAATTTTTAATACGGCAAAACAGTGTCCAGGAAACATTTTCACTTAAAAACAGTTGATATTTATAAAACGAACCTTTTTGTATTAATTATCATGTACTGAATTATTTTAAAATGTCTTTTAGGACTATTTAATTAGTAAATACATTTTAGGAATTGCAAAAGTTTCAGAGCTGTGCCCATATTGAATGAAAGACACAATTTTTCCTTTAAACGCTCTTTAAATTGTAATGAAATCCCTTATGCATAAATATTCCTTTAATTAGCTAATTATAACCAGATAGATTTCGACGCAGAATTAATTAATCGCTTTATTTTATGTTTAACCTAATTAGTTCAAACCATTTAATTGCTCCTGGAATTTTAGTTTAACTATTAAATCTATAGCACATTAAATTTGCAAGTTATTCTATAACCATATTTTTTTTATCAATATCTGGTTCAATGAAACTCAATTTCTAAAGAATCGTGAATGAGACCCGTCTATATATTGATTAAACACACCTCATTCAAACTCCTGGAACCTTCTGGACTATTCCTTTGATTATTTATTTAAAACCATGAAGTCAACATAAATTCGTCCAACATTTTGAAGCAAATTTTAATAGAAATATCCAATCCCTTTTTCTCTTTTTCGGTTATCCCATTTCTCACAACCTAATCAATGGATTTTTAAAAAAATTACGAGCTTTATAATAAATATAATATAAACTACAACATCAGCTCCCTAGTTTAATAAAGGCCCAATATGTAATCACAAGTTTTAAAGATTATGGAATTATATATTCCACTGGATTTTTACGACTTTTATAGAATTTTTAAGATTTTAATGCGTGTGAACGTAATCTATTTTTCATTTTTGTAAATATCTAAATCTCAAAAGTGCATCTACATAAAAATTCTGTCAAAATAACAAGATTTATCCAACGCACATATAATAGCTTAAAACTGTAAGCTGTTTCTCTCTTTTATCCTAATGGCAGCTTGAGTTCTTAATATATTGTCAGATATATAATCGAAAATCCAATTTTGTACTATCTCAATCCATTTAATTGCATATGGAATTTTAGTTTAACTAATAAATCTATAGCATATTAAATCCGCAAATTACTCTATTACCATAAAAATGTCTTTATCAGTATCTAGTTCAATGAAAATCAATGAATTTCGAAAGAATTGTGTGTGAATGAGATCCTTCTATGTATTGATTAAACACACCTTATTCAGATCATTGGAATCTTCAGTGCCTATCATTACCGCGAAAATATTTTTAAAGCCACAAAAGTCAACATAAATTTTTTCAGCGTTTCGAAGTATATTACAATAAAAACACCCACCCATATTTTTCTTTTCTTCCGTCCTCCCTTCTTTCACAACCTAGTCAACTCCCACTCTGCTATCGAAAAAATCTTTCTCATTTTTCCTTTCAGAAGGTTGGTGTAATTCTGGAAAAATCAATGGTTGCAAGTATTCTGCTTGCATTTCTCGAATGCCCCCTTCCCTCAACAGAACTCCTTTTTTACAGTTGAATTGAAAAGACGCTGAATGGGAAGAATTATGTGTTGCCAGCAAACGTACTTGAAATGAAATAAAATTGTCAGTTGTTATAAAATTATGGATTTTACTACCTCAGATATTTCGAACTTACTTTGTACGCAAAAATATATATTTGGCCTTTTTTGAAATATAGTAATTTACGTTTAACATTTGCTTCTAATTATATCATTCTAGTCGACATCAACAAATACCATGAATATTTTTACCATAAGTATCTCATATACTGATCATTACATTGTAATAGAGTGTCTAGTGCTTCGTTATCATCGTCGAAATTTTTTAATTCGTCTGTTTTAAACTTGTCTATGTAGCGGAAAACCCCACTACAGATTGTTTGCGTTTTGATACAAAATTGGATTTATAGGTCATATTTGAGATTTTTACTCTTTTATAGTATTTTACAGTTATTTTTATTAATCCGCGTTATTTATTTTTTAATTGGATTAAAAAATAACTTGTATGTTCGGCATTGCGTAAGCTGATTTGTCTCTTGCCGCATAAACACATTAATTTTTACAATCAATTTTCGCGGAATCGCATGCGGCGTTTTTTTCGTCGATGCATGAGTTCGAGGCCTGTTGCTGCAAAAGACCCGTCGTGTTGCAGAGCTGATGCACATTAAATCTGTCGAGGTTCCAAGTCCTCATATTGGCGTGGTGTGGAAATTTGGAGAGGAAGGTGCCAGCTCACAGATGTCGTCATCATCACTTGACCGAGGTTCAAAATTACGATGTCCGTTTCCAATATCATTCGTGTTGATTCTCGTTGTGACGTAGATAAACAATCACTCTATTGGGTGCTTTCTTTTATTTGAACACTTAGATTTTGTTTCAACATAAATTTACAATCAATTTAAGTTGAAACAAAATCATTATACAATTTAATAAATAAGTGTTTATTTGACACACACACACCACACAATATATATATATATATATATATATATATATATATATATATATATATATATATATATATATATATATACCTATGTATATATATATACTATATATATATATATATATATATATATATATAAAATCCAGTGTATAGTCAAAGAAAAAGAAGATTTGTGCAAATGAAATTTTCACAGTAATTCCTTTTCTGTGTTTTTGGATTTTTTAAAAATTGTAAACATTAGAGAAAAATGTATTTTAAATTATTACATAAGTTCCTTAATTTCGTAGAGGTTCAATGTAATCATGATTTTAAACATTTTAAATTAGTTTCCACCAATTATGCGACATTTATAAGAAATATAGAGTTCCCAGATATGATACATATATATATATATATATATATATATATATATATGTATATATATATATATATATGTATATATATATATGTATATATATATATATATATATATATATATGCATACATATGTAAAGATGAAAAGAGTAAATCTCAATTATTATATATAAATGAAATTAAAATTTTCATAATTTTAGAGCTAGATAAGTGTTTATATACATCATTTTGAAAAAAAAAATGGGTATATATAAGAGAAAATCGAGAAAATATTTCCAACATCACTTTTATTTTATGCAAAGTAACAAAAATACAAAATAAATAACATTATCAGTATTATCATGTGGTAAGGAGTGTAAAAGAGATTTTGAAAGCTTACGAATGATTTCTTTTTGAAACTAAAACAAAAGGAACCTTTTCTCGAATCAGTCAAACTGTACAAGAAATATTAAACAGTGACTATTAAATATGGACTATAATGATCAAATTGATATAAAAACGAAAATAACTTTCTTAAAATTATGTATTCGGTCAAAGAAATTTTTCTTTCTTTTTTCGGAACTTATCTAAACCAAGTTAAAGAATTAAACAGAACGAAACGACTTTTATGAAAGGATCATCCATCAGTTTGAACTCGAATCTGAAAGAAACCATCTGGGGGCAGTCATATATGATATATGAGTTCAATAGTCACCAAATCCAAACTGACGTAAGAGTTAATACAGAAAATTGTAGAGAGTTATCATCTTTGGTGCCAAAAACCTTTGAGCATATTCCTGGATCATGTCTGATGATTATTTTTTAAAACTTTCAGTTATGGTTTAGAAATCCGAGCTAAGACTTCAACATTCGAAGCAAAAAATAAGTGCATAAAGTTTGCATATCTGTAGTACTACAAGCTATTAATTTACTTCTTTTGATTCTAAAACTTATGAGGACTCTATATTTGAAAACAACATTATTCTTTCATTACTTTTTATCGTCATAGTTTTTACTTTTTATCGTCATAGTTTTTACTTTTTATCGTCATAGTTTTGCGTACAATCAATGAGATATATATTTTGGTAGAGACATAACGAAATTTAAAGTCATTGTTTTCAGGATATTATATCTATGATCATGTAAGATGTGTAAAAGATATCTAATTTGTTATTTAAAACCAACAATAAAATATGCTTCTAAGTTATTAATCTTGAAACGCATAGTACATAATCTACTTGATGAAAAACTCAAAATTTCTATAGAGTTAGAGAGGTAAAATATATTGATTTTAAGATTTTTACATTTCCTGAATATTTGAATCGCTTTAAGTATAAGGAAGAAGATTCTCGATAAACGCTTACAGAAGCTATACGATGAAATATTTTTCATTTGTTTTGTTGGATGTATTCACTTGTTCGAAACCTGGTCGTGTTAGTAATGCTTATCAAATAATCATTACAAGATTTTTGCATTGCTTAATTTTCAATTCTCAGTGAGAATTATTTAATCTACTGATATATTAAAAATACTACCTTGCCTAGTTTTTATACTGAAAAATAAAAATGAAATAAACGAAAGCAATAAAAATATTTGTCAGTTTCTCTTAGAAAACATGTCATTGTCCTCTTTTTCGATTAAATTCACCGAGGCACAAATAAGCGCTACTAATATTTCAAGGAAAATCTATTATAAATTACTTTAAAAGAGATATTATGCATTATGACACAGAGGAAATATTCTTTTGTTGTGTATCACTGGCACATTGATGAAATATTAAATAATATTTTATTTCCCCCGATTGAGAAACATGTCATGTAATACAGTGGACTTGGTATGAATTTTAATTTTTTTAGGATCTCTCTGAAGACTGGTCTTACTTTTTTAATTCTTATCACAAGTTCTTGAAAATTCATTCCTGAAAAAGTAAAATGGGGGACATCATATGGAAAACTGAATTGCATTCGTTAATTGAATATATGGGAATACGTAAATAATTATATTGCTAACTTCCATTAAGAAAATTAAAACATATGTAATAGGGGAAGAATAACAGGAGACATATATATCGTTGAATTTTTCTTATTGCAAATTTACTTTAACAAAGGTAAATGTACTATAGTTATGTATTATATACATTTAGTATTGAATATGATGTATGTCAGTATTCTAAAAGATCTCAGTAAAAAAAGCGTTCTTTTCTCAAAGAAAATTATGCTTTTCCATTTGAATAATTAACTTTTCAACTAATCTGAATTTTTTTTTCAATAGGCCTGTTTACATAAATGTTGATTACCTTATAGTTATTAGTGTTTTTATATTTAAGTACAATAATGTTATCTAACTTCCACAGATGTAAAAGAATTATACTTTATTATTTAATTTTCGGATATACTCTATCGTACTTGTATATAATTCGAATTTGAAACTCTATAGTTTAAAGGTCTTCATTTGCAGTTAGGAGATTTCGTCAGCTTCTAAAACCGGCTGAGATAATTATAAAAAATGATTGAGAATAATTTATCAAGTGCTCGACTTAAGTTTAAAGATTTGATGAAAACAAGAGGCATAAGAATGACTTTGCTTCTGCTCAAGATCCTGAAATTCTTTTTTATTTATGTTTACTTGCACACGCACACAAAGAAATAATTTTTAAAGAATTAACCTTACAGCATCCATCAAGCGTATTTAACTTAATGCAAGAGTATTATTAGCTGAGATTCAATCAAAAAATTCATGGTTGTGTCAGAGTGAGAACAAATCTTAGTTTTTATTCTGAATGTATAAATCCTAATGCTTTTAGAAAGAGACTATCTAAAATATTAAACCTCAATAATTATAAATATTAATACAGTCAAAAGTTAATTACTTCTTGATTTTAAATACAATAAAGGGATATAACTTCTTGATTTTAAATAATAAGGCTTATTATTGAAATTCATTGATGTATGTGCGTGAATTCATAGAATCTTATAGTTTTACCTTTTATGTATAAGAGATTTAAAATAAAAATGAACAGAAAGTGCTCGAAAGTTTTCTTAGGACACAGAAAATATTTCTAAAAACGTTTCTAATTTAGATATAATAATATTAAAAAAATTATCATAAAACAGAATTATGAAAACAATTCGAATAGCACATTTTCACACTTTTTCATAAATTTAAGTGGTTATTTTGAGTTCTACTTCTTTGACAATGTAATTAAAATTTCATTTTAAAAGCACTTTCTTGCCTTTTAAGAAGATATTATTACATAGTAATAATTATGTCATTTCATGTAAATATTTTTATAATCGCCTATTTTTAAAAGACGTACTACCAAGAAAAGCAGTTTATTTAAGATCTATTAAAATTCTACAATCGAAAAATACAAATATCTGTTCCAAAACTTAGCAATACTGAACGTCGGTACCAAATATGACAGATGAAAACTCTTGTAAACAACTCAAAATCTTAACAATGACCGTCTCGCTCTTAAATGTTCTCGCGCGTAATGGCGGTTCTGAAGAGTATGGCCTCTGACATTTCTAAACATACCTATTAGAAAGCATCTCTCGTGCTGTTCCAGCTATTGATTTAAAAATATTAATCAAAATCAGATGAAATTTTTTTTTCTTAAAACATAATTGAAAAGTACAGAATTTTAAAACAAATATAGAATTCTTCAGAAATAACTTCCTCGTCTGCTTTTAAATTACAAAAGAGTTGTCGATCTATTTTTAAAAAGATGAGCAATAATTTTGAAACTTACACACTAAGTACATCTTTGTTACATTTTGATTAGAAACATTTTATCCAAATATTTTTCAAAATGAAAATATGGTAACTTATTACTTAAGGGCTATGAATAGAATGTTCAAAGATGATTAAAATGCTTCTTATCATTAAGAATTACTAGTGAAATCAATGATTATTTTTATTGAATTTATTTACATAATAGAGCTTTTGAATTTTGAAATAGTATCAAGAATTATACTCTTAAGAGATCTCAGCACTCTCAATTATTTGCGTATGCGAAGAAACATCATTTTTCAAAACAATATAAATTTTACTAATGAAACGCAACAGAAATTTGAAGCTTGTATCATATAATATTTATATATGTTTACATTATTAGTCGTATTTTTACATAATTTTGAGAAAATTTTAAAAAAGTTATAAAGAAAAATAAATAGAAACTTTTTCAAAATTATGGAAAATGTCCAACATTGATTAAAACTTACAAAATCAATATTATTTAGCAGAAAATTGCTTGTTATTGAAATTTATTTATACTTTTAAAAATTTAGTGTAAAAAAGTTTTTAAAATACTATTACTAAGAAAATTATGAAATTTTAAGAAAAAAAATTCCTATTAAAATTCCTATAAAAGGTGCGGTAAATAATTTTTATAAAAATTTCTGTATGAATCGTAAAAAAATTATTTTTAACTCATGTATAAGATTTCAAACTAATATGATATATAATTTAATTAGAAATTCTGAGTGGAAACTAATTTTTTGTTTGTTTTGAGAACAATAAAGTTAAAGTTGAAGAAAAATAATTTTTAAGATAAGAAGACACCAGGTATGGTCTAACTTTCTCTCTATACCTATGAAATGTTTGGAGGTATCTTTAAACTTTTGGAATTAAATTGTTCAGAAGAATCGAGCCTTTAATATATATATATTTTTTTTACGAAAATCAAAATTTTTTTGATTAAGAGTCATAAGACCCTTTAAACGAGTGAATGGCAAAATAAGAAATAAAACAAAATTGAACATTAATCAATACACTTTAAGAAAAAAATCTTAGGAACAGTCTTTTAAATAAAAGAAAATGGCAGCAAAAATTTCACAAAACAAAAACGAACGTTGATCATAAACATGTATTTCTAAATAAGCATCGAAATCAATATGATTTGAAAATACTTAGATGTGTTTTGCAAAAGACTCAAGAACAACGAACGAATCTTACAAGATTCTTAAAAAATAAAACAAATAACGTAATCTTAATAATCAACACATGTCAAGATTACTTTCTGAATTCTCCATATAAGACTAATGAACAATTTTCCACACAACCCTCGAAATTCGATTTCCGTTTCTTCTCCGGGGAGTAATAATTGCTTTTGATAAAGAGACGTGGGGATAATTTTTGATCAAATCAAGTTTCAGTAATTTTGATCCCTCTTTCCGTACAAACAAACACTTAATGCATTTAGAACGTTTCCGAGAATTTATCCGTTTTTCGCTACTTTTTCTGAAGTCCTTGGCGAAGCGGAAATAAGAATTAGCGGATCTAGGTAGCCAGAAAACGGGGAAAATCACCGACTCTTCCATCGAATCTCAGTGCCCTTCCGCTAATTCAATCATCTCACAGTATTTCCCGTTGGCGTATTGACATTACATGGGAGGGTGACATGATGAGAATGAATTCCCACAGGATGATCTACTTTGATGACAGTGATGTATAAGGGATTCTTTAAAGCTCATATCCTTATACCACTGATACTGGCATTAGAACTAATGAGCAGAAGCTTTCCGTGTCTAGTTAAGAATCCCCCAAAAGTATTTTCAAGGATTTATTACCCAATGGACTATTCATTATACTTGATTTATATTTATTAATAAGAATGTTTTTTATGTATAAATAGGGAGAGATGTAATACGTATTAACGTAGAATATCTAAATGGAATGTCTAGACAAGCAATATTAACTTCCTCGCAGAAGATATTTTTAAGGATTTATTATTTATCTAAGTACTCATTCTAATTTTATTTTTGTCAATAAATTAGGTTTTTTTGTATATGGATAACAAAATATAGCTAAAAGTAACGAAGAATTGATTGCCAATTTTTATGAGTTTAATTTGAGTAGTGTCATATCATTGAAAGTATTTTGTCTATATCCAGTAAATACGCAGCATATTTATAGATTGGGGAAATCTTAAATTACGAAGCAAAAGACTTATAGGAAGTCTATTAAATGTTACACAAAATAAGTATATATAATCAAACGAGCTAATCTTTATCACACTTTCAGTCCTTTAAATATTTATATTGATTTAAAAGTATGCCAAAAATATAGCCTTTTCCAACAATAATTATCGTACGAATTAAAACGAAAAACATTATTTGAATAACCATTATTAAAATATTTCAATTATAAAAGCAAAGAAAATGATTTAAAATTTTCTATATCTAAATCTTTAGTTGCTATATTAATAACAAATTTTGTTTCCATGATATACCAAGGACCTATTTCTTATTTAATCAGTTAATTTCATTCGAAAATGTAATTAAATTAAGCTTGTGCATTTTATGCGGAAGTAATGTACAAGTCTTATATCTTTATAACAATGAAGTAATTAAATTGTGCATATTATACAGAAAAACGGAACATTTTATAAATTTTAAAGAGTATAATGACCTATCATGGAAAAAGAATCTATGTGAATAGCAAAATGTTTAGCCTGTTGTCTTGGTTGCCAAGCCATTAATTCCTACAGTTTTGTTTGTGGCTCGAATCCAAAGAAAGTTGTGAATGGGAAAAGTATTATTTCTCTGTGTTTTTGACTTGTATCTCGCAAATTCAATCGACGCAGATTTTAAGAGGCTTTGACCGGGATGGGTACAAAAGCCTTACGTTCATACGTATAGACATATCCATTTAATTTTTTAAGCTTCAATTCATATAAATAGATAGTTTTAATAATGCTAATATAGAGATAAAAATAAGATTTATTATTATTTTAAAAAATCTTTCTAATTATATAATGAAAATGAGTCATTCAACTAAAACAATATTTAACAATATCGTTATTATGAAGTTTTGTATACCTCTCCTAATGTAGCAGTACAAGTTTTTATATAATTTCGTATACAGATAGACGAACGTCATTTACAAACATTAGGTAACGAATTATGTTTTTATTTATGTTTTGACAAATAAAGATATTTCGCCACATTTTATGAGCAATTATATTCATGGATATTATGCCTCTTTAAGATTTTCTATATATATAATTTTAAGTTTAAAAGGTAAAATTATCTAACTGATTTCCCCGATCATATCGTTTTTTCTACTATTTTATTTTTTAAATTGGGTTTATACATAATTATCTTTGTAAAAAAAGTGTAGAATTTAGTATCCTATTTTCAGGGATGTTTCTAGCGAATACTTCTCTTTCTAAAACCAGAATATATGCTATATTTTGTTCTTTCTCAACGGTAAGGTAATAATTCAATTAACATAATTATTTCTGTACTTCATGCCAAGAATATTATTTAGTGATTATTTTGTCATGATTTTATATTGATATAAGATATTTTTCGGAATCTTCAAAACCACGTATTCTTCAGTAGAAGCATCTTACTATTTGTAATTTTCCTGGATTATATGCAAATAATTTTTTACATAGCTCATAGTTTCTTTTATAAACAAAAAAAAATGAAAGAAATTTCTAACAAACGTACATGGAATGAGATCAAAATTTTGTCCCATAGAATATATATAATCATATTTTTAGATAAAGAAAGTAATTGAAACTTTTTTTTGGTAGTACCAGACCTAATATAGGTAGAAAGATAATAAATACATATTAAGTAGAATTTTTAGGAGTTTTTGTAAGAAACATTCCCTTTTTTTTAATTGAACATTTTATTCAAAAAAAATAAAGCATTTTCACAACTGAACTCTCTAAGATTGTTTCACATGTTTAGATGCCTGGAAGAAATGAATATCTCTTACCGTGTTTAATTACGTATGATATTTAAAGCCTTTCTTTGTCTCATTTCTATCCATCAAATTTTATTTGAAATAAGGATAACTTTAAATATATAAACAACTTATTTCTTCAAAAAGTGTTAAAGGAAATGTTGTAATGGAATTCTCCGATTTTCAAAAACCATTGTTCAATAAAACACACTCTTTTCATATTTAAGTATGTACTTTACCCTAAATATACGTCTTTTTATGAATCTTTTGTAATGAAGATTGATACCTGGAAATATATATCAATGTACAATAAGAACACTGCCTTTTCCTCAAACCTAAATCGAAATGTAGAGTCTTAAGAATTTGGAGTAGAACCGGAATTCGACTCAATCTTTTGCTAATTATAGTGTACCACGAATTTATTTTGTGGGGGAGTTTGGGATTTACACAAGTTATAAAACTTAGTTAAAGCTTAATGTGTTGATTATATACAAAAGAGTTACTATTTCTCTTAATTAAATATTTCTTCTAATTGTTAATACATTTTAGACTCTGTCTTGAAAGTCTTCCCGGTGTAAAATATAAGTCATACTAAACATTTTTGAACATATTAATTATAAAATAATAAAGAAATTAAGTAAATAAAATAAGCTGGGATTTAATCGATAGAAATGTACTGCTAAATAGAGAATTTTTGAAGGTTACACGTAGTCTCAGAAGTACTAAAATAATAATTATATCAACCTAGTGAATGTTTCAGTTAAGGTATTCGCCTACCTTCAAAACGCTTTTTTCGGTCAAAAAGTCTATTTTTTATTTACTGTCCATTATTAAAGCTGAATTTCTTAGCTTTCTAGAACAGTTTCAATTTTGTTTCTATCTTACATAGAACTTGAGTTATAAGAATTTTAATAATAGTCTGTGCCAAATTTTAAAACTGGAAGTAGCATTCTACAACCGGAAATGGAACTTAAATGTTTTTTTTTCCATTAATAATTTACGTAATATCGCCATCAAAATATCTTCGAACATGCAAGATGTATTTTCCTGGACCCAAAATGCAAATGTATCTTTTAATGGTGCAATATGATAAATAGTACCAAAGGAAGTTTTTGTTTGTTTGAAAACTTTGAAATTGGGTGCATATGACGCAATTATACAATTTGACGAAGGATATCAAGGCTGCTTACAAGTCTTAAATAAGATGAACATTGAAAATCCGGGCTACTTCACTGTAAAGGGATACTAAAAGTAAGGGATACAATCGAATCAAGGATTTGAAGCGTTATACAACACTTAATAAATGTAAGCGTAGGAAAGTTTTAAAGGCCACCAGGAAGAAAAATATAACTTAATTATTTAATTAATGCAGATAGTGAACTTTACAAATCTGGGGCCTTTTAATGTTAAATGTTTATTTAATTAGGTAAGTTTCTGGGTTGAAATGTATTTTCAGCTTTTTCTCAATATCAAGATTTTCATATTTTGTCTCAGCGCAAAACATCGTACTGAAAAAAAGTTATGTATATCATGTTATGAAACTTTCATAGAATACTCTATGAAAGTGAATTCAGGACTTGAACCTCTCCTATGGTTATAATTTGATTACTTTGAATTTTTGATGATAAAAGTCATAACTTATCACAAATTTGTACGTTTTTTCTGTATGTTAAAGTACGACTTCCTATACATATTTAATTTTCAGGGTTATAATTGTGATAGAGGCACAAATCCTAAATTAGATTCAATTCATCATAATAAAATTTACAGAATTGAAATATCTCTATTTAAATTTCAGTTTTGGTGTTTTACACAAGTATCATTTTATTGCTATTTTTATGTATTTTTTGAGCTGAAATATTAAAACAATTTTTAGTTTATGCTAATTTTACATTGTATTTCAAAATTTTAACCATATCTTATAGTATAATGTATATATAATATATAGCATAACTGATTTACTAAAAGTCATCTTAAAGTCTGTAAGTCACAGATTCTTTTAGAGAGAGAGAGTTGTCTAATTCAATCACAAAATTTCAAAAAGAGTACAACTATTTAGCATGGGAAAGGAATTGATATTTAATTTTATGAAACTTATTATAGATTGCTTATAATTTTAATCAACAATATGTGAATTAGCTTTAAATGTGAAATAAAAAACTTTGTAAATATCGGAAAGAGAAAAAGTTTGTTTTATAAAGTCATAAGGCTATTAGGCTTAATTCTGAATATTTATTCAAATTAAATGTTAGAATGGAAATAAAATAATTTTTTAAGGAAATATATGAGGCAGATATTTTTCAAAGAAGTTACTTTTCAAGCTTTCATTACATTTATTTTCTTACCTAATAACCCTCCTATGCCATATTTTTCATGAACTTAATTTTAAAAGAATCTTAAATTTTTATTTTTATGTTGCAAATTATTTTTAATTCTGTGTGGAAAGTATTTATTACTTGTAATATAAACTGATTAAATTTTTCTTAGTATTTGAAATTCATTAAGTGTTATTCAGAATTACACGTATTTTATCATTATAAGTATAAATGTGTGAGTTCAATTTAAATTTGTAGGATTCAAGTTAATCAAAAGAACAATTATTGAATGAAAGAAAATTAATGAAGATAATATAAGTACATAATTTCCGTGAAACTCGACAAATGAATTTGTTTCTTGTAAGTATTCATTTATACAATATTGAATTCTATAAGTTAATTTAACAATCGAATGCATTGTTTCTGAAGTCGTTAGCTGAACTGAAGTGAGTCTTTTAGAGGTAATTATCTCCTTGATACACGGCATTTCTTGGTTTATTAATTACCGGAGGGGGAAAACTACATTCAGAGTAGTCAACGGAAGCCATTAAAGGCAGCCCATCTACTGTGAACTATCTTTAAAATTTAATTTGCCACTTTCAAGTCTAGATAGCAAAGGAGGCAGATAAATAAAGGATGCTATTGAAAATTAGATGAGGAGATTTGGAAATTGGAAGACATTTTCGGAAATAATTCCGATGAAGAATACTTCACCTTCATTATATGTGTAAGAAGCAAAAAAAAAAATCAAACCAAAATTTTTTCTTGAGATTAAGCTTCTAATTTTATCTGAATTCGTTCTTATAAATTTTGTTATTGATGTTGAATTACACTTCAGAGAAATTTGAGTTTTGTGAAAGGTTAAACAAGTTATTTACGTAAATGATGCTTTCTAGATAATAATTTACCTTTAAGAAACTCATATTTTTTTGCAAGTATATTTTTTCTCTCGTAAGTCACTTAAAATAGAGCAAACCAATTTTTAATGATCAACCAAATTTACTTGTGTACGCAACTTGACATATTTTGTGGTATGAGAGCTTAATTTTAAAATAAATTTAGTAAGAAACGTTAAAACTATTATAACAAAATAAAAATAATAAATTTTAAAATTATAAAAATATTACAAAAAGTTGAACAGTTGAAAAAAATATAACTCTGTATCATTATAAATTAGCTGGATTAATACTAAGATGTTAAGTTAATTTGTAGATTCTTTTTTGTTATTAGTAAATTTTAATGTTTGAATTGATCCCTAATATTGAAAGAAAATTTTTTCTCTCTACAAAAATGTTTATGAACTTGTTTATAATCATAAAATGACATATAATTTATTTAATTTTCTATAAATAACACATTATGAATTGAAATTAATAAAAATTCTTAACATTTATCCAAAATTTATAAAAGTCTTTCACAACAAAAGATAAATAGTTTATCAGAAAAAAAGATTAAGATTTAAAAAAAATCAGCTATATACATGTAAATTACAAGCTTCAAAATATCATCAATTTACATAATCTATCAACAGAGAGAAATACATAATTTTCTGGAAGAAAAACAATTTCCGAAAGAAAAACAAAAAGTTCTAATAGCTAGTATAAAATGGATGGTTTTGAGAGATTCCTTACCGTTTGGCTCCGTAATTCCATACCAGGCATCCTTGATGAAAGAGATGATCCGCTGAAAGAAATTTTTCGGTGTTTTCCTGGACGATCCATAGTTCGGTTGCTCTGTGGATGCTTGAGGACTGAAAGATTTGGTTTTGATACGAGCACGTGCCCCAGAATGCGATGAAACCATGCCATACATCGTGAAGTTTAGCGATTGACCAGTCCGCAACGATTAGGAAGATTTTTCACGATTTAACACACTGATATGAGTGGAATGGAAGGGGAGATATGTTCTTGGAAAAGGCGGATTTAAAGAACGGATGAGACAGATAATAGACTGATAATATACTCGACTAAAGGGTAAAAGGCGAAGAAAACTTTCTGTTGAAAGAGTAGGAAAATTCCTAGACTTAAAGGCAGAAAATATATATACTTTGATCGGAAGAGTTTAATCTAAGCAGTATTTTTCTGCTCCCATAAAAGAGTGATTTTCTTTAACAAGTGAGCGCGTTATAACGGATATGTTATGTTTTGACTCTGAGATAATTTCCCCTATTCTAATGAACTTTTTTTATTATTATTATTTACTCGTTTCTGTAATTAAAAATGGTTCTTTTGATACTTCGTTCTTATTATGGTAGTGTGAGGAAAGAGAGCCCCGTTCAGGAAGTTCTTCGAATTCAATGATAGGCACAAGAAAAAAGCTCATATAAAAAAACGATGTTCAAAAAAGTTGGAAATTATCACAGAAAACGTGAAAAAATTTCATTCGGAAAAACAATCCGTTTCTTTCAATTTTTGAGATTTAAAACTTTCCACTAACTGAACCCAGTTATTGTAATTTTTATTCCAAAGAAAGGAGCCAAATTGGAGAGACTACAAATATCACAGATACTTTTGGACAATTATGTACACGACAACAATAGCTACGAGTTATAGGTGGTCAGTTGGTAAAAGTTTCATAATTTCATGGAATTTGATATAGATAGAAAATATATTTTTCGCGGTTTTTTTTCCTAAAGATGGGATAAAAGACCAAAGTTCCTATGCACTAGAGAGATTTGTAAAGGTGGCTGTCATTCTCCTTCGGATCTCATTCGATACCGAAGCCGTCATTCTTTGAAGTGGGCTGTTGGAACGTAACACCGGTATAAGCTCGAGAGAAGTGGTGTGCTTCTGGAGTTGCTTTTGGCGGGACCGTCACAACCTGGTACATGCCGGACAAATGACGTAACTGGGACGATAGCATTCCTTAAGTGATTTGATCGTTCTGAAAGCTCCTTAAGTAAACCTCGATCGTATGGACTGGAATCGGCATTTGTTTGTATTGTTTGTTTTGTTTGAGTGAAGGGAATGAGAGAAGGGACCGGGCAGGGAAGATGCAGGGAAGCTGTAGCCTGTTGCGCCCTCCGCTTTACTATCACGGGGAGAAGCTGAGATCCCTTTGGCCGTATTTTCACAGAGGGCGCTCTCGTTCTCATCCCCTGCAGACGATGCTTTTCATCTCTACCCCCATCCGAACATCTCTGCTCCGGCTACTTGAGGAACTTCGGAAAGGATCGAAGCCCCCCTCCCCCGAGTTAGGAGTTACTTTGAAACATATCCCGCCTGCCTCTTTAATCACTCGTAACGGTTATTCGATTTGTCACCACTTCCATATCTCGGACAGTCCTCGCCGAGGGGTCGAGTCTAGACAGATAATAGAATAGTGCAAGCGAGAAAAGAAACAAAACGGTAGATTAACAATCATTTATCATTACCATTGAAGGTGGGATTCATAAAAATAAAATGTAGGATAATTTCTTTTACATCATATTCCGCTCGATCAATTTAATATAACATCTTATTGTAAACTTCCATCCATTTGAAAATGACAAATCGATTAAAGCAACAAAATTAAACAATAATATTTCTTCATTATTTTTTTTATCCATTATCATAAACAAATATGGAAAAGTCATCTCAGATGCAGAATTAAAATCTAATTTTAAAATAAGTTAAAATTACTGAATAAGAATGATCAGTCCCTGTGTTAAAATTTTATATATTTGTGTGTATGTTATCAGAACACCTGCCACATATTCTCCTTTAATTTAATAAGAGGTAAGAAATATTAAAGTATGTAATAATATGTTTCACGCAAAGGTCATTTGGAGCCATTTAATGTGACCGCTAAAAGGGAAAAATAACAAATATTATTTCTTATATTTTCATTCTGTATATTTTATTCTTGAGAACATTTCATAATTACTGAATATATGTAATTAAAATTTTATTTGATGTAAAATGATTTCATATAAAACGTATTCTCATTTAAAACACATTCTAATCTTTTTTTTAAAATATTTAAATCATTTGTCACATTTACACTTAATATTTTTATGTTTCTTTTTTCATTTTTTTTC
Source organism: Nephila pilipes (assembly GCA_019974015.1). Lineage (NCBI taxonomy): Eukaryota > Metazoa > Arthropoda > Arachnida > Araneae > Nephilidae > Nephila > Nephila pilipes. Next base: position 280,633 of record BMAW01051594.1, on the reverse strand, counting down.
CTCAGTACTTCAGAGTTTTTCAATTAAATTATTTTCTGAATAATTAAAGAATTCTTAGTGAAATTTTTAAATTCACATAATTTGTAAAAGTTAGCAAAATGCATAAGTATTAAAAGTGATGCATAAAATATAATTTATCAGAAATTATCATACTTATGAGAAGTAAGATATTTTAGTATTATATACTTAGTCTTTCTAATAATAATATTATGATAGGATTACTAATCAGAACATCGAACTATTACTTAATTAAAGTATCAAACAATCATTTATTTAAGAGGTTTTTCCAGTATCATTGCAAAGTACAAGCGCACACACGCGCAAGCAAAAATCTCTGTAATCATTCAATTTTAAGAAGGATGATAATGATTAAATATTCAAAAAGAAAAAATGAAATTGTTAATGAAAGAAAATTTAAATTCAAAAAGGGAGTAATGTCAAAAGCTTAAGCAATAAAACTAAGCAAATCTATCCGAAGATCAATAAGAGAATATTACTATATAATTCATGAAATGATAAAAAAAAAAAATCAAGCGATATAAAGAAGATATATCCTATTAAGAATTACTTTTCTGTTCCCTTAATTATGCTGATAATAATACACTAATTAAATACTGATAATAATACCCTAAATAAAAAAATTTTAACTCAAGAAAAGTCCCGTTTCCTTCCCAAAAAATAAGACACGTGGTATTAGTTTTTTTTTAATCTGCCTCTATTAAATATTTAACATAAAAATATGTAGAAATCTTTTTAAAGGCATAGATGATGATTTAATCATTCATTTTTGTTAACAACGCTTTGGGTTTTATAGAATCATGTATAAAATTAGTTTTATGTTTAAGCATACCCCAAGGTAGACAATATTTATAGATAAAACTTTGGAAATAGGTTTTTTATTGTTACTTTTTCATCGATTTGAGCTTGGAACACCATGAGAGAACTTAGATAATGGCAACATCAGGCAACGTCGAAAAACATTGATCTAAAAACTAGGTATATACGTCTAGACATTCGCCTAAATAACTGAAAAAATAATCGAAATAAACCAGAAAATTCTCTTGTATATCCATCCCATGAAAGTAAAGAGTTATTTGAAATAAATCAGCGACAAAGCAACCGTGTTTTCAATATTAACATCACCCTTGAATATAAAATACATGTTATCATTAAAAGGGAAACTAAACCACATATATTCATACGATGACATTAATTTTTGAAAGCCTTAAAGAGCAATAAAATTCACAAAACATTCTTTACGATTTATATAAGGAATTTAAATTTGTCATCATTTATTACAGTCGTAACGACTCCCGGTCATTCATTTTCATAGTTAAATAGTCACTAAATGAATGTTTAAGTAATGGAAATTCACACAATATAAAACTCAATGGAATAAACGTTCTAATAAGAATACAATACTTTTATTTATGAACAAATTATAAATGTTCAATATTATTCTCTCTCTTTAGTATATAACACATCAATCAATAACTCCCGAGTCTAACATTGAAAACAACATTTTTTTTGCAAAATTTTTTTTTATTCATCAACATAACACCTTTTGTTAATCACCTTTTAGGGTGATACAATCGTTCCAACGCTTTTCCAATTTTTTTTTTTTTTTTTCGCAAGAAATCTTTTTTGTTGCGAGTAAATAGCGATAAACAGCTTTCTGAATCATCGACTCGTTGCTGTTTTTGTTCCATCGAAAGCAATCGCGGCACCCACTTGGAAAAAACCTTTTTCACTTCACTTCAAAAAACCTTTTTCAGTAAATACACTTCCATATGATATCTGTGTCATCTCAGCAATCTCACGGAGCTTCACTTTACGATTTTTCATTATAATTTTTGTCACTTCACTCACATTTTCTGGTGTAACGGCTTCCACAGGTCTACCCGAGCGTTCCGCGTCATTTGTGTCGGTACGACCACGTTTAAACTCGG
>BMAW01051594.1:247638-278674 GCA_019974015.1 Nephila pilipes | reverse complement strand
CCCCTTTATCTAGAGTAATTATATAATACTAGTTTCCTCTTATGTTCCTTAAATACATAGAGTCCAAAACATAATTTTAAATTTCATAATCAAATTAAATATATTTTGAATTTCATAATCAAAATATATTTAAAGCTCACAATTCATCAAAGTTTGAAAGCTCACTTAATTGAACTTTTTAAAATATGATTAATTTCTGGCAATTCTAAACGATTGTTCCTTATTTATCTATACGATGCTTTTACAAAACTTTTCCAAAGTATAATGATCTCATTTGGAAAAAATCCGTTGCCTGCATACTAGAATCACACGAACATGCAGAGTCTTTAGCATAGATAAAATGTTTTAATGTAATGTAAGTTAACGAGCGTTCCGCGTCATTTGTGTCGGTACGACCACGTTTAAACTCGGCAAACCACCGACAAATCGTTGCTTTTGATGGACAAGAGTCCGGGTAACATTTTTCAATCCATTGTTTCGCTTGCACGGTGTTTTTACCCATTAAAAAACAATGTTTTATCAGAACACGAAACTCGGTTTTTTCCATTTTTTAAACTACAAAACGACTTTACTCCAACCTCGATAACTCAGCTGTTTCTGGTCCGATCGACTTAAAATTTTGACACGTTTCAAGCAAAGGTTAGTACTCTAGAAAGATCTGGTTACTGGTTTACTACGATTGCCATCTTTGGGTTAGTCTCGGGAGTTATTGATTGATGTGTTAGTTGTCCTTGTCGTGCCTGAATTCTAGCTTAAGATAAATAATCAAAGTTCTTTCTTACCAACTCACTCGGGTTCGTGTTAGTTTAATCACTAAGGTTGAAAGTTCGAGCCGGAAATCTGATTTCTTATTACATGAACTGACTACACTAAGGGTCATTGATCACAGTCGGTCTGCTACCGATAATCATACGCCAACTACGGGCTACTTACTATCTCTATTATTGCGTTATCCTTCGTTTATATATGCATCTCCTTAAATATATTCATTTCAATTCTTACAATCTAATTTGCGTATATAATTTGATTGGGAAGGACTTAATTTGATTGGGTTTCATTTGATTGGGAAGGACTTAAAAATTTAAACAATACTATAAAGTGAACCTAGATGATAGTTGGAGGGAAAATCGCGTATAGCCCAAAACGTTGCCAAGTTGCTTATAATAATTCATATAAACCAGATTATTTCACCTTTATTTTCATTCTTTCAATAGTGAATGTCAAAAAACGGGATAGATTTAGTTTTTGGAGGTCAACAACAAAGAATACACTTTTGTAGAGGGAGCCCACAGACTAGATCATTAGAAATAGTTATTAATTTCAATCGCAAATTACTCTCTCTCTCTCTCTCTCTCTCTCTCTCTCTCTCTCTCACACACACACACACACAACACACACACGCAAACACACATTAGCATTCGTGAATTATAAAGCATGAACAGCTTATTAATATTATTTCAAAATAATTATCCGTACTTAAAGAACTGAAGCATTTTTTAATAATTACCCTGAATTTTGGTAGAATATTACCTCGAAATTTTGCATTAAGAGAACTTGATTGTTTGATAAATGTTTAATCATACATAAGGATATTTTTAATAACCTTATATATAATTTCACATAAAGGATATTTTTAATGAATATTTAAGAAAAGTTTTTAATTATGTTTCAATAGCTTTTTCAATAAAAATATTGTTCTGAGATCATATAATCAACACAGCAAAATAGTAAGTATCTTTGATGGCAAATTTTTTAAAATAATTACTTCGTATTGTAAATTTACATCTTACGAATATATCTTCAATCAATTGTTTTTCCTTTACATCCATTGTTTTATTTAAGAAAAACTGTAAAAATCTTTAAAATAGAATACTTTTTCATAAAATTATGCGTTATTAGATATTTTAAAATAATCAACATGCATTTGTATTCTTTTTCTTTTTATATTATATTATAACATGACTTAATGGTATGTAAAAATAATAATGCCTAATATAAATTCTAAGGTATTCCATAAATAAGTTTCAATCTGAAGGAATATAAGCACATTCCTCGATCATGAGAAGGACATTCTCATAAGACTATCGAATATTTCATTTTAAATTTAATCTAGCTAAAAATCTAAAAAAATAAAGCTCGGCCTGAGAACAATATATCTTATAAGCCCTCATAACAGCTCAAGAATTGAAAATAAATGCTGAAACTTCTGAGAACTGAGCAGTTGGAGGAAATTGTGGTGTTAGAAATGGACAAAACAGCACTGAAATTTTCTCTCAGAATCCAAAATAATCGATCGAGAAAATTCAGTATCTCAGCATATAAAAATTCTGCACGCGACAAAAAGAAATGGTAACAAAAGGTACGAGAAAGAAGCACGTATGGCAGGGAATCGTAGATAATATGTAAACTAGAAGGTTTATTCTCTTTCTCGTTGAAACTAGTAGCAACCATGTCAGTTAATGTTTCGAAAGGGGGAAAAACCCCACGAAAGTATTTGTTTCATTTATACCCAAAACACTTCTTGCAAAAGAAAAGAAAAGAAAAAAAAAAAAAAAAAAAAACGGCGAGACTTCTCTACTTGTATATCCGTAAAGCATCAATAAAGGGGCACATGTGTCTCTTCTTTTTGGATTTCCATGTTATTTAGGAATTATTTGTGAGGATTTCCTAAGTTTCTTTTTTTAAAATTTAGTTTTTGCAAGAAAAGAATTCATTTGTGCTGGAATAATAAATTTGCTGACTGCGAAAGACATTTTATTTCAATAATTATTTCTTACTTAGTTAAATTTTGGCAACTCGATTGTTATTGAGATGGGAACAGTATTTAATGCAAGGGTTGCATTTTAATATATATATATATATATAATTTGATATTTTAAATATAAATACCAATACATTACAATCCTAAACAAGTTAGGAAGTAATTTCAATAATTAAAAATAATACAGAATGGAAATCATTACTGTACCAATGAGTAAAAACATATGCATCAAAGCTATAAATATGAAAATAAAACATAAGAAACAATGAAAAACGAATAAAATAAATATGCAAATTTTATTAAAAAAGAAAACTTTATATACTACAGAAATTTCTTTCCAAAGAAAGTAAATTAAACGAAAATCTGGATGATTACAATTACAAATAAACTTACCAAAATAATTTTCACAAATAATTCCTGATTCAATAATAATTAATATTAGCATTATTATGTAGCATTGCGCTTACGAAGATAGCACTGATTTTGAAAGAAAAAATGTATTTTATGGATGTAATGCTTATTTTACCAAAATAAAGTAAACATAGGATGCCTTTGTTTTTAATACGAATTATTAAACTGTCTTAAATAGCCTTTTAAATTTTTCTCATTAATATGATTTACTTATCATATATTAACTTAGTTTTAAGATCTGTAATATGCACTTCTGTAAACTTCTTAAAAAATAATTCTACCTAATAGTAAAAGTTGTTTGTGAAACAAAAAGTAAATATTTTCTTGCATGTTTTTTCTATCCGATGCAACCCTCCACAAATAAAATTGAAAAAAAAATGTAATGTTTATAAAAAATATAAAAAAAAACAAAAACAGCTGAAACTTTTATGTAAGATAAAGGTGTTTTAAGATGTGTGTTTACAGAACAATAAAGCTTTGTGTTTAATGTAATCTGGTCCAACTGAGCTGTAAAAGTACTTTATAATAATGGATCAGCTCAGGTGTCCGATACCACCCTAGCTTCCCCTAGTAAAAAATAAGACATTAAAGTTAAAATTAGGTTACCTATAATTATCTATAAAGTAAAATATACAAAGTAACAAATACAAAAAGTCATTAAATTTCCGAAAATATTTTTTTACATAATATTCAAGAATGCTTATTAGACAAGTAAATAATTAAAAATTAAATTATAAAACCTGTAATTTAAAAACTGTAATAAAGTACAATACATCAAAACCTGAACAAGACCTACAAAGCGGATCCCAAGAGAAGTTTTTAAAAATTTTAAATCAAAAATGAGAAGATAAATTAATTCTAAACTGTCTCAGACTCGGGGCAGAGAAAGCATAATATACTAACATTATGGATCCAATCCATCACACTTCAGGTAATTTCATAATAACAAAATGGTACAAGGCCAAAATAAGTAGAAATCCTAATTTAAAACAATAGTTCAATCAAAAGAAATTTGTGTAAAAGTACTAAAAAGTACAATAAAGTGTAAAGTACAAATATTAATCAAATTAATAAATATTAAACTGAAAAAAAGTGTAGAAATATTTTAAAGACAATAACCATCAGCTGAAAGTAATATTAATTATATGACCCTAAAAACCATTCAGGCAAAATGTAAATTAATTACAAAATCAAGCATTATTATAATCAAAATTTTAACAATAAGTAAAACGTTACGAAGTTCACACGTAAGTCTACAACTACTCTCCATGAAAGAATTTACCGCCAGAGTAAGCAATGAATAAAAAAATTTAAGCGAAATCATACCAATAAATTAGATTTTAAAAAATACAATTATTTGTTTACTATTAAGATTACTAACCAAAAAAATAAAGAATATATTTAAAAAAAACAATATTAAACATATTTAAAAAGCAAAATTGACAATAGACAATAAACGATAACTTCGATAAGAATTAAAATTAGCTCAAAAACAAATTTAAAGGAGAGTCATCAATTAGAGTGAAGAAACCTATTTATTCAAAAAAATATTTAATATTAAAAGTGCATGTGTGTGTGAGAGAGAAAGAGAGTAAGAGGGAGAAAGATAAAGAAAAATAGAATCTTGTGAAAAAGTGACATATGGAGAAATATACAGCCAATATACAATAGAAAAAAAAATATCTAAAAAATACATATATAATTTTTAGTTCCATTTATAATTTTTAATTAAAATTTTTTAAGAAAATTAATAGAATATTCAATTTTTGTATACGTAACATAAAAATTATTTTTTATTTTGAAAATCAATAGGTAAATCAACTAATTTGATATTTCTCGTTAAATAATTAAATAAAATATTTCTAACAATATTTAAACTTAAATTACTATTGAACGAAGGTGCTTTATTAATATAGATACAGTAGTAAAATCTTTTGCCACAAATATTACTAATATATATATCGCACGAAGGCTTAAGAACTAATTTTGAGCTTAACCCTGTCTCGAAGATTACACCAGCACACTCCCACAGTTACATATCCACCTAGCGGAAGTATCAGTTACAACGGTAACCATTTGATAACGTTACATCCTGCCATAAGACGTACCATCACAACATATCGAAATTAACAAATCACTTTCCTCCTTCACACTGCGTGACTTCTTGGATCATAAAAATTATATAATATCAAATTAGGTTTCCTTGTAATAAGATAAAAATTGATTAGATGTATTTTTGCTCTAGATGAGCGTGTTGTGCCTGCTGTTTCCTTGAGTGTTTATGTTATGTCTAAATAATCATCAAGTATACATAAATAAATATTAATTTGCCATAGTCCTCAGCTTAATTCTGACAACATTTTCAAGACCACGCATACACTACAAATTTTAAATTAGACTATTATTATGACTACATACTTCGCACGCATACACGCACTTATGTATATATATATATATATATATATATATGTGTGTGTGTGTGTGTGTGTGTGTGTGTGTATCATGCATGTGTATATAAATATGAGGTGGTATCGTAAAGTTTTAATTATTTTTAAGAAATAATCAAGATGACTGGATAAAATTTATTCTGCATTTTTTTTATCTTTATATACAAAATGTTGCAAATTACAGTTATTAATAATGATTTGTTTGGTTTCAGAAAGCCGCAAATTGAAGTAATCTTCAGTACGTAGAAGATAGGGGCTCGGAGATCATTTCAGTTCCTTCATTAGAAAGGTTGCAGTGCCCTGAAAATCCACGATGAATTGATGGCGGCTTATGGAAATGATTGCACATCGTATGGCACTGTTGTCAGGTGGAAAAGGTATTTTCAAACAGGACACATGTCATTCACAGGTGATCTTTAAAGTGGAAGACTATCACACACTGACGATGTTGCCACAGAAATAAAATGGAGGACTTTATTTAATTAGACTGAAGAACAACCATCAAAATGATCATGAATGAGACTGATAGTTACGGCAGTTTATGAAAAATAAAATATGAAGAATTGTACATGTCAAAGGTATCAGTATTTTGGGTTCTACGATTGATGACTCTTTTACAGAAGCAAACACTGCGCGATCTATCAGGGAGATGTCGAATCATTTGAAGCAAGAAAAAGAAAAAAATTTGAACTGCCTTGTAACTATGGAGGAATCTTTGATCTCTCTATACAATTTAGAGAACAAAGGGATGACCAAGGAGTGGAAGCACAGAGACTCATCTCCTCCCAAGAAGGATAAGGTATAGAAGATTGCAGGGAAGGACACGCTGCCTGTTTTCTGGGATTGTCGTGGAGTCTTCTTGCATACTACCTACATAAGGTTCTGACCATAGATGGTGCCTATTACTGCCTACTGCGGAAGAAATTGAATGGTGCTGTGACGAAGAAACGGCACGGCATGATCACCAAAGGTATCCGTTTTCTCGCCAGAAAAAGCACCTGTTCATTTATCTCGAGTTGCGGTTGAGGAATCACAGCAATGGGACTTTGAAATTTGTCCACACATGCCTTATTCTCCCGATTTCGATACAAGAAAATTTATCTTATTCCTTGGATTAAAAATGAACATCCGGTCGGAGGTTTGATAAGATAAAAGTTATAATTCAAAAGGTAGAACAATGATTTTCAACGCGATCTTCTCGTTTTACAATGGAAGTCTTAGAAAAGTTAAGAAACGCTGAAAGAAATGTATATCTCTAGATGGTGACCCTGCAAAAAAGGTTTAAGGCTAACAAAAAAAAATTAAGTTTGAGTTTTGATAATTTCTTAGAAATTATTAAAACTTTAGGATTCCCCCTCGTTTATATATATATATATATATATATATATATATATATATATATATATCAAGTCCAGTGTAAATGTAAAAGGGTCCTAACAGTATATATATTGGGTGCATTATATATTTTATTATCATTTGAACTTGCACAAGAATTGGAGTTAGGGAACTGATATTTATTAGGGAAACTGATAAAAAGTTTATACGTTTGAAATAGCCTTCACAAATATTGCAATGATATATTAATCTTAGTAATTGAGATTTTATGGCTTAGTTTCTTATTAATTTGCATTTTTTGACACCTACTTGAAAATATTTCAAGTGCTTATATTAATAACCAAAAAATAGTTTGATTCATGACTTTTCTTAAAAATTTACAAACAAATATTTGATGATAATATTTAAGCAATTTGGTTTATCATAGACTGAGTAGCCCGCTTCTTTCGACTTGATTCCAAAGCTATTACTTTTTAGTAAATAAATGCTTTTTGCTTGTAAAATAGGATGTATACAGGTTTTCCCTTCAGAAACCGTGTAGCGGAGCTTACGCACGTTAAATCTGTCAAGTTTTCATGTCATCTCCTGGAATTTGGAATGGAAATTTGGAGTGGGAGGATGCAGCTCAGGTGTCGCTCTCGTCACTTGACCGACCGAGGTTCAAAATTACTAGGTCCGTCACCAATAGTCATCGTTTTGCTTTTCAGTGTCACGTCAATAAAACAACCATTCAATGAATTGCACTTGAGTATTAATTATTCGTCACAACTCAATTAACAGCAAATTTAGCTGTTCAAAACTAATTGCAATTTCCTTCTGCTTGTTTGCTGAGGTCGATCTTGATATAATCATTAATAAGGAGACAATGAAGTTTCTAATCAAATGTTTACTTTAAAACACTATATAAAAATTGCTGGCAACTTGAAATAGGCAGATGACTTTAAGTAATGGATAATATGATGTCGCTATTCTAATAAGAAATTAATATGAATTCTTATAACAAATGTTTTAATTTGTTTATTAGAGCTAAGTCCTTACTCAAATTTATATCCTTATAATTTTTAAAGCTGTATTAGGATTACTTCTAATGGGATTAATAAAATAGACTCTAAGAATTCTGCCTCAATCTAATTTTGGGATTAATTTTTTCCCCAATTATAAATTTCAATTTAAGTGTAGAGCTCTGTGATTTATGATTTTAAGATTTATACTGATATATCCATTAAATAATCTTTTAATCTTAAAATATTAAAGTGATTAGATAGGAACTAAACTAACTTCTTTTCTTTTATTTGATTTAATCGTATGGATAACTACAATAAATAACGTATTTTTTAAAAATCACAATAGTTGAAGAGATTGAAAACAGCTTTAAACAAAATGCTGAATCCTAAGAAATGTGTTAGCCGTATTCTTAGGAACATTTCAGTAAAACATTTTACAGCAATTCCTTTTTTCCCCTAATATTTTCTACCTTGTTTTTTCACTCGTGCATCATGAATAAAATACCCATTTCTCACGGATCCCTCTCAAATAACATGCTGCTTTCCCAGCTGGGAATACTTTTCACACGTGATGTACTGTGAATTTGAGCTTTAAAATAGTTTCTAAAGTTTAAGTAGGATTACTCATAAAAAAGGGTGAATATATTATTTTTGGTAGATATGTTAAGAAATGAAAATGAACGATTTTTATTAGATGACAGTTGAAAATAGGATTATATTTCATCTTGCATATTTTTTTTGTACGTTTCAGTTTTATTACTCTTTATAACGTCTAAAATAACGGAAGTATGGTAGGAACTGGATATGAGATGAATTTGAAATAAATGAATTTATATTTCTAAATCTATTTAACACATTTATTTATTTATAACTAGTCTATTTTACCCTATATTCTAAGACGAATGTCCAATTTTTTGTTCTTATGATTAACGTATCAGATCAGAAAATATACATAGGACTTAAATTCTATTAACTGTTTCTGTTGTTACACAGTAATATATTCGTTATAGTTCTCTGTCAGCGTAAAAGTGATTGATATAATGAGAAGGGATCACTTCCACGAGTAGATAGCCATCAGAAAACGAAAAAATAAAAAACTGTTTGTATTAATTTTGCATTAGAGCAAAATAACAAACTATTAGCACTGGATTTCTCTGCTTCGAACCATAATTGTATTATGAAGGCGACACCTGAGATGTTACTTCAATTTCATACCTCCTTAACCTAGACGAGTGAAGATTGAAGCCTAGTTATCGAGTCTCAGCTTTTGTTAATCCGCATTTTTAAACCAGAATGTATTCATGAGGTGAAAAAATTCTAGCTGCACTTATTATGAAATGAATTCTCTTAAAATGGAAACGATTAAAAGTATACATGTATTTAAAGCATTATAATATATATTTAGAATTTGAATACATTTCTATGTCTTAAGGTTCCCGTATAACAGCCATTTTTATTCATGGAATTTCTTCTTTCATCCTTAAATCTAGATCATTTTATCTATTTGAAAACTAAAAAATTGAATTGAATTGGACTGAAAAGAACAAAAAAAGTAATGAAGTTTTTGGTGTGGAATTACAATTTTCCTCCGATTTTTAAAAATATTTTAAATTATTTCTTAAAGACCGAGAAAAAAAAAACTCACAAACGAATAATTGAAATAGACGTAAGAATACTTTTAAGAATTGGAGAAAAATATAATTCCGTAGAAACTTTTAACAATTTTCAATGCATTGAAATAAATATAACTTTCCAGATTTGAGGAGGAATGAGGAATTCTATTAACATTACGTTTAATAGAGAGAGAATTCCTCATTTCATAGGATTAACATTACGTTTGCGAATTCGCATTGTTTGGTAGACGTGAGCCTTAATCACTGATGCCATGTGCATTGATCTATGTTTACTGATTGAGTTCTTATTAACAGTATGTAATTTTTTTTGTATGTTTAGGCAGGTTTTTAATGTTCATTTTTATGTATTTGCTATTTTATATTAGCATCATGAATGTCATGTACAAAGTTATATATTTATAGATTGGGTACTTATTATGTACAATTTAAAACACTTTCATTCATTTTTGATATTTTCTACATCATATATTGAATCAGTCTCCTTTATTTAGATTGAAATTTGAGATAGAATTATCATATTACGTTCGTTGTGAGAAGAAGCGGTTCTACCTTGAATGATCCGCTGAGAATATCTGACTTTAAAATATTCTCAGTGGATCATTCAAGCGTTATTCCAAACCAAATAAATGTTGGAAAGTGTGTCATTAAGCAAATAGGTCTTTTCGCTTTTGTAAATATCATTGTGAAATTTCCAAGAACTGTCGGGATATATTTAAATGAACATGAGACAGATTTTCAATACTTCACTTGTTCTAATTTCTATTCAGTGAAGAATCACTGAAACATTACGTCACTGAATTCTGTGACCGTGTGCTTTCTTGTATTGAATTTCAGACGTTTCAGATGTATATAGATACAAGTAAGCAATAATTTAGGATTAAGCTTCATATACTGTGTTCAATCTTTGCCTTCTAGAATAGTTATCTGATATCAAACATATTGTCACGATGAAGGCAAATTAAATAAAGAGTACAGAATTTAATCTCAACTCGAGATCTCTTTTATTTATCCAAAGAATTAAGAACTATCAATTTGAGAGATAGGAACAATAAAAATAAGATTTTACTTTACATTAACATAAATTAACTATAAATGAAGATAAAAGGCAAAACACACAACAGGAAGATGAAAATCTATCTCGAATTTATACAGCTTTGGGAGATGTATACAAAGGGGATATACATGAAGGGGATGCACTCGCTTGAGTCCATTCTTCCAGAGAAAATTTTTAAATTTATAATCTAAATTTTGATAACCTTTCATTGAAAAAAAAGCCACTTTATGTATATTTGAATTTATGATTTTTGTAGTAAATCAAATATAGTTATTTTGATGTATGAAGTAAGAAAAGAAACACATATCAAGAATAATTTCTGAAGACATTAACTGTCGTAACTATTGAAGAGATGAATTCAGAAATCAAAATAAAGATCGAGTACCATGTTTTGACTTTTCTTAAGGTACTTTTCAACTTACATCAAACATTTGGGCAGTTAAAGTATATATATTTTTGTGTGAAATAGAATGTGGTATTTAATTATAACATTTTATTGACTAGGGAACTCATATCATCATATTGATTTAGATTTTAGTATTTGAATACAAAATCAGCGAATGGTACTTTTTAAAATTAAATTATCTAAAAAGATTCTTAAAAGAAGATAATTTTGCTTTTGCATAGCGAATATATAAGTATTTCTTATCTGTTCTATGCAATCCAAGAAAATTTATGAAAATGAAGAATCGATTTCCATGCATAGAAATAATCTCTCCTGGGCTAGATATCAGGAAATTGATCTTTGATAAATTTTTATTGTTAGGGATGATAATATTGGAAACAAAAAGCTTACTGTTTTAAGATTGTTATGGCTAAATTCTTAAATATCCATAAGAATCTGTTATATATTAAGAATTCTAAGTGGATCAAAATTAAGCGGGATATAAGAAGTAAAATGACTAAGGAACATAAAAATTTGGACATGATTTTTATTGGGAATTCTTGAAAGAGCACGAATAAAAAGCAGGTAAAATACATATACTACTGTATCGAAAAATGCAGAAAAATTAAAGATGGTCTGTATTTTAATATTGAAAAAGGTTTTTAATAGGCGTTGCATGGGTATCTTGACATATTTAAAGATAAAAATTTCTTATGAAAGAAACTGTTATAAAATTTCTGTCGCAATTCATAGATTTTTATATTATATCGATTCCATTCAATTTTAACAATTTTTATCAAGGAAAAATTTTAGCATTAGTATAATCAACAGATTACATATTATGGTCTAAAAATAACCATAGTTAAAAAGAAAAAAAAATGTAGTATATAAAAGGGAAAAATCGTTTTCTTTCTAATTCTAAATATATGAAGTCAGTAACCTAGTTCAATGACGTATGTTTATTCAATTGTATACTTTCGGATTTTGACAAAGGTCTATTCACTACGTCATTAATTTGTGGTCAGAAAAGCTATTGATTTCTAAATTATTAACTATGAATTTTATTTATTTAGAAGATATTTTTAATAATATATTAATTTTAAATTCTAATTATTTATTAGTATTTTATTAAAATCTTAGTAATTAATTAATTAAATTATTTGTGTAAAATTTAAGTTAAATTAACAGCTTTTCATTAAAAATCCCCAGGTGCTGAAATAAGATAATTTCTGAAGAAAATAAAATTTAAATACTATTCGTTCATACGAGCTTGTTAAAAATTCCGTTTTAAAAATAAAAATTATCGCTAGATAAAACATGAATCGTACGGAAAAATAAAATATTTTATTTTCCTCTACTACTTACGCGATTGTTTTACAGTAAAAATAATGATTCATGTAAAAAAAATAACTGAACGAAAACTATATTTGTATTTAAAAAAAATCATTATGTACGGAACTTTTTGATTTATATAATTATTTTTCTTCTTCAATTTTGTTATATTTGTTTAAATAATCATAAGAAGAGATTACAAAACTGTTTTTCTCCATTCAAGCAGAGTGATAAAAATAGATTGTACCCTTTAGAATAAATAACAAATAAAAAAAATTTGTGCACATTACGAATTCCGGATAACAATTTTGACATCATTCCATTAAATTATAAGGAAAAGAAAACAAATGAAAATATTACATAAAATGACGCATTCCGGAGGCTCCAAACATGTGCATTTTAGAGAAAACATCCCTTCTACTGACAAATTAAAATTGAGAGTTCATTGGATTTTTTTTTCTGCTTTTTATTCTTAATTTCCTGTGGGAATAACTAAGGAGAAAGGTTTTTAAAAATACAATCAATCTTAACACTCTTGCATTTGGCGTTCATTGCAAAGCAGAGTTCATTATGTAAGATTTATACGATAAAGGAGGAGGAAATAAATAAAACTCTAAAACAAAAGTAATGGCAATCTAATAATCTGAAATAGTTATAAAAGAAGGAAAGTGCTTTTCGCACACTCATTTTAAGCTCCAAGCATCAATTTTATTACTTACAAAGATTAGAAATATTGATTCTTAATTAGGAGCATTAAAAACAGACTATCTTTATTTGCTTACTATCTTTAGAACAGAACTGTATGATTATTTAACTGAAATTGAGCAATATATTGTAATTAATTTTTTTCTTCATTTCCTATTCAGTTGTTTTAGTAAAAATTTATTACTATGTTCGCGAAAATGGCACTTTTTAATCTAAGTGCTTGCTCACAGATAACTAAAAATAAATTAATTAATCAAAATATATTCATATTCTTAACTCTCTCTTTGCTTTTATTTTTAAAATATCATTCTAGAATTTTTTAAGGTGACAAATATTAATTGCAATTACTTATAACGATTCGTTAAATAACATTTTCAGCGAACTTTAGAAACACTTACATTTATGGACTTAAAAGATACATCTTCTTTCCTTGATTTCACTTAAAAAGCACAGAGAAAAAGTTTATATATTATATATGGTTCATATACTTTTATTCTCGAATTTTTAATATTCTTCTATGTATAAAAAGGAAATAAATGATAATTTCTCGATATATTAATGAAAATCCCTTTTCAGAAGAAGATTACAAAAATTACCAGTTATTTGCTAACATATACCAGAATCTTTTAATGATTTACACCTGATGTAAGTTTTAATAATTTAAGTTATATATATTGTTGACTGATTAACATAATAAAATTATTTTATTGCAATAATAGGATACATTAAAATCAGAATGAAAATTATTAACACTCCCTAAACTCATGAAAATAAGGTTTATATAAAAATATTGTACTTGTATGTATATCTACAAAGTGAGTATAGTAAATAAGGTGACTGACGTTGCTGCAGGTGAAGTACGCACGCGTCAAACGCTAGCGACCGACGGCTGTTTAGCGTGAAATCTTCTCTTCGAATGCAGTGCCTCTCGCATTTGTAAGCAAATCCGTATAACCATAGTCTTCGTTCGCATTAGGATTATTTTTTTTGTTTCGACAAGAAAATTATTAGTCGAAAATATGCACGTGTTTTTGAGTACCTTAAGCAATTTTAAGATGGCCGAGAAGACGTTGAAGATTCACACCCAGGTCACCCTTCCGCGTCTAAAATGAATGACAATTTTTAAAAAATCGGTAACGTTGTTCGATCTGATAGTCTGTTAAGTATTCGTGCGATTGTTGAGACTGTAGGAATTGATAAAGAGTCTGTACGGCGAATTTTACATAACAATTTTAGCATGCAAAAAGTGAGTGCCAAAATGATGCCTGAAATTCTCTCGCTTGAAAAACAAGAAGCTCGTAAAAATGTTTGTAATGAGACTTTAAATGCCATTGAAAGTGACCCAGACTTATCGGAAAGAATAATAATGTGTGGCGAACCGTTGTTTTTTACTTATGGTCCTGAAACAAAGTGCCAATCCAAGCACTGAAAGAGCCAAACCTCACCAAGAACTAAAAAAGCTCAAATGAGCAAATGAAATTTCAAAGCAATGATGAATGTTTCTTTTTTCGATATTCATGGGATTGTGTAGCTATACTAAATTTCTGAAGGTTCAAACTATTAATCAACATTACTACTTTCACGTTCTTGCTGAAATCAGTGAAAGATTAAGGAAAAAACGATCTCAACTGTGGAAGGACAAGTCATTCCGTGTTATTTGTCAAGAGGTTTCTAGCCAAATACAGCATCCCAGTGTTAGACCATCCGCCTTATTCGTCAAATCTTGCGCCACGCGACTTCTATCTGTTTCCTAAAGGGAAATCTGCATTAAAAGAAACGAGATTTGAGTCCGTTGAAGCAGTGAAAGAGAAATGGCACGCGTCCTGAAGGAGTTAACTGAAGAAGACTTCTATCACTGTTTCGAACAATGAAAGATTCGCATGAATAGTTGTAGGGAGAGAGGTGGGATGTATATTGAAGGTGATAATAAGTAAAAATGTATGAATTCAAAATAAAACGTTTTACACCGTCGGTCTCGTTATAAAATTTTGCCACACCTTGTATATAATCCATCACTGCAAATAAATGGAAAAACTGCTATCGGATTGACAATGATGTAGTGGGAAAAAAGGCGACATAATGATGGATGTAAAAGTACAAGCATAGAGCACCTACATCACTTTGACAAGTTACGGAAGGTTATTTCTGTATTTCATCACTATTTGTACCATTTGAGATATTTTTGAACCGAGTATTTTATCGATATTACAAAACTGTAGTAACCTACTGCAAGTGGGTTGTACTTTAGTAAAGAATTGCGATTGACACATTAAAAGTAACACATAACTCTCAAATATTTTCTTTAAGTTACTTTTATGTATTTAGAATTTATGAAAAATGCTTAGTTTTTTTTTTTTTTTTTTTTTTTTTTTAAAAATTAAAAATTTTTTTTTTTTTTTTTTTTTTTTTTTTTTAAATTCAATATCTATATATTTCTAATTTTTCTAGATCATGAGCATATCTGAAGTAGACGGAAAATATTAATGAAGTAATTAATGATATATATTATAAATAAATCAGCAGTGATTTAGGGGTTAACATGAAAAATATTTCTTTATATTTATTTGATTATTAGTTTTATTATAATTATTGATTTGGAAGATGATTTGAATTTAAATTTGTAACAGAAAACTTTTTGTATCGAATTATTCAAAATAAATTCTTTTTCATATTGAAAGGGTATGCATTATTTTTAGTTCATTAATACAGTGCTGGTCTTATTTCTTACGATATTTACAAGGTATTTTTATATATTTATGGAAAATATTTCTATGCAAATGTTATTTAATCAAGAAATAACTAACTACCCTGCTAAAACAAGTAAAAATGTAGCGTCATTTAAAAGTGATATATTTCACATCATCTGAATTTATAGAAATATTGTCGAAAGGGATTAAATACGTAAGAATATTTGTAACGTTGGAATATTCACTGTTTTCTCTTCATTAATTTTGGGGACTCTTGTAATTTAAAATGCATAAAACCGAAGCTTCTTGCCAAACGTATGAAACATGATTAAGCATATTAAATCAAGATAAAATGTGTAATGAATTGAATTAGGGATATATAATGATATATAAGTGAAATAAAATTGAAAGAAAGAAGGAGAGATAGAGATGATACAGACAAGCTGATAATGTTGTAGATTAGAGTGAATTATTGCAATCAATTGTTTGCAGTAAAATTAATTAGAAACGAATCCCACTTAGAATTATAGGAATTCAATCTGTCATAATCGAAAAGTGTCTCAATTGGTGAAGATGAGTTGATAAGCCAACACTTTATTGGTTAATTCTATGTTAGTATTAAAATGAGTTAAGAGGAATTTGAGAGAGAGCTAACTACATATTCTGTAAAGATAGGTAATAAAATATGTTGGTTTTTTCTGACTTCTGTTAAATTGGATTTGTGACCTTTTTGACTATTTAATAACGCTGTAAGGGCCGCGGTAGCCTAGTGGTCAAGGTCGTGGACTAGCGACCGGCGGTTTTCATTCAGTCGCGGGTTCGATCCTTGGCCGCCAAAGACCCGCCGTGTAGCCGGGGCTGATGCACGTTAAATCTGTTCGGGGCCCAAAGTCCTCCCGTTGGCATGGTGTGGAAGTTAGGAGAGGGGGGTGCCAGCTCAGGTGTCGTCCTCGTCACTTGACCGTGGTTCAAAATTACGAGGTCCGTCGCCAATAGCCCTCGTGTTGCTTCTAGTGCGACGTTAATAAAAACTAAACTAATTAATTACGCTGTAAAATGTATGTGGAATTTAATGATGAAAGGAAGACGCTACAAGTTAAACCATGAGAAAAATGTGTTTACATGACATAAAAATACATTTTCCAAAAAACATATTTCACAATTTCGTTTATTTAAAAATATTTAAACTAAGGCGAGTTTCCTTTTAATATGCTTAAAGGGTTTTATTAATTGTTACACATGGAAACACACACAGACGCACATATATATATATGTGTGTGTGTGTGTGCGTGTGTGTGTGTGTGTCTGATACTTTTTTTTATAAGTGTTATTCAATTCTTACTCTAAAAATCATATATAAAGGCTTCATTTTTTTTAAAGATTAAAGTGTGTCACGATAAAGTTATATAAGAGAGTAAAAGATACTGTTGCCGGAAATCCATAACTATTATTCTGTTAAGTTACGTATTTATTTCAATTAAATACTGAATTGTGATAAATTCTAAGACCCTAGATTTTAAAAGAAAATTAAATCGGTACGTATTAAGAAGGGAGGAAATTATTTCCTCGTAAAATAAAACAGATAAAATATTGATACAATGTAATTAAATAAATTATTTTACACAGACATTATAATTAATTTTTTTCGTCTTTATTAAAACCCTTGAAGCTCCATCATCTACTTTTATTATAATCTTTAAAACTTATTTTTAAAAAGTGAAAAATCTTACGTGTAATTAATCACTTCCCGGTAATTAATCAGCTTCCTAACACACATGATTAATGCCTCCTATTTTTAGACAATATTAGAGTTTCTCCGCTTTTAATATTACAGAAAATTATTATTTTTTAACAATGAAAAATTTAATTCAATACTAGAGTTTATTTGAAAATAAAATACTGTTTTTATAAGCTTCGATGAGTCTTAATTAGCAGTAGCTAAATTCCAAACGAGGCATTTGATTATATTTGATCAATTAAACGTTTGGGGCTGAATAAATATTCAGACATTGTGTATCATTTTTTATAATAGAAAGATTCTCTATATAAGCTTTTCAAACCATCATTTTTTACCTTTAGTTACAGTGTCAAAAATAAATTTAAAATCATGAAAAGGTTGAAACATTTCCGAAATCGATATCTTGAAGTATGCTTCATTGGGTAAAGAAGTACGGATTTTCAAGAGTTGAAAACTGGTTAAAAATATTACTTTTTCAGTATTCTCAAATGCTTGATTTAAATTTTTACTAATTTAAAATATCTGTAGATGATCCCATTTATTAAATTTGTTTCTCATCTGTTAGAGAAAACGGGTGAGCGATATGTACACAAATTAAATTTTTACAACGACGAATTGTTCAAATTATTAGAAATTATGTTAAATGTATAAAATGTACGAGTGAGTTACTCAGGAAATAAAATAATATCTTAAAGAGAAAAAAGGTGTTAATTTTTATTTTATATTTTTGATTCCTCCCCCTCCCCCCAATGACTGAATTGATTTCTTAAGATGTAGCTAAAATAATTTGTTAAAATTGCTTACTTCGCTAAACTATGTCAAACGATACTTAAAAATTCACAAAATTTCAGTATTTTCTAATTAAAGCATATTTCAAAGATAGCTTATTTTAGACATGTACTCAGGAAACTGAGTATTCTCTTTTTCTCTTCGATTTTAGCTTTATGATCTATAATTTAGTAAACAAAAAACATTATTAAAGGCATTTAACGGTCTGGAGCCCATTATAACATTAATTATATTAAATTCTATTTTACTTTACTTTCCTTCAATATTTGTATTTTTCAGTTATTCAATTTCTTTATCTCTTTTATTCATAATTGGGATAGTTCTCATATTAATTTTTTCATTCCATTTATTTGCTTTTGAAAATTTATCTATAGAATATAACGTTTTTCTTTTATAGTGAATTTGCATTTTTATTAATGTCTAAGAAAATATATAATTAAATAAACCGTTGAAAAAACTAAGGAAAAATTATTATAACTCATACAAAAATGATAATTAATTAAACATACTAAAATTAAAAATTAAAAGAAAAATATATTAAATAACTTAAAACTTTTTTAAAGCCTCAGTGAAGAATGTAAAATTTTAGGAGACAAAGTAGAAAACTATAATATAATTAATGGTGTTCATATTTTGGAATGGGAATTATTGTTTATAATGTTTTACTGATCTAATTATCACACTTCAGTGACTTACACATTATATGTATATGTATATATATATATATATATATATATATATATTTATATATATATATGTAGTAATTCACTGGAAGTTAATGACATCAACTAGATCAGCTGTCGCTACGATTATTATTCAAAATATGAAACATATAATTAACTATATATATATATATATATATATATATATATATATATATATATGTATATATATATAAACTGAAAGAACATTAAGAAAAAATAATTTAAAATATTTAATAAGACAAAAAAATGTTGAAAGAATATAAATAAATGAAAAAATAGAACCCACCAAGTCATAAGACAATTTCATTCTAAGGACCGAATAAGCGGGGTTAAACTAGTTTGATGGTACCAACCTTTTCCCTTTATGACTTGGCAGCCTGAATTAGAAAAATCTAAAGTACTAAACAGTTTAATGATACAAAAATACAAGAATAAAATTTATCATTCTAAAAATAGAAAAGATAGCAACGAATCAATATTATAAAAATTACTTACATAAAATTTAAAGAAATGAAGATTCAAAAAGGTGAATAGATAATTGAAACATTCTTCGAAAAAACGAAATGCTTTAAGGTAGGTATCAAACACTCGAAATGCAAAAAACAAAACGTCATCACTCCACAAATTTAAAAAAAAAAATGCAAGCTGTTAGTTGGTTATTAGTTAGTTGGTAAAAGAGTAAAATGGTCCAAAGAATCTGTAAGAAGAGCAATCTGTGTAAAAGTAAATGAATTCTTCATGGCTAGACTACAAACTAGCCGACTTTGTGGACATAGTATTAGGTGGTACATTTGAAAATGGATCACATTTAACAAAGATGTTTAGTATATTTGTGCTGTATTTAGGCGCTTAAGAAATCTGTGGGAAAATCATGCTCCAAACAGTTACTAAAGTATTTTTTTAATATTGTTAGTGTGGTTCGATTGTTATTTTGTAATAAAAAGTTTAATAAAATATTCCTATATATAGATATATGTAAATTGTGTGCTGTTCCAAAAAGGAATTTTAACTATACGCAATTTGAATCCCTCTCTTTTATCATATATATTACTAATTAGTCTATTATCAACAATTTGCATATCAATATCAAGAAATTCTACTATATTAGAATTAAAGTTATTTTCTAATAATTTGAGGAAATCTGGGTAAAATGAAACATTTGGTTTGAATTCGTTAGTTTTACCAAAAATAATTAAGTCATCTATGTAACGATAAAGAAAGTAAGAATCATTATCAACGTATTGTATTTCATAAAAATGTAAGTAAAGGTTTGCTAGGCAATTACAACTTGACCTCCGTATGGCAGACCCTTAAAATGTCTTATAAATATTACAGAGAATATATATATGTATATATATATATATATTCTCTGCTCTCTCATATTTTTTAATAACTTCTAAATATGACTATGCAGTGAGTTTAAAATAATATACAGATAACGTATTTTTAAATACTTAAGTCTAGTCTAATTCGTCAATCTATTTTTTCCTGCTATTTTCATAAATCAAATTTTGCATAATGATCATGCATCAGAAAATTCTTCAATTTAATTGAACATTTTTTTTTACTTTGTTTCAATATATATAATCTAGCAGCAAACTTATTTAATAATTAATTACTTTATAACGTCATTTCGAATATTCTTCTAACAATGATATTTATAACTTACATTTAAAAGTTGTCTTTTTTAAATAGAATGAACATAAAGAAGAGAACCACTAAATTACTATTCAAAAGCGGAATTAATTCACGCGTTGTCTCGCAGCAGTATTAAGGGATAAAACACTAGTATAATGGATCTAATGTAGGATTCGAGATTTAGTGGAGAATGTGACATTAGTGATCTACGGAACATACATCCTCCAGCCTAGAGGAAGGCCGATAATGGGACCAATTTAGAACACTATTCCTCCCCATTTCGGAGCATTTCAAACACCTGACGTCA
This sequence comes from Nephila pilipes, assembly GCA_019974015.1. Lineage (NCBI taxonomy): Eukaryota > Metazoa > Arthropoda > Arachnida > Araneae > Nephilidae > Nephila > Nephila pilipes. The sequence continues at coordinate 257,743 of BMAW01051594.1, read as the reverse complement.
CATAATAGAGATTATTAATTTGGCATTAAGGTTAAATTCACAAACGATGTTATGATGGGATTCATTAGCGTTATAATTAAGTCGGGAATAACACTGGGAACCGGAGAATGTCACGTAGCATATCTTATTGGATATTTGACTGAAGGTTGTTTTAGCAAGAAAAAATATTAATGGGAAAAATGCTTTCGTATGAATTATTATTGTCTTAATTAAGGCATTAATTACATGAGGCAAGAAAAAAGATTCCCGGAAGTAATGGATATCAAATTTCATTTCGTTCTGCTTGGAGGTATTTATTTCATTAAATATTTCATGGTTTTTATTACTAATACCACACACCTACCATAAGTTATCAAATGAAAAGAAATAAATACAATCCTACAAAATAGATTTAAAATGTTACAAACGTAAGGGTATCCTAATGCCTTATTTATTTCTGAAAATAACCATGATATCTGGATAAAATTTATTCTACATGTGAATTGATCCAAATGTACATAAAAGTTGTAAATTACAGATATTAATGTTACTATTTGGTTTCAAAATCCCTTGACCGAAGAACACACTTTGTCGTGAAATCTTAATTACTGCTAAAATAATCGAAACTCAATTTTTATTCTTTATTCTTAAAATTTCTCTACACACACACCATCCAGAGTTACACGTTTCCTCACCACTTCTTGACCTTTAGAAGAACCCGACATTATAACTCTCAGCATATTGTATTTTACGTTTTCTTGAAACCGAACAAATCGGCAATAATAGCTGTAATTTGCGATATTATGTACATAAGAACCAATTAATATACGGAATAAATTTTATCCAGATATCTGTATTATTTCATAATAATAATTAAAACCTTACAATACTCTTTATCTTTATTATATTGTTCGAGTTCATAATGAAAATGGTGTATATCATTCGCTTTTTAAATTTATGTAAATTTATAGTGTAGAATTTTTTTCAATTTTTGATTATCGTGATTTCTTGCATGAAATGTTACCATAAGTGCTGAGATAAATTATAACTGTTATAAAAACTCCCCTTACACTTTCGAACTTTCCATACAGTAAGGTAAAGCGCTTCGTGCTAAGTGTTTTACAAATATTGCATTAGTTTTATATTTCATGCTTTAATTTAAAATTTGAAAGGTTTTCAATGAAAGCTCAGCCATATAATTAGAATCCACCGATTCTTGTTGATTGAAACTGATTTACCTGTCACAAACTACTTATTCATTAAATTGGACAGCACTTTCATGTCGAAAACTAATTTATCTTCTAACAAGTTTCAATCGTGAAAGGATAATATTATTCGCTCTCACGCTACATTCTCTGAAAAATAGTTTCTTGAAGTTGTAGTTGTAGTAAGTTTATCGGGATTATAACGTAGCGTAATTAGAAAGTTTCAGTTGATATATATATAAGTGCAATAACCGGGAATGAAAAGAAATTATTGTACGTGGGAAAAAGTAATGAAGTATTGAAAAGTAGTCAGTCATAAGCAAATGTTGGTCACTAACTCTCTATTTCCTTTTTCTTTTTCCAATTACGGTCTTATTCCCTTGTTATTTATGTTATTTATTCTGTTCTCAACATAGGATACATACTAGAACAAGGGAAGATCTTTTTGATAAAAATTGTTTATCAGAAAGCAATTACGCAATTCTAATGCGTGTCTCTGGCAATAAGATTATAGTGATTCTAATGCATAGTAATGTAAGGACTGTATGCAAATATATCACTGAAAAAGTTAAGAACAGAAATTTTTATATATTAGGCAAATGATTAGAATGGTTACTACCCTGGACTAAATCAGTGGTCTTCAAACTGTATTCCACGGAATCCTAAGGTTTTACGAGTCAAATCCCAGGGTTCCATGATTTAAAATAAAAATTCGAAAATAAAATTATAAAGCTCTCACACTAGTTGACTAGATTTATTTACTAAAAACTATAAAGTTACATCTAGTTATTTTTGAAAATTAACTTCGAGTGAGAACCTTCGACATCCGTAATACTACATCAACAGTGACGTACGTGTAAGATCTAGTAGCTCCGATTTTTCAGTTGTTCAATCCATATGTATGCAAAATAGATTCTTGTTCGCTGAGGATGGAAACAACGTATTTAAGAGAAAAATCTCTCTCAAAATATGAGGTAACAAAAGCAAAATAAAGAAGCAAATAAAATGCAGAATATGAAATGTGACTGCAGAAAACACCATAGAGCTGGACTTCAACAGTTTGAGTAAAAAACTACAAGCACACCCCAGTCGCAAAATCGAACGCCAGAGTAAGCGACATCTTGAGCAAGAGTTAATATTATTAATGAGTAAACTTAATTAGTTTTGTATTAAAAACTTTATAAAAAAATAGAATAATTTTTTCTTTAACTATTTTAACATAAAGTACCCGCAATATAATAAACTACTTCAAATATTTTAAGATATATTTTTGTAAGGATATGATGTGGTTCCCCGAAAAACCCTTATAGTTCTAAAGAGTTATGTGAGTCGACAAAGTTTGAAGACCACTGACCTATAATATTGTTTTATGTAATGTTTGTGTTCATTATATAAATATTGTAGTCATTATGTAAAATTTTGATAATCATTGTAAAATTATTGTAATCATCATATTTTACGAAAATTTGTAAATAGTTTCACGTACCATTTAAGTATATTTAAAATGGAAAAAAACCGTTACAATAAATAATTAAAAAGTACAATAATTAAATTAATTTTTTAAAAATATTTAATCCAGAAATTGACTTGACTTTTACTATTAAAAACAATGTTATGAACTGCTTCTGACCAGAATGTTTATATAACATCTATCTTACCAGAAATTCAATTAAAAATCCGGTAATATAGCTTATTGAAAATAATAGTTCCCATTTTTATTCATAAAAATATAATATTCTTTTATATAAAATTCTTGAATATGATAGATCTCTTGTTTATTTTTGATTTTATCTTGGTAAATTTCTTTTTCTAAATCCAAACCTTGCATTTTCATGGCAAATAATTGGAAAGAAACTAAATTTGGACCAAATTAAAGGTAACTTTTTTACCAAAAACTTACAGGATACAAGGTTAAATTTCACAAACAATAATTAGTATCGTAGTGATTTTGATAAAAGTATTTCACAGATGATCTCTAGCTTTAAAATTAATTATGATAACCCAATATTAATGAAAATATTAAAACAAACACATAAGAAGAGTAAACCAGATGAATAAACTTCTCAAAGCTGTCTAAAAATGTACAACATACTAATCAATTACTATAAGTATTGTTGCTCGATTTCGTTTCTTTTATTCAAATCGTTGGTCTAATATCTTTGAAATTTTTAAATCTACGAACAAAATTTTTTGTAGTCACATAAAACGAATTTAAAACAATTTTTGAAGGGGAAAAATGTCATTTGAATTATTTGTAAATTATAAAAATAATTCAGAAGTATGGAAAACTGAGGGGAATTCTGAATAGATCCCGGAATATTGTGGAAGTAGTTTTCATATAATTAATGTAAATGAAATAAACATCACTGACACTCCAATTTCTTTGAAATAAAAAATTATAATAGGAATAATACGAGAAAAAAAGAAAGGATTTCTTATCGCCGCGCTGAATCTTTGAGTAACTAGACTTTATTACTTAAAAAAAATGTTAATGTACTATCCTACGCTGGTAGTTATCCTTTTCATAATAAAATTTAGGATTCAAGTTCAATATAAATTTATAGAATTATCTTAACAATCCTTCGAATCTCTGCTGCAAACATTTTTTTTAAAAAAATTTATTATGTTTATAGCGTGAAATTAAGTATAACCATAAAAAATATCCCGATTTATACATAAAAATAAAACTTACATTTATACAAGTATTTCCATCAAAAAAGCTTGTTTTTATTTAAAATGTACACAATTAAATAAAAGACTGTTTTCCAAAATATATGAAAATGAAGATTTGAGAATAAGGTGCCAGCTCATGTATTTCGACTTCGTCACCTGACCGTTACAAAAAAATTAAAAGAGTGGTTAACTGGCTAATGGATCGGGCAGAACGATACAGCCGAAGACCTTTAAGAAAACAAGATATTTACTTAATATGTGAAGTCAATACGCAAATTATCTTTACCCACGAAACAATATAAATGAATTCATTCAAATAAATAATGGAAAGAAGGCTAATTCTACGTATAAAATATATTTTATATTATTTAATATAAAATCAACATTTTTAATGTTTCTGAAAATGTTAATACGGTGTTTTATAGTTATTCCGATCCAACTTGTAAAATATATTCCAAAGCAACTGACTCTCAGTATTCAGCATTTTAAAGGTTTAAACTATGAAATTTAAAATCACTGATCTAAATTGTACTTTTATGCGAAGTATTTTATGAGCTTGATACTTCTATAATAATTAAATATTTCATATTTCACTCGAACTTGTGATGAAAAAGGAAAACAGCAAAAGTTACTAAAATTTGTGTTGATTAAAAATGGTTTTGCTTTAAGAACCAAGATTATTTTTAAGGTAATTGAGACGGCTTCGATTAAGAAAAATGAGCTAATTTTATGCCAGATTTTACATTTTAAAATTAAAAGCAATGGCATTGTTCCCATTTCCCCCTTGAATTTTGGTTATTTTGGGAGAAATGTTAAGTGGATGTCATGTGGAGTGTTTGTGTGTGAAGAAAACACCTCCCATTAGACTTTCACAATTCGTCATTTTGTACTTATTATAAAACAACCAGTTACCATCGCGAATATTCCAATGTCGACGATTTGTTTTTCAAATTTTTTTTACACCTCAAATAGTAAATGCTTTGAGACATTGATTGATTAAAGCTACTTTAAGATATTATACGTAAACAAAGATATGAGTAACGAGCGGGGCCGTTGTATTTTGTTAACAGAGCAAAGAAGAATTTGTACTCCAGCTTAGTAAACCCCTCAAGGGCTTACTTTCTCTTGATAACTGTGGGATTTACAATCCCGAGATATCTGAAGGATCTTTTTTCTTCCATTGGGTATACTTTCTTTGGTAAACACGGAAAACGCACTTCTTGAATATCTAAGCGATCTTTCTCTGTTTTCGATCCTTCTCTTTGTCATTCCAACCTCCTCATACTTCCTTTCTTACATTTAGAGTTTTATACAGACCTCATACGCTCGTGTTTTCGTAAATTAAAGAGAGCTTAGAGCAACTAGGCCAACTTTGTGTTTAAAATAAGGTCCAACCAAGTAGACAACCAACTTTGTTACTGATTTTAATACTGATACTGAAACAATGACACTAATGAACTGAATGAATTTAAAAAAGCAGACATTCCTGTTAGGCAATTGGTTTGGTAAGTTTTATTAACGTCGCACTAGAAATAACATAAGGGCTATTGACAGAATGCCCGGGATCACCCAAAGGGGTTAGAGCTATAAACCAGCCCCCCCGGGAGACAATCACCCCCGCACTTAGCCTTTATTGACAAAGAACATAAGATATTACATAATTGCGAAATCAAAAGTAAATAAAGCTTACAATGTGTTTACAGAGTAAAAAATTTACATGACAGGAATAAGAAAAACTAACAATAGGAATTTTCACGCAGAAATAAGATGTATAATATACTAAATGGCACAGTGAAAAAAGCGCTCACAAACTCGTGAACAAAAAAAAAAATGAAGCATTAGACAAAAATATGTAAATATATACAAAGTATACAATGAAACTAAACAATAAGGAAAATTGAATTATTAAAACGTAAATCTTCTGAATGGAGTTTAACTTGGTAATTTTAGAGGTGGTTAGATCACCACCCACACTGTGGGTTCTATGGTTGATAAATATCAGAATTTTTAATTTTTAGAATTGAAATCACCGAAGGAAACCCTATTAAATTTTAATAAGTAATTATAATTTTTTTTCTTTAAGAAAATTAATGTGGGGGCTACAGGCAACGGACCTCGTAATTTTGAACTTCGGTCAAATGACGAGGACGACACTTGAGCTGGCAACCCTTCTCTTAACTTCCACACCCCACTAACGGGAGGACTTTGAGTCTCGACGGGTGCATCAACCCCGGCTACTCAGCGGGACTTTGGTGGCATCAAGGTTGAAACCCAGAATTTGACGAAAAACCCCGCCCGATAGTCCACGACCATGACCACTAGGCTACTGGGAATTCACGATTCAGCCAATAGGACACAAGTGAGAGCGCTTAGATTTGTATACTTATATAGTTAATAAAACTTGCACTAGTACCGAATTCTTATTGCTCTATCTAAAATCTATCATTTTCTTTGAAACGAGATTTTAAATTTACAATTCATTACAGAATTTTAATGATCAGGTATTTTTTTTAGTGAAAAACACATTAGAATTTTCCTTATAGCTTTTAACTTTTATAAGCGCATGCGATTGAGAATTTATATGTATTCGTTAATTTCACTGCTTCTCTGAAAGTACTTGTGATTTTTACTGCCTCTAATTGATCTAATGAGTAGACGTTTCAGCATTATATTCCTACTTTCAAATACTTTGGATGAATCTTTTACAGAAGAATCATTTAATGTAACCGTAGATAGGGAATAATTTCTTAAACATCATTCTTAGGCTTCTCAATGTATGGATAAATACTACTTCTTGAGCACGTAAAGATTTGCTGTATTTATACTACAAATGTGATAGCCGATTAAGAACCCCATTAAATGCTGCTAAATTACAGAAGTAACATATAACTGTTTCATTTGAATCGCCTTTGCTACGAATATCTAAAATTACTACTCCATAAAAATAAAGCCCATTCATTGTAGGTAGAATACATTTCTATTTACGATTATCCTGCTGAAAGTTTTAAGTGCCGCAGGCATTGAAAACCATTTACTAGCAAGTTTATACTGTAAGTTTATAGATAGAGCAATTTAATGGATTAATTAGTACTAAAAGGAACTGTATGCGTTCTTACATGAAGAATCTCTCTCACTTTAGAGTATACAAGTTTGATTAAATTCAAACTTTTCGGGATACATAATAACGAAATAAAACTGGATCAATATATGAACTCTGAATAAAAAATTCCAAACTAATATTTTACTAAAAATTTTTTAGAATTTTTCTGTTTTAGTATGTGTGTTTTCAGAATAAGCGTATGTGTCTGATCATATTAACTGTGAATCAAATATTATTGCAATTAATTCCTAAGGAATAAATTTCGTCACATGTTTAGTATGGTGTTGTACTGAAATCAAGTTCGCATAAAAATATAATTATTTTATAGTGGAGTTGATATAAGCTATAAAGATGAATAAATTTGACCTTCATATGCATTTCTACTTGCACTAATTTTAAACGGCTGATTTTTAACTCTTATAATGCTGTTTTGACATGGAGTTTTTCCTGATTTGGGACATGTATTTATTTATAATTAATTTATATATAAATTTGAATGGATAAAAATGTTATATATTCTAAGACATAACTTTATTAAATTATCTGGTTTCATTTATGTATCATTTGATTTCAGCCTAAATTTTACTAATTCTAGTAATTTCGTTTTGCTCTGAATAATTTAAAGATAAATTTCCCACATATTATAAAATTTTATTTTTATGTTAAGTACAATAAAGTTTTGCTACAATGATATCTTGAAAATCGTGTTTGAACACCAATATAAATAGAATGAAAGCTGTAGAACAAAAGAGAAGTAAGTGTATAAGTATTTCTGAAAAAGTTATATGAGAAATAAATTATTTTAGTAAGCACTGTTACGTGTATAAACTTTACTACTTATGCATTACATTTTATAGAATAATTATAAATAAGTATTTTGTTATCCTGATCATTATAATTTGGAATACATAAGTAAAGTAAGAACTGAAAATAGAGTGTCAAAAAACTATTTTTAAATCATTGTTAAAATGTACTCTTTCGTCACATTTCACTTTCTCGAAGCATGTATATTTTAGTATAATTCTGTCATTTTCAAAATTCGATTTCTAAGGTATCATAAAATATAGCATAGTTAAAAATTCGTGCTTAGACCTTATAGTAATCATTGAGAATTTTCGATAATATTTTAAATGTATGAAATGGGTCAAGTAATGCGTGATGTTTTAAAATTTCTTTCAAAATTTTGAAGACTTTATTTTGAAGATATACCATTTTAGAATAAACATACTGTAATAAGCATTTACATGTATTACAAAATTAATTATTTCTTAGCTGAAAGGATATGCACTAAATATTTTAACAATGTACGTATAAAATTTCGGTTCTTTTAAATGAGATTTTGTAAAAAAAAAAAAAAAAAAAAAAAGTAATAAATAATCTCATGATATATATAAGTCTAATACAAAATATTTTTAAAAGGAATAATGATTTTGAGCAAATGATTTTTTAAAGAAGGCTAAATTAGATTTTATCAGCAATTTTGTATAAAATTATGCAAAAATACATTTATAAAAATAGTTTTTAGTCACTTAAAATATTACGGTAGATATTCATAAAGTTTGAAAATCACTATTTCTTCGAAAAAATGAATTTACTGTGAAAACCCTCAGGAAGTTTTGTTGTGAGTTGATACCAGAGAATATAATTGTAACTGATGTAAGACTTATTGATCTGATAATTTGTAAGACTCATTAACAATATTTTATGGACTTTAAGAAAGAAATATCGCAACAAGAAAATTTATTCTAAAATGCTTTGATACTCACAAAAGAGTAATGTAATAAACCTTTTATGATGTAAGACAATAGTAACCATTACCTTCGTATTAAATTATTGAAATTCTTCCTAGATTATCAAATATCTAGTAGAATGCATACATTATTGTAGTGGATGAAGTTCAGAAAGAATTCGATGTTCTCAGAAAGTTTTTGTTAATGCATGTGTTTCCACACACAGATCTTATTGAAAATTTTTCATCATTTTAAGGTACACTGGTATGCACAAAGAGTAACATTGGCAATAGAGCATGTAATCATTAATAGCCCATTATCACCAGCATTCATTTATATTCTTTTCTTACCCAATGAAGTAATATTTAATTTTACATTAATAAGAATAACAATAATCAATTATTAATAAGATTTAGTTAATAATTTATAAGAATTAATTAAAAAGGAATTAATAACTAATAAGAATTACAGTTATTTATGCAGAGCAGTGCTGTAAGAAGTTCCGAGCTGTTGTATTATTTACATACCAAAAAATCGCTCGACAACCTCTGGGCTTCAAATGATTCCAATGGAATAAAATTTATCACAATTTCTCGGTTAAGAAATTTTACAATTAAGTCTCACACCTTTTAAATTTTTATTGAATATGAGATAAATATTTTGTGAAGGGAGTAGTTTATGATCATTTCATAACTGATATCGTCATTTACTTCTACCTAATGCTCAGATAAACCTATTAATCATTGCTTCAAGAAAATAAGACATTTTATAAACAATATTATTTTATCGTGAGAAATAAAATTTTAAATGATATGGAAAATATATATACAGAATATGTAATATGAATAATAATTAAAAATTTAATAATTTAAATAAATTTTTTTAAAAAGTTTTTGAAATGGATATTTCTAATAGAAGAAAAGGAACTTCGCTTCTTTTCAAATACATTTTTCAAAAAAAGTACTTCAAAAGGTATGGAATATCTTAAAGAATAAAATGAAGTTTTCAATGTATGGATAGAGATTTGCCTTAGCTTCTTCCATATAGGTAAAAAAAAACTACATTTTCCATTAAGAATACAGACAAAAAAAAAAAAACAATATCATATTTTAGAAAGTAAACCAAAAAAGTTAGCTTCTAGTGATATTCTTCTGAGATTTGCCGTTTTCGAAAACTCTACTGCATAATAGATTTTCTTACTTTTGCCTTTTGTTTTATATACCATAAGGCATAAGGAGGAAGAAACAATATGATCTTATGTATATAAAAAAACAAGGCATAATAAAGGAGTCAGATGAATTAACGTTTTATTTCTTTCTATTTATTTTATACTTATATAAGAGCAAATAATAAAAATTGAATAATTTCAAAACATATATATATATATATATATATATATATATATATATATATATATA
>BMAW01051594.1:130249-247538 GCA_019974015.1 Nephila pilipes | reverse complement strand
ATATATATATATATATATATATATATATATATATATATCAATATGTGATTTATCATTTGGCAATAATCTTCCCGGAAAATACATTGAATAAAATTACCTCGTTCTTATAATGGTATGAACCGAAAATCAATATAAATAACTTAGAAATTTTTGTAAATAAAATTAAAATTCGAAATCCAAAATTAATGAAATTACTCTGAAACTATGTTAATAATATTTTAAGTGCTTAAAAATTAATTTTTCACAAACTGAAAAAAAAATTGTAATTTTAATTAACCTTACCTATTTTTGAGGTATTTTTCAGTTCGGAGATACGTGGACTAACAAAACCTTCGAAGTTAAATAAATCCGACACTTTTCAGGATACGCCAGTTACAGTCCGTTACTTTACTGTAGATCATTGTAGTGCTTAAAACAGCCCTGAATTAGAAATGGGAGGTTTTATCTCGTAATTCATGGAACAACCTCACAGACAATAGGAAATTGGAAGTGAAGTTTACTTGTCTGCGAGATATAGCCACACCCCTTAATGTTCACGTACAATCGATTCGGCTAAAAAATTACTTTCACAAAAACCTATGAGTATGAAGAAGTGCTTCAGAATGTTTGAAAAAAATCTGAATTATGATGTTTTTGAAATAAAATCCCAGCTTAGTGAATAAAGAGAATCACATTTTACCAACCAGATTTCCTTTATAAATTAAATTTTTTTTTTATTTCAATGCATTTGCCGTTTCGATCTTGATCAAAATTTTCTTTTCGCTTCCTTATGATCAAAATTTCAGAATTGATCGATAGTTTAAAAATCACAAATGATGTTCAGTGCTTAGTGAAATTTAACTCATGTTTTGAAATTCTTTTCTGGACCTATATTGCTTCAAAATAAAAAAAACTTATCTTCCCTTTCGTAAATGCATCACATTTATTATTATTATTATTTTGAAAAATATTTCTGCATGTTTGTGTAAATCTGAAACATATTTTTAAGAGTGCTTATATCTTTTTACGTCTTAATTAATCTTGAACCTTCTTATTTTGTGGAATATGTTTTGAATAGAAAGTTTAAAAAATGTTTTCTAGAATATTACTATATTTTAACATCAGCTACAATAGTTTTCTATTTGTTGATATCATAAATCATAGGGAAGACTTACACAAGAAATTATAAGAAAATAAATAAATGAAAAATAAACATTTCATCATAATAATGTGTTTTATGGTACTTATCTGTACGATGTGTTTCATTAAATAAATGAGCTTTATCATGTCAATAAAAATTAAGCTTAATTTTAAACATCGGAATCATAATAAACCACCGAAATACAACGTGTGATTATTAATAACGAGATTGATGTAGCAAAACACTTTATTTTGATGTCATACATATTATCACCTTCAATGTACACTCCTTCTCTATCCTTACAACTCTCCATGAGAACCTTTCACTGTTCGAAACAGTGCTGGAAATCTTCTGTCAGCTCTTTCAGGACACGTGCAGCTCTCTCTTTCACAACTTCAACGGACTCAAATCTTGTTTCTTTTCATGCAGATTTCACCTCAGGAAACAGATTGAAGTCGCGTGGTGCAAGAACTGGTGAATAAGGCGGATGGTCTAACAATGGGATGCTGTACATGGCTAGACACCTCTTGACAGACAATGCGAATTTACTTGTCCTTCCACAATTTGGGTCGTTTTTTCTTATCCTTTCACAGAGTTCAGCAAGAACGTGACGGTAGTAATGTTGATTAATAGTTTGACTTTAAGGAATTCTGTGAAGGTACACAATCCCATGAATATCTAAAAACAACAATCATCATTGCTTTGAATTTAGATTTTTTCATATCAGCGGGGTTTTTTTTTGCTGTTGGTGAATATGGGCTCTTCAAGTACTTGAATTGGCGTTTTGTTTCAGGACCATAAATAAAAAAACCACGATTCATCACACTTTATTATCCTTTTCAATAGGTTTGGATCATTTTCAACGGTATTCAAATTGTCAGTACAAGCGTTTTTGCCAGCTCCTTATTTTTCAAACGTGGGAGTTTCAGGTACCACTTTGGCACTCACTTTTTGCATGTTAAGATTGTTACTTAAACTTTGCCATGCAGACTCTTCGTCGATTTCTACAGTTTCATCAATTGCTAAACCGACGATCAGATAGAACCAGATTACCAATTATTTCGATATTGTCATTCGCTTTTGTCGTGGGCGGGTGATCCAGGCATGAATCACTTCAATGCCTTCTCGGCCATCTGAAAAACTCTTAAACCACTTAAAAACACATGTACGTGATAAACATTCATTGCCATACACTTTTTTCAATAAATTATCAGTAGCGGTTTTTCCAAGTTTCACATGAAATTTTTCAACAATTCGTTACCCATTTACCATTTTTCCGGTGAAAAAAAATCTAATGCAAACGAAAGCTACGGCTACGCGAATTTGTTTGCAGAAGTGAGAGGCACTGCATTCAAACGCGAAGGTTTCAAGCTAAACAGCCGTTGGTTGCTGGCGCTTAACGTATTCCTACTTCAACTGTAGCAGCGTCTGTCTCATTAGTTAATAGCCATATCTCGTAAATATATTATAATGATAATGATATGTAATAGGCTGAGAGAAGAATCTTATCTTTCATGTGTGATTAATCGCTTTTGTAATTTTGGAGTTTTTCTTTTGTTATTAAAAAGCCGTAATTAGATTCCGAATTTAATTTTTTAGCTAGACAAACAATATACATGTATTTTTCAAGGGGATAGCTCGATTTTTAAAATGGTTTCGTAGCTATTGCTTGAGTTTTATTTCTTTTTCAAAAAAAGATTCTTGCTTTTAAATGAAATAAAGCTCTATTCAGTGGATAATGAAAGAATTTACGAAAGGTTGTACAAAGCATAATTTTTTCCAAAATTCTAATTATTGCCCACTTTTCTTTAATTATTTATATTTTTTTTGTTATTTAATTTGTTTAAATGTAGAATTTGGTATTTTTTTTTTTTATTATAAATATTAATATAAAAGGACATGTTTTATAAATATGAAAGGTTTTATTTTTTTTAATGTTAAAATAAAAGGACATATTTTATGTCAATTTTACTTAATATTCATTGAATTTGTAGTGTGTTTTGTACAAAAAATAAAATTTGAAGCCTTAAATTAAATTGATTTTAATAAAATTAAGGAGTGAAAGCAGTTTTTATTCTAAAAGGTTATTTGCTGTACACAGAGAATTAATAATAATATTAATAACAACAACAAAAATGATACTGCAGTTTCTGTTTTTCATTAGAGATTTTTTATCTGATTCAACATGGCTTTTAGAGAATTTAAAAAGATGCTGCATCTGATGTGATATGATAAAAATCAATCTTCCATTTGATTTTCTAATCAAATAAAAATAAATTTTTCTTTGCATACTTAACTTTCCTTTTTCATACGACATTTTGTGAAAAACTCTTAATCAATCTTGTTTAAATCTGAAAGTCTTTGTTTTTTTCTTAGTATTCAATAGTATATATAACTAATATAAATAAGCTTAATGACCAATTGAAATTCTCTACGTTGAATATGATGATTCAATCTTTAAATTTTGTAACGAATTTTTACTCAAAATAAACAAGTAACTCCACTTTATTAAAATTATTTACGGCAAATCAAGCAATTTCATGCGCGTGCAAAATTACATTTACTAAAATTTTTGATGATATTAATTTATAAAAGATTTTTATATCATTCCAGTACTTTTTCGAGAATGGATAAATGAAATCAAATGAATTCCTTACAATAAGACATATGATCCCTATTTTTATCGCCATCTTTAGTAAATACCATTAACAGAAGTCATTATTTTGAACAACGTACCCTCATCCCTTAAACTTTTTTAAGCATTATCTTGAGTTTATGCTCTACTTTTCGCAAGAAATCTGTTATTTTAGATTTCTTGCTTTTAGCTGAGGTATTTGTATAAGTATCTATCTATCTATATATCTTGAGCTTTATGCGTCTTTCAATGGAAAGATCTTCAGTTAGAAAATATATCTCCAACTATTCGACTAAATGGATTTCAAAGTATAATACACATTTCAAAATTTTCCTACAAATCAAATACGACTTACACACTCAAATGAAAAGCTCCTAACGAGAAGTTCACCTAAAAGCTCTTACTTTGTTCTTTGTTACATGGAGATTTCCCTAATTTCGAATTTTGTTCTTAAGAATTTTAAAGAGTTCTATGAGGATTTATCTAATTCTCCCACCGTCCTTTAGAGCATTGAACGTTGTATGAGAGTTTTCCCGATCTGCGAGCCATGTAATACGGAAGGTTATTCTTATTATAAATAAATGCTGGGAACACTAAAATGTTAAAATGGAATACAAATACAGTTTAAAAATGCTAATATTTTACTTTTTAAGTAATGTTATAAGATATTAGAAGGTCATAGAAAGATAAAATTCAAATCTTTGAATCTTTGATGCTGTAATCCTCAAATTATTTTCAAAATATTCTTGAGCGTATAAATTAAATTAATTCTCTTGTTAAAATTTATTTTTATGAGTATATATATACTCATAAAAATATTAAATTTTGTTTAATTGTCGATTGCAATTTTATTATTTGAAAGAAAAACTATTAAATTCCAGTAATACAGCTAACGTAATAACAGTTTTTAATTTTAAAGTCTGTTCCATAAGAGTTATGATTCATTAAATTAGATATCATTTTTTTAAAAATAATTAATGTCAAAATATACTTTCATTTACTCAATTATACACATGTTTAGAAATTTTCCCTTGAACATACTCCCCCAGTAATAAATTGTAATCGGTTTTGGAGAAAAAAAATATTTGATGCATTTTTGGAATTAAATTCTTTCTAACAAAGAACATGAGCTTTTTGTTCTTTTGTGCTGTAAAACCCTTTTTAGTTTAATAAAATATTCAAAAACACTTCGGAGCTTTTGGAATACTTATTACAGCAGTAAACAGTAAATACACTAAAATATTTTTCATCTCGTGAATTTCTCAGAAAGTAATTTTTGTGTTTTGCATTTGTCTATGTGATTTGTTTATTTGCATTTTGTTGTGTTTTGAATTAATATATTAAAGCCTGAAGCATAATTTTAAATAAATCATAAAGGTAAATTAAGGAAATTAAAACTGATTATAACATGTTGCTTACAAAATAATTCTCGTGTATAATTATTTAGTACATTGTATATATCTTATATAATTTCGAATCTTTTATATAATTTATAATTAAGTAGTAACCTCGTGTAAAATTATATAGCATATTAAATATTCTCTTTCTCTTAATTCTGTTCCTTCATAGAAAAAAATGTCTTAAAATCTCAGTTTTCAAAGAGAGATTAATTATTTTTCCGTAGCATCAGGTTTTGATAAATGGTTTTACGTCAAAAAGTTAGAAAAATATTTACATTGAGAATTAACCGTGCAAAGGATAACAATAACAATATTCTTCGAGAACTGTTATTTGTTTTTTAAATTAGTTGTTTTTAAAAGAAAAAAAATTATCACATTATATATATATATATATATATATATATATATATATATACTTAAAAACTTGAAGCCATAATGATACATTTTAACAGTTTGAGTCTTCCACAATTTAAGAACACAATTATATTTTTTAGAAAAAATAATAAATTAGAAAGAATTCTTAGAAAGTATTTATAAAGTTGTGGATGTCCGTAAGAACATTTTTTTTCAAGTCTAACTCTTCCCAATCTTCGGTTTAGAACAGCAAAATTTTTCGTCGGTAGCTTTAGAAACCGTTTTAATAGATGCTTTGTCTTTATGTTCTGATGTGTTTCTATCACTGCCATCTTGACCTTTTATTCTTCTATGTTTCTATCACTGCCATATTGACCCTGTGTTCTTCTATGTTTCAATCATTACTACCAACATCCTCGAATAGTGCCATTGCTCCGACCCAAATGTCAAGCGATCCTTCAATTACACCCTCCTGTCTCTTCTCTTTTAGTCGAATTGCACTTCCTATCACGAATGGTGACATTTGCTCATATGGTACGCGAACCCGCTTACAAGTTATTGGTATAACCAAATTGAGCAGAAGGAATCAAATTCGAATAGAAGTCATCCCTACAATTGAAATTTCTCTTTTATATATAAATTTATTGCTCATGTACGAAGCTCTAGAGCCTTATCTATTCATTCATTAACTGTTAAAATTGTATGATTTGTATGTTAATTCGAAATGTATTGACATTAGAGATTGCATTATAACCAGCTAACGGAATATTAATGTGTGTGTGTCAGTTCTTTCCCCCCATATTTCTCAGAGAGTATAGCATATGTATAATTCTTAGTTATCAAATTCTTTTTGAATGAAATCGTTACTTCCTAATTTTTTAAAAAAATTAGTGCGGTTTATATTGCGTGAATTGGAATTCAAATTGAAAATTGCAAATAAATATTAAGGTTTATATATAATCTATTTTTTGAAAAAATATCCTAGATGTTTTTTTTTTAGTTCATTTAGTTTAATTTCGAATTATACACGAAACGCAAAATATGTTGCAAAACTATAACAGCTATAGATTTCATTTGTTAAACTCACATTAGTTGAATGCATATATATATATATATATATATATATATATATATATATATATATATACTATACTTGCGCCTAACCAAAACATTATTCTAATGATATGAACTTACACTTGTTCTGATAAAGGGAAAAAGATGATATAAACACCCTAAAATATATACCTCCTAAATATATCTAAGCTTTTAAACAAATTATATTAAATGCAAAGCATATATTTAACAAATTGAACTAAAAATAAGAATTTGTATCCTTTGCTTATTAGAGTTACTTTCTTGCCCGTTGTGAAACCAAGGTTTAAAATATAGCTTATAAAATATTAACACCAACTCAAACACTTCAAATACCTAGCCTTTTTAGCAAGTGAAATGTTCCAAAAGAAACGAATAAAATCACGAAATAAAATAACGAAAGCACTCAAGCAAATTGAACGATTGTGGAAGCTGTTAATACTGAAATGCAAGAAAGCTCACAGATTTTATAGAATCGCACTAATTTACTTTTAAGAATCATTCAACGTTCCATTTTTAAAATATTCCTTTTTATTTGAAGAGAATGGAGACAAATGATTCTTACAGTGTAATTCTTGTACTTTACTCGACTTCTTGATTTCGTGGACTTAAAATTGTTTAGCTTACAGGCCACACATAAAGCAGGAAGTGACAGACGAACACACGCAAGCGAATTGTATTAAATTAAACATACCTAAAGATGAGAAAAGCGAACCAAAACTGTTTTTTCGAGGCTTTGTAGAAACAGTTAAGCTTCTGAAGGCATATGTAACTGAAAAGAAAAATCGTTCCTCAATGGTTATTTTCTGTACAGTGAAAAGTGAAAAAAATTAGAAATCGGAGGAAATAAAAATAGATAAGTTTTGCTGTATGCGAGATAATTAATAAATTAAAAATATATTCCGTTTAACTGCAGTATGCATAGGCTAACGAGTTTTTCATTTATAAATATTGGTTTCATTTACCCAAATATGCTGTTATTTAAAAGCTATTCAATACATTCTAACGCCTTTCAGCAAATGTTCAATACTTTTTTATATAAATAAGCCATTTATATATTATTACATTTAATGTAAAGGAAAAATATGTTTTAAATCCTTTACATTTTTAAGCAGAAGAAAAGCTTGTTTCATAAATTAAAAGATAGTTTTTTTCGGAAAAATTAACAAAAGGAAAAAGTATATAAATACTTTTACCGACTTAACTATGAAAATTTATTTCTATTTTGTTTTTCAGGTTTTTAAAATTTGTAATGTTTCTAATATATTTACTAATTTTTTTTTGAAAATATTATAAACAAGAGATTTTATAAACAAAACTCAATGTAATTTAGATGTTTTTTTTTTTTTGTTAAATAAGAAAACTCAGAGAAATGTCTAGAAAATATTATCGTGACAAACAATTTTTTCGTTTATTTAACGGGTTTCTGAGCATAAGCATAACTTTTAATAATAATAGACTCGGGATATATATAATTTAAGATAAAATAATAGAAAACAAAATTTTCTATCCTAATTAGTGTACCCCAAAGTATAATCTTTTTGCACATACACAATTAAAATTACTTCTTTAAGTTAACATTGATTTGTTATTTTGTATAACGAAAATAAATGCACCTTAGTTTTAAAAATAAATCTCAAAACCATAGAAAACATATATTTTCGAATGAAAAAATACTGAGGAATTTTAAAGATGTGAGTGGTTAAAACAGTCTTATTCTTAAAACAAGACTTTATTGTATGTATTAATGTTTCGCAAGTCCTTTATTCATACCTTGACTCAATTTTATAATTAGTTTTGTGTGTAATCGTTGGATAATTAAGCGATGATATTGTTGATGTTATTCAGCATCTTTATATAAGTATCATATATATAGATGCTAACTTTAAATATTTCAAGCTTTCTTGATTTATAAATGAACCCCTGTAGACAAAATCCACTTGAAATTTGCATAGTTTCTAGAATATTATCATATTAAAACATTTTAATACAGTTTGTGAGTGTTGTTTTGAAAAATTATATATTTCCAAGATACAATGCTGTCCACCCAAAATGAAACACCATGAAGGAAGCATACAAACCACTTGAAATTTTCCACGTGCGTTTATCGCAATAATATATGCAAATGATAAACATTTCAACGAAGAAGCACTTCATAAGTGCCTGTAACAAACGCTATATAAAAAGTAATGAAATTTGAAGAACCGGAATTGACTTTTCGTGTGGTAGTTTAACTGAAGCAGCTTTTCACACACACACACACACATTATCCCTTGAAGAAGAATACAGAAGTTATTTGAGAAGGGTTCTGAGTTTGAAAGAGGAAGAATTATCGCCTATAGAGAATGAGGATAATCTTTCCGAGAAATAGGTGATCGTATCGGACGTAACCAAGCAACAGTTTTGTGGATCCCTAATGAATGGTAGCAAGAGGGAATGATTGACCCATGGCGCTGATTGCACTACATCATCGCACTACTAAACCTGATGATGAAAGTATTTGTACGATGGATCACTCTGCCAGGAACTATATCACAACAAATATAGTCTGTTGCACAACAATCGGTGTTCGCCCACACCATTCGACGTCTTATGGAGCACAACGGAATGGCCGCAGCACGTCTATTGGGGTGATCACCTTTATCTAAAAACCACAGGCATCAGTATCTGCAATGATGCATCGAATGTCACGACACTGTCTTTACAATACAATCGTGCTTCTGCCTGCAACACCACAATAGTCGGATTAAAGTCTGGAGGCTCTGTGGAGGGAGATTGTTTGACTGTTACCTTATGCTTCTTCATACTGGTCCTGCACATAAATTTAAGACTAGGGTGGTATTGGATTACACTCCTGCACCTCCCTTGTACGTATTACCGGTATAGGGACCAGCTAGAGCTGTATTTCTGAGGTTTAGGCACCTGTTGTCCTCCCTTACCTTCAGAGTTTACCTGAGGCCACATTTCAACAGGACAATACGTGATCACATGTGGCACCAAATGCTTAGGACTTTTCAATCCGCCAAATTGCATTGCTGTGTTGGCCTCTCTGTTCTCTTGATCTATAAACTATCGCGAACATCTGGTCAATGGTTGGAGAATCATCACTGGCCTTGCATATATCATTCGCTTCTACACAGGATCCATTTTGTCAACGTGTAGAAACATCATGGGCTACCATGCCCCAAGAAGACATCCAAGGCCTATTTTATTCAACTCCGAGGGTTGTAGCAGCGGTTATTTCCATCTGTAGTGACAACACTCAATTCTGATTTTGTTGTATTCCTCATCTCGTAGAAGACTGTATTTTTTAATTCACTTTTGCATTGTGTGTTACTTTTCAAATAAATTTGGTTTGGATATCTTTTGTTCTTCTTGGGTTACATTTTGAATGATCAGCAGTGTATTTGACCAGATGCTTCATTATATAATACTTTTTCAGCGTTTGTTGCTAATTCAAAAGTATAAGTTAGGTAATATTTTTTTAAATTTTTTAGTTAGCGCCATCCGTTTCATCATAGGGCATATTGTGAATAACATTATGTATATAAAATATTTTACCGTTTTCTTTCAAGTATAGTATTAAATACGAGACTATCATTTAAAGATTGTACTTTAAAAAAACTTTAAGATTAAGCCATAAATTTAAAAAGCATACAATTTTAAAATATACCCTAGTTATAAAATATTTTAAAACAATAATACTGCTTAAAAGTAAGTTAAAGATGATGACAAGCAATATTATATTAAATTTTTTTCTGATTAAAAATATTTATGTATTGTGCATAATTTACGTGTTTACTGGTGACATGGAATGTCCAATTTAATATTAAATTAATATTTTAGAATTCATATGAATGAGAAGCCTGTAATGCAATAAACATATTATATTCAAAACACTTCAGAAAAGAAAAATTGTTAACTAAAATAAATAATAAGAAACACAAACTACTTGGTACTATAAAGAATTTAAAATGCTCCTTTTTAAAGCAATCAAATATTTCCTTACTCTTATGCGCCCAGTATTTAACACTTTTTGTTCCTGGAGATTCTTCTTCTATTTTTCCTAAATCCTTCAAACTATCATCAGCTGAAAGTAAACAAAAGTATTAAAAACAATTCTACTTTGCACATTATGTCACATTAAAAACATCTGCGCAAAACATTACTTTCCATTATATTAGGAGAAACAAGAAACCAGATTTTAATATCTTATTTAAATTATTCAGTAGGTAGGAATTGATGCAGCAGACGATTCTTCTTTGATGCATATGAGATGGATGCATATTTGAATATAAGTCCTTGTAAATTAATTATTTTTGTTTTATTTCGTAGGAAAATGCTTTTTTAAAACGGCCATGATTTAAATAAGTTTATTTATATTTCCAACCCATCGATGCAGTAAATTCGATAAACTTTTTCTGTATCCTAGAAAACCAATAATTTATGTTAAATTTCATTTCGTGATTAGGAATGATTATCGCCAAAGGCACTAAATTGAATTTAGAATTTTTTTTTTCAATTGCGTTGCTTTGACTGTGGTTAGATATAAATAAAATAAGAACGATAGCCTGATATTGGTTTTTTAACAACTCATTACGTAATATAATGCATGTAGTGTAATAACAACTAAACTAAATTTGTGTGTGTGTTTTAGTTTTGAGTTAACTTGTCAGTAACTGAATTAATATTTCATCTAGAAATATTAACTTGATTTTTAAGTTTTTTTTTTATGGAAATGCATTTTAAACTCATTATTTTGTATTTTTTTTTTTTTATCTTAAGCATTTTTATCCTTGCTCTTTGTAAAGTAACGAGTTAAAATATACCCTTGGCATTGCTTAGAACTTGGTAGTTTGCCAAATTCTAATATACATTGGTATTAATGTCTAGAATATGGGGATTTCTATCATTTGCTGCGTTGTGTGTCTGGTAATTTGAAATTTATGTTTTCTTTTCTTTGATACAAGCAATTTTAGAGGGGAAAAGCAATACAGTTGACGCCACTGTTATCATTGATTTGGCTTTCACATCATGAGATGATCTGATCTAATGTTCATGATGACCCTAAATCATCTCAAGCAGCTTAGATTACATGAAAGAAAACTCCACATAATCTCCAAATGATTTGAGGGAATGGCATTTTATTTCTTCAAACGAGTTGAAGTGAAATTTTAAAAGTACTTCTCATTTCTAAGCCTTATTTTTTCACTCACCGTAATGATAAAAACGCAAATCTTTATATTGTAATATAAATACCCAATGTTTTCTCTTAGCCATTGATTTTTTTTGATTGAATTATTGTGTATTAACTTTGCATTTAGAAGCAACACGAGAGCTATTGGCAGCGGACCACGTAATTTTGAAACTCGGTCAAGTGAGGAAGACGATACCTAGCTGGCTCCTCCCTCTCTAAGCTTTCACATCACGCCAACTGGAGGACTTTGGACCCCGAAAGATTTATCGTGCATCAGCCCTAGGCTATTGCGACCTCTCTCTTAGACAACAAATACGTCGTCGATTGTAGTTAAAGTTGCATGAATCATATTATATTTCAACACATTGGTGACAGTATAGTTTACTTAAATTCGTTTAATTGAGTCTTAACTTCACACACAACTTAACTTTAATCTTAATTTAAGTGACTCTTACTTGAACTCAGTTGATTTTAAAGCACATATATTTGACATTCAATGGTGTACCACCAATGGCGCATGACGGCTTCAAATAATATATGTCGTGTACCACCAGTGGTACACTCTGTAGCATGTGTGTTAAACTGCTCTCACGTTGGTTGTTCAATTCTTGATAACTACTATGTAGATTCGGTCCTAGAATTTATATTCAATAATTATGCGTTCATTTAACGACGATTTATTTGTTTACTTTTGGGGTTTAGTCTATACTTTTCCTACAAGTAATCAACATGTTTTGCTAATATTATAGAAATTACTATAAAATATTTTTATGGACAAGAGAGATAAATACCATTTTCAAGGATTTTTATTACCATAAAATAATTACCAAACAATCGGTAAGTAAATCTGCTTATTTTAAATGTAATCCGGTTTCTGTTACTTATGGTTTCTTACATGCTAATTGCAATCAAAATATTGTATTTATAAGAACACGAAAATCAAAAGAAAATATGTCAACGTGTAATTTTCTACGATGTTATAGAGTAATAAATATTACATATTTTCAATATCACAAATAATTCTCTTATAAAATTAAGGATTTTTTATAAGATAATTATTTGTGATTATTATCGTTTATGTACTTCGATATATAAATGTTATCATTTATTGTTTTCGCAAAAAGTAAAACAAAATTTAATATTATTGTTGTATCAGAGGAAAAAAAAAGATTACAAAGCGAAAGATTATTCCTCTTCTCCTTATATATAACTGTAGAAATTACCAGAGTTACTCATACTTAAAAAATGATTCTTTTATTAAAACGAGCTTTTTATTTATTTTTCTTATTCATTGTGGGATAAAAAAAATCGTAACATGATTATTGTTGATAAAGAAGGGCAACTATGAAAGTGAATGAAATTTGCCTGGATTCCTGATCTTGAAATGCCTTTCCAAGATAGGAGAATTCCTAAATATGCATTTTATTTTCAGTATTTTTATCTAAAACCAACATTTTAACAAAGACAAAAATTACTTATAATAATAATTTTACTTCAGTTAATTAACATATAAACATCTTTTTAAGAACAAAAAATAAACCGAAGAGTATAAAAAGTCAAAATCCTGATTTAAGTATAGTTTATCACAATTTCTATAATCCTTGCACTTTATTATGCATTTTATAATATATCGAAGAAAATTGCCTAAAAATGTAAAACTTTCTTACTATAAACATTAAGAATATTTAAGAAAATATTTCTTCATTATAATTTAAAAAGTAAAATGTTAATTCATAAGATTACAAAAAAAAAAAAAAAAAAAAAAAAACATTGAAAAATCCTAAACCCATGAAGGCAACAAAGATTAATTTTAAACCATACGAGTAAGCTGTTTAAAACATTATTACTTACCAAGCGAAGGATTACATAATTTTAAATTTCATATTATAATTTCTATATTATAGGAAAAAATATTTGTACAATTTTTTTTATAAAATTAAGACACATCAAACTTTGTATCTCTTAAAATTTATAGTACATTTTCTTCAAGTTTTATTACTTGAAAAGTAGAAATCACTATTATACTATTTTTTTTTATTCATATAAGGCTATTATATCTCTTTGGGAGGGGAATGCATTCATTTAAAATTTAAATTTTTGTGTTTCCAAATTCTGCATAGTAGCCAAATTTAGCATCAAGTGTTGCTTCATAGGGTGACATTAATAAATAACGAACAATAAAAATATATAAATCCAAATTCAGCATCGAATTCTATCAAAACGAAAGAGGTTTTACCTTTCAACGAACAAAATACTTCATTTATAACAAATGCATTTGAAACCAGATCTATTCCGAAACTAGGTTTGTTTCTTGCATATAATAAATGGAGTAATCACGTAATATAAGGATTGTCACAGCGGATTCAAATATCCATTGCGACAGACCTCATTTTGAGCGAATGCTTCAGTGCATTAAAATACAGCATTGCAAGTGAATGCCCTAGAACGAAAGAAAAAGGAAAAAAAGGGGGTGTGGGGAACCCACCAGTCCCGCTTATCAAGAGCTCTGAAATTCCATTTAACGTTAATGGCACTTAACGCTGAATATTTCATTTCGATATTATCGTTATTCCGAGTATGAGGTACGCGTAACGTTGCCAAGTAACCTTGGCTGCAGTTTTGTTGACTTATGTTACAGTTGAATTTTTCTCATACCTAGCCAAGATCCTGTTTCAAAAGTTTCGAGTTTCAGGTTTCGATTTTCCGCAATAAACGAAGCATTATGCATAAGAAATCTCTCTCCGCACACACACTTTCAAATTTCACGGTTTCGTTCTCAGTTATGAAGGAATTGCATCTGATTTATTGCAAACTTCTCTTTTCGATCGATTTTCCTTGAATGTTATTGCGAGAAAAAATGTTTATTTATTAGAGTTTCATGAAAAATGCAATCGAAAATATATTGTGAATTGAGGGATATATATCAAATTAAATGTACTTTTATCTTAAAAAAAAGGAATGAGATGGCAATAAATGTTGCTAAGATGTCGGTACATTTCGACAAAATCGAGCATTTCTTCGGATATAACTTGAGTATAATATATGAGAAACTTAGCACTTTTACAACTGAAAATGAAATTGGAACGTATCATTACTTTTTTTTTCTTTTCTATACGCAATAAATCTCAAGGAAAAGTGAATTCATAACCTTCGATATCAGCACCGATGTATGAATCGTTAAGTTATTACTAAGCCAGTTGAGAAAACCTAAATAACTTGTTTCTTTCTGTCGCAATGTATTTTTAAAAAGAGATATGAAATTTATTTTCATAAACAGTTGTATTAACATTTTCACATCCATTTAATCCTTTCTCTTTGCTATATAGTTTATAATTCCATGGATGCCCCTTTAACTACTTTTGAGTTCTTGTGATTGCTTTACTGTAATAAATTTAGAACATAAGTTAAAGAGTTCGTTTTTAAAATTAAGTTAATTTTTACTCTTAAGGTTTTTGAGTTTTATTCACACTTATATTCTATTTGTTAATCAAACCACGACTAAAATTATATTTAGGTTTAATGTATATCAGCAACAATGCCTGGTGGTATTTTGAACAATTTAGTGCATGTTAATGCAGTAAAAGTGTCTTATATTCAAAGAAAAAAAATTAAAATTATTGTCACATCAATCAAGCAAACTTGAAATTTCGAGTCATTACCAATAAGTATTGTGAATATAAAAAGGTGGTTCAAGAAGTACCCGCATTGGGAATGGGAATTGAATAGCTCATTATAGTTTTGTCCAGTGATTGTTTTTAGTAAAATGAAAAACAACCGCTGAACAATACTACAGTGAGGAAAACTGTTTAGTCATACTCATGGGCTTCTATGAGTATGGCATCCTTCTCATCGTGACAAACCATCGCCATATCTTTTTTGGCCCATGAGACGACCCCCTTTGCTTACTTTGGAACAGATGTATCGGAAGCAACCCACTGTTTAGATAGTTGCTTGTTTCTTAGTGTATAATGAAAAATGCAAGTCTCATCTATTGTGAAAACTCGACGGAAAATGACAACGATATCTTGTGGTGGCAGCAATCAAAACTAACCAATGAAACAGCGTCAAATTGACTTTCGCGCCATTCAGCATATGACAACACAGAATCATAACAACAAAATGATCTTAGCAGCGCCATCAGTCGTAACAAACAGTACTTTTTGAACAACACTCGTGCACGTATGTAAATTCACTGGAGTAATTAAATGTGTTTGTTCCCTAAAAGAAAGTATAGTACCGATAATTTAATAATTCTGTAGCATCTTTCTTAAAGCAAACAATATTGAATTTGAAATTATTAATTCAGATCTTGATTTTGCAGTTATTTTCTAGCACATATCTTATTATCTTGCTTTATTGTTCATACTTAGAGTGTCGAAGCAATTCTTAATACACTACAGTGAATAAAATCTCTCTACATAAATTCGTAATTTTGTAATTTAAAATTTTCACGGTAAGGAATCATAAATCCTTTTTAAAGCTTAATAAAAGAGGAATCCGTTTACGACAACAATTTTTAAGTGATAGAATTATATTATATAATGAATTACTTTGTGTAAAATGAGGATTTTAAGGAAGGAAGAAACTAAGTTCTAATATATTCGATTTATTTCTAAACCAGTGGCGCCTCTCCGTGACATTATTTATATAAACGGAAATAAACCTTTAAAAACCTTTTATACTGAAATAACTTTTAATCTTTTTAAAATTATGAATTTTTGACTGTAATTTGTCCAGTGTTTAAATTGATGAAAATTATTGATTTCTTTTGCTCGCAAATTAAGTTTCAAAACTTTTTGACTTTTGAGTGGATATATTGACATAATTTACAATAACGTAAGATGCAAGTGAGAAAATTAAAGAGAAGCAATAATAAAAACTAACATTAAATATTATAATTCCATTGTAAAATTAATGGCTTGAAAGAACTGATTAATTAGAATGTCAAGAACTTAAGGGGAAATGTATCAAAAGTTCTTAGAAATATATTTTGGACCAATCAATTTTGTTTAATTTTTTTAAGAACTCGAACTCGAATTATGCATTAATGTATTATTTTAGCGAATGTTTAATGATAAACCAACTATTAATGGAGATATCCTTTTCGCCGCCTTTGAAGAAAAATAAAATGCCAAGTTAATTATTACAAAGTTCATTTTCCCTTTTCCTGATAGTCGTGGTATTCGAATTCTCCAAGCCGTGGCTTAAGATTATGCCACCAATAGCCCTTGTGAAACACTAGAATGGTGCTAATTCATAACAAACTTTTTTTGACGAGCAAGACTTTTACTTTCATTTCGTCACATAAGAGAAGATATATGCAAAAAAGAAAAATGTATATTCTTTTTTACAGAGAATAAATAAATACATATTATTAGAATGAATACAGATTTGAGTGTCAGCTTATTTATAATCTAGAAATTTTTTTTTTATCTCATACCTTAAACTTTTATCTATGCGGTATTAGAACGTTCCATACTGAAAAGATAATTATTTGCAATACTTAGCAAAGGATATGACAGGTCAGAAAATGCTCAGTGGACATACTGATAGTTTACTTTAATAATATATATAATTTAAAAAAAACTGTATTTTGATGTCGCAAAAATATAAAAAAAGAAGAATCAAGAGCAGAAAATAATTACAGCTTATCATCATAAATTTAAAAAATAAGTAAGATTATTCGATCCAGCTGAAAATTTTTCATTTTTAATGAAAAACTTTCAGTTAGATCGAAATCGTAGTTTAATCGCAATCGAACTGTCTAAATATATAAGATCAAAAGCAACATTTTAGTTTTTATAAGATATTTTTAAACTTTTTTTTTACTATTCTGCTGTATAGAAGCATTAGATTTTTATTTATTATTTATTATTTTATTTTTTGTATGTATTATTTTCTACATTTTTTATCTTTATTCTCAAAAAAAGTTTTTTTTCTGCAATTTTCTTTTTTCTTAAAGTTTTTAAAACCCCCCCCCCCCGAATTTTTAGTTTCATAATTTAATATTTTATTGTCATCCAAACTGAGATTGTGTGCAAAATTTTAAGGTTCTATCTTTTCAAGAAAAGAATGAAAATTTTGATGAAAAGATTTGTGCCAAATTGATTCACAGTATATAAGAAGTATTGGAAAATATTAAATGCGATCAAAACACATTTTAAAATATTTATGTTTTGATGTTTAGATTCTGATCAAGGTTAGAGGTCGAATTATTTGTTGCAAATTTTGATGTTCATAAATTAAAATATAATTTTATTTGCAGTACCTCTTACACTTTAAGCAACATTTACTATTATACAATAACATTATCATAATAACTAATTTTTATATCACGTTGTTGCAGTTGTGTAGCAAATCTTTTATAATCACCCAACGTATAAAAATAACTGTTTTTGTAATGAACTGTGTCTTCTAGTTTTTCTGTAGAAGATTATTTTTTCAGTAGTCATAAGGAGAGATGACAGATTAGACTATGGGAAGATATCAGAGGAATGATTAACTGAACTGAATACTCGTATAGGATATATTGCAATTCTATTGTATAGACGTTGATAGTGATAAACAAAGTCTGAATTTAGGTTAGATTTAATAATATTTACTACTTGAATACCATTTTCTTTAATTATATTTAATATATTTTGTTTCCATGTAGTAGAGACTTTCTTTTTTTATTTATCTGAAATTAAAAGTCGCAAATAAGTTTGATGAAGTAAAATTGAGTTTTTAGTCTGAACTTTTTTGTGAATCTCTGGCACTATAATTTAGAAATTAACATTTCCTTAGAAATTAAAAGCAGAGAATTCTCAGGGACACTTCAACATTAGCATCTTAAGAATTCTTTCAAATATTTTCTATATAGCCGTTTAATAACCTATATATTCCAAATGTCAAAAACAGTATATTCAAACTAATCTTAAACGATAGTAAACTAGAATCAGTTTAGACATAAATCACTAATATCCTGATGTGATTGTGAACAGTTCATCACTTTTAAAATTCAACACAAAAAGTTTGAAAATACCTTTCATTTATCATAGTTCATCCACTACTTAAAGAAAAATATTGCTTAACTGCCTTAAATTATTGCCTGTATGACTTGTTGATGTATATTTGACAATAAAACATTCTAATGATATATGTTAAACACATTACACAATGCTGAAGTTAGTTGTAACCTAGTAACGAAATATATATCTGTTGCCATTAAATATTGTGTAATACATAAATATAAAAGTAGGATTTCAGTTATGAATGCTATATTCTGTTTCTACTTCCATCTACTAAAGGCCCTTTATTTTTTTTAATTAATTTTGAGGTTGTTATTTGAGGTTGTACAAAAAATAAATTAATATTTCAAGTCAATAAAGGAAAATGTATAGTTGAAGAAAATAATATAATGAAGAAAATGCGTACCTGTACTCAATTGTATAGTTTCTTGAATATGTTTGTTATTTTCTCTTAATGGAGGTGCCAATCTATTTGCAAACAAAATTTCAGATCCTACAACACGGCCATCTCCTGAAATAACATATTAAATACATTTTAAAACTAAGAAAATATTCAAATAAATAAAAGCTATTTTAAAGATACATTTTACTCTCATTAGTTTCATGGAAATTTTAATTCATTCGATTTAATCAAAGCATTATACTCATTCGGAATTTATTTTAGTGTATTTAAGTTATTTCTTTATGTATTATGAACATACTGTGAAAAACTTAAGTTTAAATAAGATATTTTCAATGACAAAAGATTAACTAAATACTTAATAGAAGGACCTTTAAACAGAAAAAAAAACATTTCAAGTAATGAGTTCTAAATAATAGCTAAAATAAAAGATGTGAATGTATTTATTAATTATCAAGGGAAAAGAAAAAAAATTCTTAGTTATTCGAAAGAAAAAAATTACAATGTTGAATGTTTAAATAGAAAAGCTGGGTTTATAGCACTAATAAGAGGGAAAAAACGAATTTTGAATTAGAAAAAGAGCATTAAATGAGCAGAAAAAGAAATTAACAATCTTTTAAGAAGCATTATCGGACATTTTCTCCTTTTTTCTCAGTGGAATAATCTACACACATTTTACAGTTTGTTAAACGAAATGTAACGTCTTCGACTTAAGATAAAAGTCATCTAACGAAAACTTTTTAATAATCTTTCTTTACAAATTAGTTATCAGGGCTCTGATGTCAAATTTACTATGGCATTTACATTTTAATGTTACATAATTAACACGCATGTGCACACATCATTGATATTAAAACGTAAGAATATATTTAAAAAAGTATATCTCAAAGTAAAAAGGAAAGTTTTTTTTTATTTAATATCGAAATAAAATTTATTTTTTACAGTTTTTTATTTATTTAGCACTCATGTTATTATTTACTGCGAAGAAAAATAAGCATTCAAATGATTTTCGAAAATTATAAAATAAAGAAATAAACAAAATCTATAAAATGTAAACACGAAAAAAGTCACGAAATAATTTTTCGCGCAGCAAAAACTCTCCATAAATGTAGAGAAAATAATGATTTTCGTGCAAATTCTGAAAAAACGCACCGAGATTGATGTACGTGACAAGATATAAATTACCATAACTCGGTATAAGTAGTACTCTTCTTTGCTCAAAATTCTAAATATCAGCATGGTGACCATTTACTATTTGTTTTGTTTGCCAAATTCTTAGTGATAATGATGCGTGAATGTAAATTACAGGTCCATTATTATTCATTGTCATTGTTACAATATTTATATATGTCAAAATCAAGATTAATAATAACCAGAAATTTTCCAGAAAGATTACAAAATATTCCTGACTTCTTTTTTTAAATTCTTATTAATATTCATTTCCAAAATCGTTGATAATTCATCGATTCTTACGTTTCTCTATTGAACCACAAAAATGTCATGAAAATTTGATTACGATTTTTGATTTCTTTTTAATTATATAAATAATTTTAAAAATTTGCAGTTTATCTTCATGTTTTGAACAATGAAGCATTTCAAATTAGATCTAGTGAAAGAACTGATAACAAACAATTATTTTTAAAAAAACAATTTTTATGAAATGTTGTTAAATTTTTAAATCTCTCTCTTCGAATGAATAAGCTGCTTAGATAATGTAATTAACTGTTGTTTATCTGTGAAAAGTCATTGATATAAAATTGCAAATCAATTGCATGAGTTCTACGCGAAAATATATTTTTCAAATGATGTAAAAAAATCATTGAATTTTATCATCCTATCAATTAAGTGAGCATTACAGCTTTTGAAATGTTTAATTTTAAAATTAATTTATTTTTAATATATGATTTAACATTAGAAATGTTAAGATATTACATATATATGATATTCATGATTTAACGCAATAAATTAAACAATGATAGTTAGCAAGAAATTAAAAGTACAGAAATATGGTTTCACTCTCATTTAATCAAAAAATTAAGTATTTACTTATTTATATGGTTTGAATTATACACATTTATATAGTTTGAATTATTTCTATAGGTGTATGAGATATTAGTTAAGTACATTTCTAAATTTTAGAAAATATTACGACCTTCTGAGTGGCACAGTTTTTATAACGCCTTAATAATCAGTTAATCAATTCTGAAAACAGCTAAAAATTCATTAAACATGTTGCTTAAAATTGACTACACTATAATATAAATGTGCATTACGAATACAAATGAATTAAATTTCAAAAAATTCAATAATACATAGCTATTCATATTTAAAACCTACGGAAGAATCTACATATTTATGTTGCAATCATTTTATGGAATCGATACAATTTGGTTTCAAATTACACAATAACAGTACTTTTGCAAATGTCAAATTAATGTAAAGTAAATTTCAAAAATTGACGTGGGCATTTAAATTGAAATAAATAGCTTCACACACATATGAGAAAAGGAAATTCTTAAAATATTTCGAACATTATAATGTATAATCTCAATAATGTAACTTAATTATATCTGTGTAATTACAAAATTCTGTTCAGATTATACTGCTTAGCACTTAATCACTAATATATTTACTACTACGTTTGCTAATGAATATTATCTAGACTCAATTCTGACATTTAAAAAGCAAAACATTGTAAATTATTGCTTGTCGGGCCACACATACAAAATATAATCGTTATAATTAGAAAAAGTTAATATTCAATATGTACTTAACATTTTAGAAGTATGAAATGAAGCATGAAACAACATTAATCAGTGATTATCACTCATACAGTTTTTCTATAGTATTATAAGAGAAGAAGTTTTGAATTCTAAAACGAAGAGACAATACCTATGTTGAAAATTCCATTCTCCTAATACTTGGACGCAAACCAAAATTTCTTCTTTCGAACTAAATTTTACAATGGGTTGAAATAGATCTTCGCACACGAGTTGCAGGACAAGAAATGAATAAACAGTGGAGATGATATGGAATGGTTCCGCAGTGAAACATTAATCATCCCTCACATGTAGGTGGGGATACTTGTCACTTTACATGTCTGTGATGGTATGAAATCGGTGGGTATCACGAAATGATGAGTGATGTCCCCGCAAGATCGAAGGGAATTATTTCTTTCACGCTATGTGAAAACAACTCAGACAAAGATCAAGCGTGGAGGCAACACTTTGTCCGTCTTGTCATAATCTACTTGGTACACTATAAATTTCGGTGCTCATTCGTCTCTTGTAGTTTATGTTGCTGGTATTCCTTCAAAAGGTGCACCAATTCGGAAAGTTTGAGAATGTGACTAAGATTTAACTTAATGGATATTAAATGTGAGACGTCGGACTTTTTGCGGTTTTCTCTTCACTAATCCTGGGGACTTTTTGTTACTTCAGTTGCATAAAATTAGAACACTTTGACAGCCAAATCAACCGTAATTTGCTAAATTTGATGAACATAAGAGATGAAATAAATTGAATTATTGATAGTGGTATATAAACGAAATATATTTGAAAGAAAATAAAGGGAGACAAATGATAACGACAAACTGACAAATGTTTGTAAATTGAGTGAATTATTGTAATTATTCTTTGGTAGAAAAATAGGTTGGAAGTGACTTCTGATTAAAATAACAGGAGTCAAATTTGCTGTAATCGAGAAATGTCTCGTGCGTAGAGTCATTGCGAATGAATTGCTTAACTAAGACATTATTGATTCATTTTAAGCTAGGTTTAAAATCATCAGTTAAAAGGAATTTGAAAGAAAGCGACCTTACATACTCGTACTGTGTGGTGACAGTTAAATAAACTGCGTTGCCTCTTTCTGATGTCTCTTCCATTGGATTTGTAAACTTATTGATTATTTAATTAGACTTTAAGATGTATGTAGTTTAATAATGAAAGAAAGACTCTCTACAACTATGCTGCAGTTAAACAAATGTAATCTATGGTGCTGCTTTGAAATAGTCCGTATGGTACTACTGTTAAATTTACATCTTGATTCACTCTGTATAATTTTCGTATACTCATTTCATTTTTTCGATAACTTGTATTTCTTTCTTTCATGATATTAAAACATCCTACGCCCTCACTTCAAAAGCCATTTACGGCTTTATGATCTGGAAACGGTAGTTAGAAATAATCTCAAAATTGTTTATGTAGGAGTGATTAGTTAAGTAAGGCGTTGATAATTACTACAATTCATTTGCTGTTACAAGGACGTTTCAAAAAGTACCCTTGTTAGGAATATAAAATCAGATATTAGGAAAGGAAAATGGCAATGGAGGGGGAGGGGCAACTCATTGTAGTATCATCTATGAATAAATTCTAACTTTATTGGAAGAAGTCCTTGAGCTTGACTCCTTTAACATCCCAAAAAACACCGCCATAACTTTTCGGCCAATGAGATCGCCTGTTTTGGAGTAGATTCAACAGAAACTATGTATTGATTTCATCGTTACCTGTTTCATGGTGTACAATGATGTATCCAGGTCTCATCGGAGGGGACAACTCGACACAAAGTGAAGACAACTTGTGGCGACAGTAATCAAACTTAACCAATGAATCAGTGGTAAATTTGTTTTCATACTGTTTATTTGACAATACCCCACAATAGTATTATAACTTTTTTTAGCTATGCTGTCATCGAAAACAGGTATTTTTTTAACCATCTTCTATGATCCACACTAACACAGAGTGCGAAGATTGAATACTCACTTTCGAAGTCATCATGAAGCATCAACATTTTATCATATTCATTAATGATAACTTGTGCATTTCGTTTATCTAAAACTTGCCCATGTGGCGGTAAATTTTAAATAGAAAAGTGCACGCGCGCGTGGTAAATATATGCTACCTGCACGGCGTTTAAGTGAATTTTTGGCTGAATCAATTCGCTGAATAAAAAAAATTACTAGTAGCGTAGAAGTATAAATTCTACTTTTGACTAGTTAGAAAAAAAAAGAAAACCTTTTTTTTATTAATATAAAATAAAGAGCAACTGATAGCATTTCAGAAGAGTTCCTATTTTAATCTGTATCAAATGATTGACATTAAACTGAAATTACGATTTTTTTGATTGATTGTTTATTAACGTCGCATTGAAAAGAAACATTAGTGTTATTGGCGACAAACCTCGTAATTTTGATCCTTGGATATTAAAGTAACGATAACGACACCTGACTTGGCCTCTCCCTCACAAATTTCCGCACCATACTAACGGGAGAACTTGGAACCTTGGCAGATTTAACGTGCATCAGCCCTGCTGCCCGGTGGATCTTTAATGGCATCAGGACTTGAACCTTAGACAGGACGGAAACAACGCCGACTGTGAGAGGGATAACAGATACTTATAGAATTTAAAATTTAGTGCGATTTGTGAATGTTTTAAAATTATGTTGCAAATTCAAAATGTTTTAAATGTTGATTAGTTTGAAAATATACTCAGTCAGAAACGAAAACTTAAAGTGCGGTTGTTTATGTTGTATTTTTAAATTAAGAATTTTTAACTGAAAATGATTTGTATTATAATAAAATATCTTGATTTAAATACTGTTAATTTATCTCTTTCAGATATTTAATGTAGGCAATAACACTCTGATATTTATGAAGTATTGAGTTATTGATATATATTATAATATACTGCATTTTTTTGCTAATATTTTGTAGCCAAGATCTTAAAAAGTGTGTTGTTTGTGTCAAGCCGTAGCGGGTATGAAGCACATTTAATCAGGTAGAGATCCCAAGCCCTCCCATTATTGTGATGTGGAAGTTTGAAGAGGGAGGTACAAGATCAAGCGTCGTCCTTATCACTTGACAAAGGCTCAAAATTACGAGGTCCGTCACCAATAGTCCTCGTGTAGCTTCTCAGTGCGACGTTATAATAAACAATCAAATCAAAATCATACAATAACACATTCATGGATTGTACATTTATAGCAGTCAAATATTCGTACCTACCATCATGATTATTTCTCTTTATAAATAAACGACAGCTTGAGCAGTCACAATATTATTTTTAAATTATGAAAATACAAATAAACGGTCCAATCAGGATACTTGTCAGTGCTAAAAAGTTATCCAAAGAAGAAACATTTTAAAACTGTCTGGGATTGAGTTAATATGTTTCTTAGGTTTTTGATAGGTGAGTGGGTTTTTTTTTCGAATAAGGTAATCAAAATGCAATAAGAAGTTTCTTTTTCTCGATTGTAGAAACTACATAGCTCAAGTACTGTAATTATATAATAAATTAATAATTCTCTAAAAATGCATTATATAATGCTTGATTTGATCATTTTGATATACAATTGATTGAATTTATAACTTTCATTAAAAGATATATATTCAGTCAATTCTGTCTTGTCTGTTATTGCCTTGAATTTGAAAGATAAGATCTGCTGCAAAATGACTTCACTCATTCAAAAAGTGTAAAATGTTCGAGTATATAAATATGTTTCTCATAATCGTAATTTAAATTTCTTTTTGTGTACATGCAACAATTCTTTTCAATTTGAATGCGTTTTATTGAATATTTATATTACGCATCTTTAATCCCTCAGTTTTCAGTATTCTGTAATACTTAATTTCATTATGATAAATTAACAATTTGTATCATTTCAAAGACATATTTATTTCATCTCTTACTAAAATACAAATGTATTATTTCCTATTAAAGTTCGAATATATTCCCTTATTTTTGAAACATAAATTTAATTTTACGCGAACCAAAGTTGCAATATAAAAATTTTCCGCAAGAAAACTATTTAACTCAGTTTTTACGAAATAGTTTGAAATCCATTTGCTACACAGTTCAGAAATAGAAAATAAATTAAAGTATAAAAATGTTTACCGGTAGAAACGAAAAGAAAAGATTAACTTTGAAAAGATTCAGATCGTTTACAAACAAAGCAATATATCTCTCCAGTGGAGAAAGATTTATTTCCTCTGCTGCGTGAATGTCAAACGCATGTAACATCAGATCCAAAATAGGGCTATATCGCAATAAAATGCCAACAAAGTATAAACTTAGCTCCAGTTTGACATCTATTTGAATTCTCCTTACGGGAGAAATTTGTTTTCTTCTATATTGCAACTGACGCCTGTTTGGCATGACAACTTCTGTTAACGGATAAAAAGGAATATTTAATTAAGAAAAAAAATTTCAAATTTATTTCTTCTTTATATTTTTAAAGCACGAGAATTTACCCAATTCTTAGGATAGCAGAAAAATCTGAATTGATTTAAAATAGACAAAATTTTTCTCTCAATTGAAACGTAGAATGTAATTCAGTTTATCTTATTTAAATAGTATCTCTTACAAATTGTGGGGTTGTGCATTAGTATTCTTTCTATTTTAAAGTTTGTACAAGTTTAAATATATGTTTAATTTCAAGTAAATCCATTAATTACTGAGCGCAAACTAGATATGAAAAGTGTAAATTTAAAAATTAATTTTTCTTAATTAAGTTAATTAATGCTTAATTAACTCATTATTTTTTTAAATTTTATAACCAATTATTTGAATATGAAAGCATTATTAATGCCAAAAATAGATAGTAATTTTTACAAATAATGCATTTCAAATTGACATTTCTCTAGAGTAAGGTGACCAGACGTCCCGCTTTTTAACAATTTATCCCGCGGTGTCTTAAGAAAGTCCCGATTTTTAGAAAGAATGCACGGCAAGCTAGGGAACGGCGAGAGAACGGGTAGGGAATATACGGTTTTCGGCTTCCTTGTATCTATTTCACCAGGATATGAACTTTATATTATTTTTGTTAATTTTATGTTGTTGAACTTTAATAATAAAAATGATTGTTGAGAACTGATTATCAGGGACTGCTTATCAAAGTTCGCCTTGATCAGTTGCTAGAATACGACCACTATTGGACTTAATGAACAGTGGTATTTTTCGGCGTTGGCAACGACGGAAACATTTTGTAGCTGTAAAATGAAAAGAGAACACTTTGTACACTTCCACAGATTTTATTCTTATGACGACATGTTCCGTTAATGATCTAGCATCATTTGGAGTATTGTTGCAAAGGAATTACATCTTATACAAAAATTGGAAACGGAGGGAAATTTTAGAGAGGAGAAGGGTCAGGGTGTAAGAAGTTTGTTGGTCGTCCACGAAGTAACACCTTCGCATATTGAGTTTTGTAACCGTCTCTCATACGATACATATCGTACTGCGTTCCAGTGCTAGTTAAACAAGTAATGTCAACAAATAAGCTATTCAGGTGATTTAAGTAAGTAATTTATTTAGGTACCAATAGTAGGTATTTTTAGGTACCAAATTTTTAATCAAGAACCCTCCTCAACAGTCAATGGTGTCCCGCTTTTCGAATACTAAAATCTGGTCACTTTATTCTAGAGAAACATGAATGTTATTGGTGAGGGACCTCGTAATTTTTAGCCACGATGAAGTGATCATGATATCTGAGATGGAACATCTTTCTCCTAATTTTTAGTGAGGAGCTTAGTTATGTGGAAGGTCCCCTTATTTTTTCGATTATTTTTAGAGAAATCAGGACTAGAATAGCTGGCTCCACTTGAATACTACTTACCAAAAAGATTCCAACCTGATCACTTAGCCACCACAGCCTTTACAAATGACCAAGAGTATTAGACAAAGTTTTTGGAATATCAGATATGCTAAAATTTTATCAAACTTTCTAAATATTTTTTTAAAAACACAGTAAGAATAATTTTGATCTCAATTAAAACAATCTGTATTAGTGTATATTTAGTTCCCCTCCCATCCTAAATCTAAAGAAAGAAGACTTACATGGGCATGAAAAAAGAAAATATAAACAATGGTCTTTGAAAAAAGAAAATATAAACAATGGAAGCCTTTTCGGAAACTCACGCAGAATACAATCAGCTTACAGAAAATAAATACATATATATCAATTACTGAAAGAGTTTTCTAAACTCTTCGGCCTTTGGATTACTTTAGAGAAACTCTCTTATTAATTAATTTATTGGGTAATTCCCTTTCTAACATTTTGTGGTTGAATAAGTGTTCAATGCAATGTTCTGGTTGAGTGAAATTGAAAAGATTCCAGATATACATCGAGACATTCTTGAACTACTCCGGAATCAAAGATAAGAATTTGCTGTAATTTTTTGCTTTTACTATACCTTCACTGAAGTATTCCGGTAGAACTTTAAATCATAAGAAATTATCTAGATTAAAGTTAAGTTCTCAGAAGCTCGTGGCTTCTATTCGTACACGTATGGCTCATGGTTTCAAGTTAATTTATGGATAATAAATAATGTTTCAGATAAATTTATCTAATTATATCTAAAGAGATATTTTAAGCTATTTATGGTCTTAAATTATGAATAAACTTATTTCACGCCAAAGTGCAAACTTTGAGTTTCTGCATCTAAAGATGGTCATAAATTCATGACCAAGGATGCTTGAGTCTTGAATTGGAGTCTTATTTCTACCGAAATCCATAATTAGGAATGATATGATCAGCTACACATTGATTGTCCCTTGATTGAAGTTTGCAGTTACGAGGTTCGTCGCCAATAGGTATCAAGTTGATCTATAGAAGCATTGATACCATACATAAATTTGCATCGGCAATTCAATATTGTAAAAAAGAGTGGTTCAAAAAGGACATGTGTTAGGAATGGGAAATGATGTATTAGGGATGGGGTGAAGCATTGCAGTTTTGCCCAGTTACCACTTTTCTTTTTTTCCAAGAAGTCCATGAGTATGACGCTCTTCTCAGAACAGAAAGTCATCGCCATAATTTTCCGGCCGACGAGACCATCTTCGCCTTCTTTGAAGCATACTCAGTGGAAGCAACCCATTGTTTTGATTCTTGTTTGGTTTACGACGTATAAGGATGAATCCAGATCTCATCGACCGGGACAACTCTACGGGTCAGAAGAAAAGTTTGATTTAACAGCAAATGGCTGTCAAACCACGAATAATTTATATATCATGGTCAAATTTGTTTTGGTGCCGTTTAACAGATGATATAGTAACACCAATTTGTATTAGCAATGCTATCAGTCTTTAAAAGCAGATATTGTCTGAAACATCCACGTATAATGCTGGTAATAATTTTATATATGCTTCTTTGATTTTTCCTTTCTTTCTATTCAATCTTATACAACTACATCTTAAATGATTTTGTGTTTTTTTAATTTATCAAAAGTAGATTCTTTTAATTTATTAAAAACCCAGGAATTGTACACCGATATCTTTATTACATCTAATTATGTTACATGGAATGGAATGATAATTTAATATATTGATCGACCTTCAACACATAAAATTTACAGTACTTTACGCTATAGTGAAAAACAATGGGTTTCCAGTCTAATTACGGCTATTAAATCAAGTAATACTAATGTCTTTTGGTTGCGTGATAAAGTAAATTGGTTCCAGTTTCTTTTTCCGTCTCAAGGGACTGAAAATTTAATATCAGTATCCTTAAGAGATAAACTCTAATCTCAGATAAGCGTTTAATTTAAAATAATCAGTTTATTCAAATGATAATGCGTTCTATTCAGACAAGGAGCAGTAGAGCTCCAATGCAGGATACAGACAGACTAAAATTTCCATAAAGTCTGGATTGAAAGCAAAATGAAACATTTCATTGTTTTCTTCACGCTCCTTTTTCGGGTTGAATTATGTTCTAAATTACGAAGAAGCGGTATGAAATACAATTAAGGTAAAACACAGAATAGAAAGCGGGACGTATCACACTATCTTATTTCAATAAATTGGAAATATTCTCCACACAGTTTTAATCTGCGTAATGTATTATAACTAGCCTATACTTATACTCCCATTAGCGTTAATTTTAATGACGCTATTTCCCAGATGAAAATTTGAAAGCATAACAGTTGGAGTTTCCTAATACCGACTCACGGTTTTAACTCCTGTGCTATAATTGTTTAATGTTTTGTTTTTAGCGAGCTTTGTGATTAGAATTAGAATAGGGTTTATTTCAATATACATTTTAAAAGGATTCGTGAATATCTTTATATATAGATCTCGTGAAAATCAGGTTCTGTTTGCAACTCTTCGTAAACCTGATTTCAAAGATACGAGGGTGGTTCAAAAGATAGCTGTATTTGAAGACACGTGATATCATTAAGGCGAATTGTTGTTACCAGTTAGTGCTTCCATCTGTTAAACGAATATATGATTCAAATTTGACATTGATTCATAAGTTAGTTTGGGTCAAATTTGATTGCTGCCGAGTCGAGTTATCATCATCGTATTGCGTCGAGTTGTCGCAATCGGTGAGACCTAGATTCATCATTACGCACCGGTAATTAAGTAAAAATCAAAATACTGGATTGTTTCTGGTGAATCTTTTACAAAGAAGGCGAAGACGGTCTTATCGGCCGGAAAAGTTATGACGATGAACTTTTGAGGTGCGAAAGACGTCATGATTAAGAACATGAGTACTGAGACTTAGACAGCTATCTAGTGAGCCATGATGCTTTCTAAAAACAAACCTTTTTCGAAGCTACAAACACTATCGCTTGGAATTTCTTGGGACTTATTGAACTACTCTCGTATGTTTTTCCATAAAATCGTATGATTCTATGTTTCTGAGTTATATTTCAACTGACTTAAGAAAAATATTGAAATAAAAAAACAACATTAAAAATTATTTTTCCTTTTCTTTTCACAAGCATTAGAATAATATTTTCAGATACGTATAAAAATTATCCTTGAGAAAGTTATTTACTTAAAGACAAATAAAGTACATATATGCTGCAAAATACTTAGCTAGATTAAATTTATAACGAATAAGTCGTAAATTTATCCTGCACCAACTCAAATAGGATACTTGAATGTTTTATCATGAATTACTTTATATGAAAAAAAAATCTTTTAGTAGATGTTTACCACAAAATTTCATATAATTAGGTACTAAATTAGGCTATTAGGCCAATAATCATTCCAATTTATTTAAACTTACAATCAAGTACTTCTTTCTCCATCGTCTGAGAAGTCGATTGTCTCCTATTCTCGACGACGTAAATTTACATTCAAATTTTCGTTATTCGCCAAAATGTTTCCGGTATTCTAGGAAATCTAACTTCTTAATAAAAAAATGTTGAGTTACTCTCTACATGATGACGATAAAATAGATGGTGTGAACATACAGTGTAAAATAAGTAAGCTAGTAGTTATGTATATAAAATATGTTAAGCATTAAATATTATTTATTTTCTCGATAATACCACTTAACTGATTATTTTTTAAAGAAATGAAATATTCAGTTCATGTTGTTATATTTTGAGAAAAAAAATATTTAAAAGAGGAAATTAATGAAGTCGTTAATTTTCATTTTATTACGATTGTTTTAATATTAACCAGTCAAAATTTATAGTAAACAAGGGTTGAGTTAAATTAACTATTTTCTAAAGCAGAGGTATTCAACCTTTTACACTTTGAGGAACCCTTTAAACTTACCGTTTCTTGAAGGAACCTTTTGATCCAAGAGAAGAAAAAAATAGCATATTAAAGCTTTATCCTATTGAAATTTACAAAATTATTATTGCATCTTTATTTTATAACACGAACGTCTTAATAAGATAATGAATGAAAAGTTATCTTATGGCGTTTTTTGGCTTTCTAAAATATTTTCTATGAATAATAAACAAAAGTATTAATAATTTAAATTATAACAAATTAATAAAAAGAATATTTTTAATGATTTGGTTGTGATTGATTAATATTCTTACGTATTTTTATGTCAGTAATAATTGTAGAAATCTGAAACCTTATGTCCTCTTCAGCCTCCAATCTGTTTCTGTATTTTAATTTTGTCATAGCATACAAAGAGAAAGATTTTTCGCATGAATAGGTTGAAACAAATGACATTAGATGTTTCACAGCTCTTTAGGCCATTTTAAAACATTCTTTTCTAATGTCAATCCAAAAATGCATATCGACTTGACTACATTTTAGTTTCAACTGAGTGTCAGTTGATATATATCAATTTGAAATATACCGATTGTGTGAGACAAAGAACGGAGACTAATATATGACCTAATGTGTCTCGATTAATGTATTTGAAACACGTGACTTTTATGAAATTTCAGCTTTTATTTTATCCATAAAATATTTATTTATATTTATTTTTATAAGCAAACTGCCTTTAAGAATTCGATATTTTATAAAAATTAAAATTTTACTAAAATTTTGCCGC
Source organism: Nephila pilipes (assembly GCA_019974015.1). Taxonomy (NCBI): domain Eukaryota; kingdom Metazoa; phylum Arthropoda; class Arachnida; order Araneae; family Nephilidae; genus Nephila; species Nephila pilipes. The sequence goes on along the minus strand of BMAW01051594.1, from coordinate 215,087 downwards.
ATTGATTAAGCAAATAGGGATCACTTGCGGAACCCTTGTCAACGTTCTAGGGAACTCTAGGGTTCCACGGAACCCAGATTGAAGACTTCTGCTCTAAGGTATCTGATGAGCGTTACAAAGATATAACAATCTTGAGGTTTCAGAAATAAGGCTGAAGTTTTTGGATAAATTTAAATCTTAGCAACCTTTATAGAAAAGAAGTTGATGTACTTGTTTGTTTAAGGTTAGGTAAGGTTTATAATATGTGTTCTAATACAGAAGAAGGAGAATATTAGAAATATTAGTTAAATATGTATTACAAATGAAAATATTAATTGTTATCAATTGAACGTTTCTTAGATAACTTGCAGATTTATTTAAAACAATTACTAAATTAAAAAAAAAAAAAAAAAAACATAATACACAGTTTATATATTTGCTCGAATTTTATAAACTTTTAATAAATATATAATTATTCGATTTAAACGGATGGAATATAACTCATAACACATTATAATTACTTTTTTATGAATATAGTTCCATGGATAGCAGATTTAATGGATTTATTGTAACAATATCTTGATTCGTTTCTATTTCCAAGGCACCTCACTGTAAGCTTGTAAGATATTTTATCATAAAATAAAGTATGTGCAGAATGTTTAGATGTACAACGTTATAAATCTAATATTAAGATCTCTCTAAATCTAGTTTTACTTCAAAATCACTAAGAAAAGGCTAGATTATATATAGACAAAATTCTCTATCTTTTCCTCTCTTACAAAAAAAAAAACTCAATTTTCCGTCATTTCTTGAATTCGTAATTACAATATCTTACTTAATTTTTTTAAATATCTTCTCTATAATTTCTTTATAAGATTATTTCTCAGAATGTTCAGTTAAAAAGGAGAGAGACTTCGTATTAGGATAAAAAGTTATTTAAAAGTAACTAATACTTAATTTTTAGTTATGTATTATAGTTTAGTATTAACTATTTAACATAGAATGCAAAAATACATCTATACCAAAAAACACACGTTTTGACAAAGCAATATTTCAATAGATTTCCAATAAATTCCAATTTCCAATTTCCCAATTAATTCAATAACAATTAATTGGGAAACACAGTCTATATACCCCCAAAAGGAAAAATATACCAAGAAATAGTATTCACCACACGAAATGCATGGACGCTTCAAATTTTCTTGTTCAAATTAAAGAACAATTTTTCATAAAAGGAGTTTCCGTACTTCATGGAATAAAAATATGGAAAAAGAATAGAATTTGAAGAAATATGGCCATGGTAGACTGAATTGTTATGTTTAGAACATATTTTGTCCTTAGTTTGATTCATGTTTTCATTCAAGGAAAAAAAACAGTATCACACTCAAAAGTGATCGAAAACTATTTGACAGGTTTGGCGATAAAGAATATATATGAGGATTTCTATATTTTTTCCCATATGACAGGCGAGACAGAAAAAGGATGAAGTACACGCCATCGAAAGAGGAAGTATTTTTCAGACTTTAAGGTATTTTTCAACATACTCAGTTTTAAAAAGGAGGAATTTGAGTTGTTTTGCTAAACAAAACTAAACAATAAATACAAGAATGATGCAAAACTTTATTTAATCGTTTCAACCATGCTGTGAATTCAATCTTTCACAGCAAATGCTTTATATATTAATTAATAATGATAATTTTTGAGTATTTTTTGCCAGTTTTATAAAATCATGCTAGATTTAAGGGAAGCGATTCTTTACTAGCTTTAAGTTACTTGTAATAGAAAGCTATTAAATAATTGCATCCCTTGCTTTCAAAAGAACATTGTACAAGATATTTAATATTCTTTTTAACACAAATTAACAAGCGTTAAAAATAAAATTAAGTGGCTTGTATAATGCGTCTATGTTTGACATATATATAATGAAATGATATTACTAATTTCCTCTTTTGTAATTATTATTATTGTCTTTTATTCTTTAACTAAAATTATTTTTCCCGTGATTAATTTCTTAAAGTTCAGGCAGATGTTTGAAAGATTAGATTAGAGTCTACGAAAGCAAGGATATATTTATAAGTTGCAATAAGCACGTATACGAAAAAATGTTGCTGATGCAGGATTTTGTACAGGAATTGATGTTTCAATCATGTCTCATATAAGTTTGATGGAATTTTTATCTGACAATCTAGGTGATTAAATCGTTAACTGGAAAGATCCAGAATATTCCACAAACTAATTGCGAATGATTTTGACCCATTGACATGGGGCATTGAAATCCTGGGAAATTCCATCTTTGTTTGTGTACGTGAAGTCTGAATGACTTCTAATGATCTTCAAATAGCTAATTATAACAATTTATAGTCGATGATTGTTTCAGTTTTAATAGACTGTCCAGTCTATGACATGTAAAAGCAGTCCAAATCATTATGGAGCCCCTATCAACATGAACAGTGCCTTGTTGACAACCTGAGATATAGCTTCGTAGGGTCAGTACAACATTCTAACCCTATTATCAGCTATTACCAGCAAGAATAGTGACTCATCTGACAAAGCAACATTTTTCCAGCCATCTAAGTTCCAATCGATATGTTCACAAGCCCAGCAAAGGTGTTGTAATTAATAACGTGTTATTAGTGAAGGATCACGAGTATACCTTCCGTTGCCTTATCAAAACACTATATTTCGTCGTATTGGTCTGTAGGCATGCATGTTGCATGACTCACATTGGTTATTACTATGTTTTTACGTAGGATTGGTTGTTTAGTAACACTAACTACTATACGCAGACGTCAATGGCCTTGGTCATTAAATAAGCACGGTCTTCAACTAGGCTGACCATAGTGGGGGGAAATGCCCGAGATTATATATTCTCGGCACACTGCGAATTGAAGAATGTAGATTTCCCAAACAATCTCCGATATAAAAAAAATCCTATGTGTTTAGCTTCAACTAGCATTACGCGTTCAAAGTCTATTAATTCTCATCGTAACGCCATATTAGGTCAGCAAATTTCACATAAATCACTTTATAAATGAAAGCCCTCTGACAATGCAGTCATTGGCACATTTTTTACATGATGCTACTGCTATCTGGCTATTTGTATATTGCTATCCCATGACTTTTGACACACTTTAGTGTATATATATGATATTTTATACTATTTAATTAATTTTGCTATGCTTATGATTATATTTTCATTTTTAATTTGTTATTTGATATAAATATTTCGTTATTATTTACATATATATTACGAGCCTAAGGCTTTGAAAAAATTACAAATCGGTTGAAAAATTAGAGATGTATTTACAAAATCGTATATACCTTTATTTCCTACACATTACTTTTTGTAACTGTAAGAAATTACAGTTGATCACAGAAAAGGTTTTATAAATTATAAAAAAGGAAAAAATATTGTCCCAAATTTTTTATAAATACGGAATGCAAAGGAAATAAGACAGTTTAGTTAGAAATAGTACAGCAATTTCTTCTTATGAACTCAAAAATACGCTTCTCCATTGAAATAATGATGGAATCAACTATGTCATGATGTCCTCGTCAAGATTGTACCATGCTTTTTCCATGGAAAATTTCAAATTCTTGATATCATAGAACTGCCTAGAATTAGCATACATTTGACGAACAAGTATAATCCTGCTGAAATATACTCTGGAGACTGGCTAATATTTGAGCAAATGTAGCTAATCATTCTCAAATATACTTATATAGAGATGTGATGTTTGGCGACCACTTAAGAACTGTAAGATATCTGTTCATCGATGGGAAATGAGCCTTAAATCATGACTCCATCGACATCTTGCTGCAGGTTGAAAAAAGACGCGGTTGCTTTCGCAGATCGTGCGAATAATTAACCCTGCAATCAGGATCGTCAAGTCTCCATTTCTTTTCTCATTGAAATGAACAGAATATCATTTGTCACCATGGGACCATTCTAATCTTTGAGATATGTGGCATGGTTTTAAAGATACTTTCTTTTGAAGTTTCCGATATGCTAGTATCATAACTTTCTTTTATTCTTCAAGAATTGTACTTTTTGGGACATTAAAATTTGTTTCACTCCAAATTAGGCTTACGAACTTTTTTTGTGAAGACACCAACATTTATATTTATCTGTCACTGGTAGTTTTTCAATGCGAGATTTGTTTCGTATATTTCTCCTCTTGATATAATTAGATAAATTCTACATTTCCACGTATTCAGAATTGATGCAATATCTGAAATAAACTTGACTTCCGATTTTAATTTCTACATTTCAGTAATCTTGTCAGAAGTAACATGTCTAGCTTTCTGCATTTCGGAATTATTTACTGTGACGTTACAATGACTTCTTATGCTTCCTGTTCATGATATCACGTGAAAAATTTGCATATTATTTATTTATTATACAAAAAAGGAGTAGGTTTCTATACCTTAAGGAAGCCATTTGCAATTTTTTTGGTGTGTTTTATATTAAGGAATTAAAGGATTCACAGAAACAAAATGCTTTCAAACTACTTTTTTGAGTTATCATTGTTATGAATGTTTCGTCAAAAATTTCATTAGTGAAAAACGGCATTATATAAGCATTTAGCTTGCGGCACACCCACCCACCACACACACATACTTACATACATACATACATACACACACATATATATATATATATATATATATATATATATATGTGTGTGTGTGTGTGTGTGTTCAGTTATGGTTTCAGACTCTCATGTCTTAAAGTAAGATTCTTTCTGAATGTTCAAACTCAGAGAGAAAAGTGGTTTCCTACGAAGCAGCCTCATGGTTTGTGGAAATCAATCAAATTTGGATTCCCGTTACGCTGTACACGCTGCATGCTTATTGCGAATCCACCTGAAGTTCTGTTGGAAGTAAATAAGTCTCTTTGTTTTACTCTTGATAAAAAAAAGGTGCACATATGTATGAATAATTTTCACATCTGCCAGTAAATTCTGCACAGACTTTGTAGATATTATTATTTTTCTATATATTAATTAGAAAATTTATTCTATATTTATTTAAAGGGATTAAATTTTGTATTAAAAAACTTACATATTTGAAAAACTGTAAGCAAATTTATAGAGTTATTTTATTGTTTGATCATACTTTTCATATAAAATTTACAGGCAAAAGAACTATGAGAAATTATTACTTTAAACTATTTTCATGAAGCTCTAATTTGGCTACTTTGTAAAATTTCCTTAGAAGTCGAGGCTGATAAATTTACTGTCCATAATGGACACTGAAATTCGGCATAAACTACTGTAAGCATTGGATTGCAAAATTTATACGAATAAAAACAGCTACACATTATAACAATGTTCATGAAACTTTCAAATTTAACATTTAACGACGCATTCAAGCTTTTTATTATGACAGATGGGTTTCACATTTTTGAAATCGAAGACTATATAATGAAGAAAGGAAGTTAATTTTTCAATATTTAATAGTTTATATATTATATTTTTTAAAAAATGACAAAAAATTGGGACTATATATATATATATATATATATATATATATATATGTCCGAGTGTGTATGTGTTAGACAAGGATCACATTCAATTAGGATTGTAATTAATCAATATGGACATATGATATTAAAAACTATACAGTGATGAAAATTGGAATAAAAGAGAAATTAGTCACAGTTAAATTTATATAAATTTGATCAAATTGAACTCTTTATGGGAAGTTTAATAAACATCTTGAAAAAAATATTGCTATTTTTTTTAAAAAAAAGAAAGAAAATTGAAATAGAGATAAATTTAATTACTACACTATATACAAAGACTATTTAACTTGAAATATTTACACATCTTTCTGCTTCCACGATTGTCTGTCCTGCTTATATATATATATATATATATATATATATATATATATATATTTCCAATAATTCTGGAAAATCCCAGCCTAGCAGTCTGATTTCTGTTATAGCATTAAATATATTACACTTCATTATTTGTATTTTTTCAAATTTTGGGATTTTCAGTTTTTAAATTTATCTATTTTTTTTTGATAATTTTGGTAGTTCTATATTCAATTTTTGGTTTAATTTACTTTTTTTTGGAAATTTCTAATATATATATGTTTTTCATTGATAAGAAGAATTCAGAAAAACAATAAAACATTAAGCGATACTTAAAGGAATCAAAATCGGAACTTAGTATTAAATAGTTAAAATAAATTTTGAAAAAAAAATTAATTAAACTTACAGTTATCAAAACTAATAATTTAAGAAATATATATATATTTAAACTAACAACCAATTAACTTGCAATTCTGTAAAGTTAATTAGAAATTAAACTGTTCTTCAAAGACTAAGCTACCTTTTTTTGAAGCCTTCTTAAAATAACTGCAGGAAAATGAATTTTAGTTAGCGAAGAGAGATCTTTGATGCACATTGAAAAGAATGAAAATTTAACAGATCTTGAATAAGTTTTAATGATCTCTTCAAAATAAATAGGATTATTTTGTCCTCTTTTTGACGAAGCTTTGAATACAATTAAAATTGTTGAGATTTAATTATTCAACTTTCCTCCTGTCTACATGAAAAAATTTAAAACTTGTTTTTAAGAAGTGTATTCTTTTTTTTAAAGATTGGAAGACTCTTCAAGGAATTCTTGCATTTGGCTACAATTTTCTTTAATTTTAATTACGTGCACCTCACATTCCTTAAATTGGGTTATCGAGAAGAATTTTATGGTGACATTGGAATGGGAGGAAGTATGTTAGAATTTAAAGTTATGTGAATTAATGAGCAATTACCATGCATTTGAATTTTTTATTTTAAATAACTTACAAAAGAATCTACTGTGACAAAAATTTTCGAAATTCTGCAATTTATCATTGATGCAAGAATTAAAATTTCAAAGAAATTTATTCATTTCGTAATTTAGGGAAGTCTTAATTTAATTAAGAATCGAATTATTTTACATATAAATTTAAAAAGTTGGATTTAATAAGCTTTACAATAGTTTATATGTAAAAAAAAGTATATTTTAGTAACGGAAAACAGAATGATTCTTATGCTGATACATTTCTGTGAAAGCTTAAATTTTGGTTGCAGAAACATTTTTAAAATTATAATTAAAAACTTATTAAAACGTAGCAAGATTGTTAAAAATTCTTCTTGGGGATTTTAAGAGTATTTAAAAATTGATATAAATTAATCTAGTACAGAGTTAATTAAAACACTCACAGACCTTCTCGGTTTTTTTTAGGGATATAAACAGATACATTTTATTAGAAAAATTCATTCGGGAAACATTCGAAATGTTAGGAATTCATATTCTTTCATCAAAAGATATTCAAATTTTTTGTTTTCCCTTCGTGCAGAGTGTCTTCGTTTCCAATTTCATCAACGACAATATAATGAATTAGGACTTTCAAATAGAATTAAGTAAAGTGTAAAAGAAAAGTCCTTTTATATGTTTCAAATTAATTGACATAGAAAGGATATTACATATATTTGTTTAATTTGTTTTTGGAATATTTTGTCCCTAATACTTTGATGCATTGCTTGAAATATCTTTTTTTGTAATCAATCTGAAGCAATCTTTTACAAAAAAAAAAAAAACAACTTCTTATCCAGTTTGTTCGGAATTGTACTGTATGTGGAACGATTTTCTCTATAGAATATGTTACAAATGCGCAGTAGTTAACGAAAAATATACTTAATTTTTATACCGAAATATTTTGATTATTAATTTTATACCATTATAAATTTTATAAATTAAGCAGATACATTTCCTCTTAATATTACTTAACTTAAATAAATAACAGCTTCAGTAAAAAGATTAATATTTTATAAGAAAAAAAACAGATACTTATGTCTATAAAAATGGAATTGGGAATTTTTTTTTTACAAAAATACTGATAAAAAATATATTCCATGCGATGTCAGAATAGATAATTCAAAATTTAGAATTTTTACAAATATAAATTAGTTAAATTAAGTTTTACTTTTGTACAGCCACTTCAAACAATTCACTTCCCTTTAGATAATTTACGATTTGTTTCTTATAATTTCAGGTTTATCTTAAAAACCATACCTTTAAATGGACATAAATGTATAAGTCTATAAGAAACATTTTTATTCTCTAGGTTATATTTTTGAAGCCTTAAATACTATGTAACAAAATAAAATAAAAGAACTTCTCCCATTTCTCATTATAGTTAGATATTACATTTTTTTTTTCAAGTATTATTATTTTCCAAATTTTCTAAAGAGATATAACTTTACTTTTATTAATTAGTAGTTGATTTATTAAGTCAGGATGACACCTCTAAGAAGAAATATAACTTTTTAATGTTGTTTTTACTGTATATAACTTCTTTTTCATATAAATTTCGGCAGAAAAGTGTTAATTAAAAATAAAATAGGAATAAATCTCTTTTTAAAATATTTTAAACATTTTGTTAAGGTAACTGAGACACCAAAAGGCTTCCCATTTTGCATTTTTTTTAAAAAAAACTTTGATGTTAAAAAATAGAGAGCGCTTTTCTGAATCCGTAGATACATCATCTATAAGAACTGGATAAGTAGAACGTTCAGAAATAGAATTTTAAAACAAAAATTTAATTTTAAAATTGTAAACAAACGTGACACGCCCCTGATGGCAAAAGCATCTCTGGTACTGGAACACTTACAGATAATGAAGTTTTGCTTTTGCAGAGAAACTATGGCTTGGCTATTCGTCGAAACATAAAACCTCCCATATCCGATATGGTTGAAGATGTATGTTCAATTTATTTTCATAATCTATCAACGAACGCTATCCCACAGCATGGATAATGCTCATGTAGCTTGGATACTTAGTGTGGGTTAGTAAAACTTTATTATTGGGAAAGACTTATTTACACAAACATTCCCTTCCTTAAATCTATGCTTATCGGCAATTAGCCTATATTTAAATTCAAATTATTTTTAAATATTTCTTACTTCTAATAATTCATATTACGTCTAAATCTAGATTTTAAAATTCCAAAACAACTAATTGATAAAATGATGTAGAATTTTCCAATTAATTACAATATAGTGCTGAATTGCATTAAAAATAATAAATTTGAAATTGTAATGAAAAATATCTGTAGTTAGTTATATTGAGTTTTTCTCAAAATGTGCTTTTTTACGATTCTGGTACACTTTTCTGAAAATATACTCTATCCATGAAACTAATAATTTGTACAATATGAAATGAGTCTGTTTTCTACATGTTTAACTTGTTTTTTTTCTAGTAAATATTCACAAATTTTAGGTATAGCAAAATATTTGAAAATAATTATGGGACATTTCAATCATAAAACTTAAAATTTTTTAAATTTTATAAAATTTATTTTTTGAAATTTTTATTAAGTTCAGTGTATAGAATAATATTTGATTTTTTACTTCACAAATTTGTAAATGCAGTAGATTTTATGCAAGATGTACCTAAAGGCAAGTGCATAACTTATTAATGTAAATATAGCTGCTGATTATTAATTGTTCAAACGTAATTACTTATGTTTGTAAATGTGTTTTCTTTACATAAACTAACAGATAAATTTATAGATATTCCAATATTAAAATTTGATTTCATTTGCTCTAGTTATTTAAAAATTTATGATCCTTTAAGTATAGCTTAAAGTCAGCTCATTGGTTCTTGTCGAAAGTGTCTTAGTTATCTTAATAGCATTATATTTTCTTCTTTTTATAGAATATAACAACCGAGATAACCTTCTATTCTTGCGAAGTTTTACTCTTATTTCGTCACAACGCTGTTATATATATATATATATTCCTAACTGAATATGCCAAAATTATCTTTCATAAAATTACACTACGAATAATTTTTTACAAAAAAATTATCAAACCAAATTTGTAGAGTTTCCTTTTGCATTTTTTAAAAAATTTCAATGCCTTCTTATAATAGAGCCTTATCAAAGAAAAATTTCGATGACGGATGGGGAATTAGAAAATATATTATTCATCCAATGGATGTTTCACACGGTCTATTGTTTAACTAAGAAAAGATTTTAATATGTGTGTTTCCGTCTTGATGATTGTTCATCAGTGCCGAGGCCATGTGATTGAGCCTATATAATCAGATGTTATTGACATTTGTGTGTACATTAGTTTCGTCTCATAGCAACAGACAAAACAATTGCCTTCCAAACATATCTAGAAAAACTCTTGCTGTGAAAGCTTTTATTTTGTATTATCAAAATGCTATTCTAATGAAAAATAGAGCGGTGTGACATTTTAATGGAAAATTAGATTAGAGTAACATAATCTTTTAATGGAAAATGGATCTTGCGTGTCTTGTTGGTGCTTTGGTTGAATGTGATGGCCTGTAAATACCTTCTCTTGAAAGGAAATGATTTATGTCAAGGCAACTCGGTTATTAGACTACAAGTGTTAATAATATTGATTATATAGATTTCTTCCTACAGAAGAGCAATGCAGATTATTAAAATTGTTTATCCATGATATTTAACTAAAAATATTTTCTAATTTTCTGCATTAATAATTAAACAGCTAGTTAAATATTATTTTGGTTATAAAATAAAATACATCATCAAATAGTTTTGATTCTATGTTTTATCTTAAGAATGATTCAGAACACATGTGTTTAATATAAATTTAATTAAATTGTAAAAGGTTATAAACTCATTTTCATGTATTTAAAAATTAGACTTTTTTATTCTTTGTACTAATAGTTCAATCAATTATGATTTAAATGTTTGTAGGGTTTTTTTATTATTTTTACTAATAATTCGATCAATTAATGTTTGGAGGTTTTTTTATTCTTTTTACTAATAATTCGATCAATTATGATTTAAATGTTTGGAGGTTTTTTTATTCTTTTTACTAATAATTCGATCAATTGTGATTTAAATGTAGTTGGAATCAGATGTCGACCTGTGACATAAGCAATTTGAATTTCTACAGATACTAGAAGTGTTTTTATCAGTATATTTTTAAAATAGAGTTTTAATTTGTGTTTTATTTTAAATGTTTTGGTTGTGCTCTTATCGTTTTCTTAAATTTTTAGTAAACATGTTTAGAATTCTAAAAGGATTCTAGCCGAAAGTATTCAAAACATTTTTACACACACACAATAGCTCTACATAAAATAAATGAAAGATAAGATCCAACATAAATACCTAAGAACAGATGGAAAATATGTTCTTGATATATTTATATTTTCTTCTACTAAAATAATTATACTCAAGATGCTAGAGAAATAAATCACTAAAATGCTAAGATATTTCTTTTATCCCAGGAAGGAAGAAACTCATTAATATGCAGCTCAGAAGAAATGATAACTTTCCTTCATCCGGTTCGCTTTCTGAGGTATCTGTTACACAGAACAGACTATCTATTATAATAGATTCTTTCAAATACAAGTCTATTTTTATCATTCTCAGTAATAGTGGTAACCTTGGCAACAAATTTCTGTTTTTGTGAATTTTACATCAAACCTTTTCAAACATCTCCTTTATAAAATCTTTAATCTTACATAGGTTGTATTGATGTGGAATCTATGTTTTGATACTTTAAAGACATTCTTCTATTTTTAGAATCTCAAAATATAGAAGAAAACATAATACATTTTACGTTTGATTAATGAATTATATAACCCACGTTAATTTGCTGTTCGATTTGGAGTTAAATACATTCGATTTATAAAGATAAAATAATTTTCTAACATGTTATTTGGATATTTTATACTCTTAATCGTTTTGTACAGATTGAGAATTTACTATAATGACATAACACTAAAAGAGAATTGTAAATTTGTATTTTTGTAACGAATTGTGTTTGATGTGATTAAGATCTATTGAGACGCAATAATCAGTCAAAGTCTTTAACCAGTTTATTTAGCTTTTGAATAAACAATATCAAAATAAATTAATGACGTGAAGAGGATAACTAATCGCGTCCTTAAGCAAATTTTAATAAGAAGAATTCTACTTATCTGAGTGACTCTAAACAGTCGATTTCAAATCTCTAAATCTGATTCAAGTATATTTCTAGAGAGAAGATCCGAGTCCGACACACGCTTAGTATATATTAAGTCACAGTTGCTTGAACCTATATCTTGTTCATATGAATCTCGCTAATCCCTCTATTTCCTCCATCCTATTCATAACACTTCTTATATAACAAAGCAAATTTACAGATATAACGCTACTTTTTCAAGGTGAGGTTCTCTTATCAAGCATCGTAGTTAAGTATTCCTAGAAATTAGTTAAAGGGAAATACGAGTGAGAGTATGTTATAATTGAGTTAAAGTAATGTTCAAAAATTAGCAAACTTATTTAATTTATGATTGCTTATTACTGAGAGTTTTAATAGGTGCAATGTGCTATTTAAATAAATAGCGTTTTTGCTTCACATCACACAAATGAAATTCGCTTTTCAAAAATAACAAAATTTTATATTTTTAAAGAAACCAAAAAAATTAAAATGTATTTATTTCATGCGCTTAATTTTCAGTATTCATTTTAAATCAGAAAATTGATGTACACAGCCGTAATATTCGTATTTAAGAGAAAAAAAAAATGGTATTTGTATTGGTAAGCATTATATTGTATCCAGTAATAGACAATTACTTGGAACAACGCTTAACATTCCTATTCAGAAAAATTTGCTTAGAGATTTTGATTTTCGATCATTCTTTGATCAATACGAAAATAATTTAAAATAAATATATTGTAAATGAAAATGTGCCGACCGAACAATAATTGTTTAGAAAATTTTTCATTTGAAATTATGCAAGAAAACATATATTTTTGGAATATTGTGTCTCTATAGAACATGTATCAACAATCAACACAATTTTAAAATGCATCATATTTAACATTCCAAAATCTTTCGTTCTAATAGCTTTCGCGTGTATATCAGAAATAGAACTTACAAATCTTTTCAGAAGTGCCTAAGATAAGAGCAGCAAATGATGTATAATACATCTAAGCCACATAGAGTATTTAAAATATCAAAGAACGCAATCTCTCATGTTTCAGGAAAGCAAATTGCTGCTCAATATAGCGTACTTTCTCTGTAATATAAATCATAAGTTTTAAAATTTATGAAACCGATATTTGAGACTATTCTCCCATTTAGTTCAGCCTATCTGCCGTCGTTTTCACAGCTTAAATCAAACTAACCATAAATATGAATGGTCTCTCTCACTCTGTAGATGGCAAGGTTGAAATATCATTTTGGAGATGAACTTTATCGATTTTTATTTTATATTATTTTAACGTTTTGCCGACTTCAGTCATAAATCAATATCGCTAGTACTAGTAGATAAAATATAAATATTTGAGTTTCAGACTGATACCGAAGAAATACTGAAATATCAAAGCTTCAGATTACAAATAAGTTCTGTTAAATGCTCCGTGACGCCGTAGGTAAAATGGGGGCTGAAATCTTTCATCGAATATCAAACCCTGCTCGGAAAAAGGTATCGGTAGAGATGTGATAAATCGCTTCGGTTTGGCACCGAGGCGTGAAAAGGATTAAATAAAGGTCGAGGGTTGAATTGAATTCACATGTTTTTTTTGGGTAAAACTGACCCGTTCATATTTACATAAATACAGATTGGAAAAGAGTTAGGAAAGAAAGTAGTTTCTTATTTATCATTCGTGAATAGAATTATTTATCATGAATGTAAAATAAAATTTTAAATGGCAGAATGGAAAATATTTGGTGTATAATTTTATCGATTAATTCGAAGTGAATTTTAATTCCATTTATAAAGTGGAACAGATAAAGGATTGTGTTTCTCATATATATATATATATATATATATATATATATATATATATATGATAATACATTATAAACTTATATATAATCTAATAATATATTATCCAATTTCAGCAATATAAAATTCAAATATTTAATGGTTAAAAATAAAACCAGTAATATAAAAATATTGAACTAAATAACGTCTAAAAGTACTACTAAAAGGCTGAATTACCATTATTTTTATGGAGAAAAACACCCCAAAAACCTACAAACAAAAAAAATAAGACAACAAAGTCAAAATTGGAGATTCAAAATGTTGTCTCAGGCTTGGGACTGAGAATGCACGTTTGTGTTAGTATTTTGAATCTAACTCTTCCCACTCAGCATAACCACTTCATAAAAATGGTAAAAACCAAATTTAAGCAAAAGTCTTCATTCCTTTATTCAAGAAAGTGATTGCATCAAAGAAATAAAAGAAAAAAAAAATAAACAAAAGGAATCAAAATTGATTTTTTCCAAATTAAAATGATACTTTAAAATAATATATACATATTTATACACATTTTAAAAATAGTGAAACTTAAAAAGTCTTTTAAAACTCTTACCCACCTCAAACCCATGTGATCAACTCAACCTACAAATCTAATATCGCGCTTATTGACATAAAATAAGTTGCCAATCTGCTTAATTATTGAATTTATGAAATAAGGATTAAAAATAAATTCATAAAAATTTTAACTATATATATATATATATATATATATATATGTATGTATATATGTGCGTGTGCAGCATTTCAAAATACACTAGAGACCTGAAAGAACGTTCCAAGTCTTAGTTGGCGAACTAGGATCCTCTGGGATTAATAACTTCAAAATAAAAAAGGAATAATAGATTTATATAAAAAGAACATTTTATCATATTTTGATTTAATCAGTATTAGGATTGCGGATTATTGTTTTTTGTAGTACTTTTATATGATGTTACAGATTTTAAGTAAAAGAAAAATCTGTCTATCGTTTATCACATTACATTTTTCAGAGGTTTAATGATTATATATGAATGTTTAGAGTTTCATAATCATATAAGAATGTTAAAAGTATCATAATTATATAAGAATGTTAAAAGTGTCATGATTATTTGTGTTTTCTAACTCTTAAGAAATGAGATATACGAATATTAGACTCGTATTAAGGTTTCTATATATTGTGCATTTTAAACAATTATGAAATTGAAATGTATCAGTTTTTAAGGTGCAGACTGTTTAATTTATAAACACTAGCAATATTTTATATCTGTTTCAATTTATATAGAGACCTTAAACGGAGAAAGACTATTCATCTATTGGAGATTAATGCAAAAACACCTAAGAATTTTTAATGAAACATTAAATACACAAAGGGACAATTATGTCACTTAAAAAGATTTGAACTTTTAAATTGCAGGTAAATTGTAGTTTTAAATTTTGTCACGTGTTTAATTATTATTTTTAAATGCAAATTTTGGGATAGATAAAAATGATTTTAGAGGCATAGCTAAATACTTCCTCAAGTATTTGCCATAAAATTATATTGAACGTAATTAAATAATTAAGAGATTGACATAATATTTGAAGTAATATTTTTAAAATTTTGTTGATAATGACTGTATAGATCAGTTTCAAAAACAATTTAACTTTATAAGAAAATAAATTACTGAAAATATAACATTTTTTTTCTCTAAGGTAGAAAACATTAGTCTAAGAAAAAAAAAGCTTATCCGAATTCAGCCCAGTTCAAAAAGCAAGCGCATTATCTTTTTTTTTTCATTCAGTTTGTTTTATCAAAAAGCAAGCGCATTATCTTTTTTTTTTAAATATATTATTAAATAATTTTCAAGATAACAGTTTCGTTTGATTGCAATATTTAATAATAATCATTATTTTTCGCTCTTTCAAACTTTATATTACGCATTAATATACATTTATTTTTAATTTCATTATATTTTTTAAACATTTTGTATAAATCAAACTGTACAATTGAAAGAGTAGTATAAGATTCTAATTTTATTTGAGCTTGAAAGTCAAAATTCCCAGCCCAATTAGCTAGGAATTATACCAAAATTGTTTATTTTTATAAAATATGCATTTGTCTAAAAAGTTGTACGTAAACTAACTTTTGCAAACGCATGTCTGAATTAAAATTACGCATAAATGTAATTTTACTTGAAATTATTTAAATATATACTCGCCTTACTTCGATCGTTTTCGCTTTTCCTTAAGGATATAATCACATTTATTCCATTCTCAAACAAACGATAAGAAAGCATGTGGAGGCAGATACGATTAGCTAGAGGGCATGTTAAGTAATGGTGTGTTGTGTGAAATAATGGCAACTTGAACCCATTTGTTTGCTGTCGAATGTTTTCTTCTGTGAAAGCACTGTTGTTTGACAAACAAATGCTTACAAGTTACCAACATCGATCGTTTATTTTTTATCTCCTATTGTTGGAAGTATATCGTGAGTGAGAAAATGGAAGGAGAGAGATAAAGGACCGAAGTCAAGCGTCTTGCTTCATCGTGATTGAAAAAGACGGAATAATGAGTCGTAGTTATTGTTAATTTTTTCAGCATGATTCTTATAGTTCGTTTGCTGGCATTTTAAAAATAACCTTTCTTGCTTATTTCTCACAAAAATACCCAATGTTATATATATCCGTATTTTTTCCTATCAAATATGCATTTAGAAAGAACAAATAATATATAGGTGTGTGTGTATAAATTAATATACGTCTATATCAATATATGCATTTATTAATATGCACTTATATTATATATAAGAATTAATATATACCTATATAAAAATTAATATACACCTATATAATAATTTATATACTGAAATGTATATAAATTACATAAATTAAATATTGTGCATTTGGTACAGTATTAAAAGAACTAATATTGTTGAAAAAATTAATTAAAATTAATTGGCTGAAGTTGCCACAAATAATGTGTATTACTGAATTTTTGTGAGATTATGAGAAAATACGATAAGGATTATGTCCAATTCACTTTTAGTTTTCACACGGCAGTCCCGAACAACGAAAAAAAGGACGTCAAAAATATTATGCATTCTTAGATAGTATGCGTCTAAAATACTATTTTTTGTTATTCATCTGCTAAAGTTATGCTCCAGAACAATGGAGTCTCTATTGTGCAAGTCTGAATCAATGAAATTGGATGGTATGTATGTATTCCTTTCTTAGTAGATTTTAAATACCTTAATTTTACAATTATATTGCATAATAAGTGTATAAAGGAAGTTTAATTACTTAACGGAGATTAATTAACTTAATTTAACAAGTATAAACATATAAACATTACATAATGAAAATGCACGCTAAATTTATTATAAGGGACTTCCTTTCATTTCAATTTCCCATTTTCTCTCACAGGCGGATTTTTTTAACAAAAATATTGTGATGTACCATCAAACTGAAATTCTCGATTTTATAAATAGGAAACTTTTCTATTTCCGTCCATTTTAAAAATTTAAATTGAAATTTTTAAAGAAAAAGTAACTGAAAGAGAAAATACCTCGTTTAAGGAATATTCAAAAAGAAAGCCCTGTGTTACTGCATATTTATTAATTTATTTAAGAAATAAGATAAAAGTATTATTATAAAATGTTAACAATGTACAAATTAACTATCATTTGTATAAATCTTTTAAAACCATGTTCATCTTTAAAATATTTTCATTCCATCGATCTTTTTTTAAGCATGATAGAAAACTGCACCAATGAAAAAAGACATTATACATAAAATACTGTTTACAGTCATAATCAAGACAAATAATTCTTTTGATGTTTCGTATTATTCTAGATTGAATTTTGCGGAATTTCGTAGGTTTATGTTAGAAGAAAATAGTAAGTGATATTTCAAGTAAAATACACTTTCGCTTTAAACGTAATTATTGAAGAAGTTTAATATTATATTTCCTTATTGAAAATTCATGCACTCAGATTTTAAAATACATATACCTAATTTGAAAGACATTTTTTTAAATATTGATTTATATTTTTTTTATCTAGAAACTACACGTAATATGCTTTTTGCTCGTTCCTACCAACAAAACGTTTTATTATATATCATTCAAATTCGTTTTAAAAAATAGAAAATGAGCTGCTTCTTAATAATATAATACGGTAGTAAAAATTAGATCCAAATTCGTGGACTCTATCGCATGATAGAAATCAGGGGACCAACGAAAATTTACTTGTTCTTGATTTTCTCTAAAACGTACAGAAATAAAGTGATAGAAACTGTTAATCGAATTTTTAAAAATTGCAAAGCATTAGATGAAAATCTATAGTGGGTTAAGACTTCCTTTTTTCTCGACTTAAAACGAAAAGAATAATCCAAAATAGGATTCATTGCTCAATTTATTTTATTAAAATGTATTTCATTCAAAAGATTTTAGATTTAAACTAATAAAAACTCTTTATACGGAGAAAACGTTTTGAACATTTCTTAAAAGTTAATACGCTTAAAACTTCAATAAAGGGAACTTTCAACTAAAGTATCGAAAAAACTATTTAAACTTTCCATGTTTGTATTAGTAGAAATTGAATTGTATTAGTAATATAATTGAAACTAGCAAAAATGTTTAACCGGACAAAATTTGTTAAATCTTTAATGAAAGTAAATTTGCTGAGATATGTAGGGAATATAATAATTTTCGGTATATAGAAATCATGTTCAACATAACATAACTCTAAAACTACTCAAAGACTATTGCTGAAGAACCTCACAATTTTAAAAACTTGGTCAAGTAAGGAGGAACTTCAACTCCAAGCCAAGTGAAAATTTACAAATAGGGTTGAATTTAAAATTCGGGAATCTCCATTATTTCACACTTTGGTTGAATTAAAACTTGAATAACAGCACTGTTTACTTATGGAATGCTTACAAATATGTAAAATATTCAGTAGCAAATATTTACTTAAAATTCTTAAGTTTGTTTCAGCATATGAATATATTAACTGACTTAGATTGAAAGCCGATTTAAGTTTTACCCATGATTTCTTAGTTGCTTTTATTTAGAATAAATATTTTCATAAGCTATTAATAATGTTTCAAGAGTATAGTTTTCTTCTCAACAATTTTAAATGTGCAATTTTTATTTCAGGTTTCTAAACAAAACAATTCATGAGATATAAAAATTGCAAATATACTTGGAGTCTTTTAAACAATTCATTAGTTTTGCTTTAAGAAATCGAATATAAACTAGCATTTTAAGAAGACTAAGAGAAATCTTATAAGTTCGAATAATTAAGTTAACTCCTTAAATATTGAAATTTCATTCAAATGCAGGAGCTATAGAACTCTTCAGTACTTTTAGTTGTGAGTTTATTGAAGATTATTTTTAATATATATAGGTTTGTTTTCCCTCCATTGAAATATTCATTAATATACCTAGTTTTTTTTGTTTGTTTTAGTAACTTTTTATTTGTATGGCTATGCGGTTTCTGTTCAACTTATTGAACAATAGAGAGGTAATGTTTCATCCCTCGAGATGTAGTAATTACTTTCTTAGGACATTTCTTTTTCTCTAAAGAATTCTGGAAGTTAACTGGAAGAAGTCGTGAAAGTTGATCTTAATTGCCACCCGCCATTATGGCTAATTGCTATCAATTAGGCTGTCTTTCTTGTGTGAAGACATATACAAGCAGAAAACAGTATACATTTGCATATATAAAACGTTAAGGTCTAATTATTTTAAATTTATACTTTTTATGTTGTTTTTTCTGTGATTAAAGTTAATGGAATGTCTATTTTTTCTGTAATTTTTTCCTCTAATATTTTTTATCATGATTCGTTATATAACTCTTCGAGAATACTAAGTGATGTTAGAGAATAATTTTTAAATATCCGTATTCATATTCTCTATTGCCATTCTCATTACTGAGATGAGATAAAATTCTAAAACAAATGATTTATTAAAGAGATTTAAGACACATTTCAAGATGCCTTAGTATTGTGTTCGCGAATATCATTTAATATTTTTTCATACGAGTAAGAAAATTGTGATTTATAAGTAATTTTGAATTTTTATTAAAAAAAATGTGTTTTATGTTATTTATTTGTAATTAATATTTGAATACTTTCAGCACTAAAACGTCAATCCTTTAATTTTTTTAAAGGGGAAACAATGTTCAATGAAATCTTAAAATTAATATGTTTATAATAATATTTATATATTACAAAAACCATAAATGTTATACTTCATTGATACTGAAAAAGTTATCAGATCTAATGGGTTTTGTTATAAATTATCTAAAAATAAGCATATTTATGATAAAAGTTTGGCATTCTTTTTAGTGATGATTTTTTAAATGTTATTTTTCTTGTAAAAATTTCCTCTTTGCCTTTAAATGCGAATTTAAAGTAAAATTTCAAATTATGAAAATAGTTACAAAATAATTATACTAAGCGAATGAGCTATTTAAGTATAAATATATAATTCTGATTAAATATAATATAAACTTATGCACATATATTGATGATCAAATCGATAACTTTATTTTGATTTATTTGTTGTAAAAATATTTTCAAATTATTCTAGAATGCTTGCTAACTGTTATAAATTTAGAAAACATTAATGTGAATTGTAAAGAAAATTGATAATAAACGTATTTATATTCTACAGAAAAAATATCATTATCTTCGGGAAAATAATATGTGTTCATTTTAGAAATGCTCTAAAATGCATAACGTTGTATACGGTTGTTTAAATACATTTTGATAAAAAGCTATTGGGTGATGCAGTGCAAATTTCAACAGGCGAGCTTAGAGTGAAAGGTATGAAAAGAGAGTAACTCAATGTCTTAAAATTCTGGAACAATTCATAATTAAGCATATATTCTTACGATAGTAAAAATAAGTGTTCTTTGAAATCTTATATTTTTTTGTATGATTCATTTTAAATAAATATTTTAGATAAATAAAATGTGACACACTGTCATTTTACATCGGTTGTGAATAGGTTATTTTCATTTTCTACAAAAGAATTTCGTCTTATAAATGCTGAAGTTGAAAATGAAAATAATTTAGATATATGAAAAAAAAAAGATTATAACAACTTACAGGTTTTGTAGAAGATAAAGTGTTAAATTATCCTGAAAAGTCCTATATCCTCGTTAATTATAGAATTAAGTTCCCTAAAGGGTTTGAAAGCAATAGTATTAATTTATTTTACATTTATAAAAGTTATCAAATTTTAAAATATTATTTAATTAACAATAATTCTTGAGGAAAATCTTCTGAAGGTAACGAAGTTTGATACAGTATTCTCTTTTGTTACGTTCAATAAGCGAATTAAAAAAATAGCGCAACAGCTGTCTAAAGAAAAGTTTGTTCAAGAGTAAAATATTTTTGTTTAATATTAAGTGAAAGGTATAACCTACCATCGTTGTCATTCCTTCTTTCGGGGTGGATAGCGACTGTAAATCTTTTCACCCTTGTCATCACACCGCTCGACTCCCCTGTATCTTTATCCATGACAGTTCATGCCTTACCCCAACGTCACAGGAGACACCAATCACGCATTCGCGGGAAAATCACGAAATTAGGAAAACCGTTTTTCGTCCCTGGCGATATTTTCATGTATAGTTACGTCTTTTGTATATACTGCGATAGGGGTTGTGCACTAGCGTGCTGGGTTAGCGTGCAGTTTTTGGAATTTGTCGGTGTCGCCAAAAAAACCCGCCAACGAAACTTCGATTGGCTCAGGGATATGACACAGTTGGTAGTTTTGTAGGCACGGTCGAAAGTTCGGTAAAAGTTTTATGCGAAAGAGTTAACTTTTCGGTGAAGAATTGGACGAGCGGCGCAGATATCCAAATATGTAGCTCTGCGCATTATTGCTGTTTTTTGGATGCGTGCTTGGCTTTTATTTCCATACGTTGTCATTCATGAAAGCGGTTTTCTTAAAATATGTTTGAAAAGTTTAACTTTTCATTAACGCTTTTGTGTGCGCGAGGAACTCTAGATATGAAATTATTTTTTTAGCAGTGAGTTATTTCATTTTTTATACGTTTCGTTCGTGTTCGGAACATCAAAAGATATTAATATATTTTATTCATAAAATGATATTTAATTAAATGTTTTGTTTTCGGTATAAAAAAACTATGGCTTGTATTAAAAAAAAATGAAAATTTAGCCATTTCTCGTTAAACAGTTATCTTAATGGGTTAATTTATTTATCAAAGGCTAATCGCATCAATATTTCAACTTCAATAATTTATACAATTTTCATAATTTACAAAACATTAAGAATTCCATTTAAGTTTGTTGTTATAAATATATGTTACAAAATTTGGTATCTAAAATTATTGCTTATTTTTTTTTAAAAAAAAGATTTAGATAACATTATTATTCTTAAAATTCGAATGTAGTGATGTTTTGTACGTAAATCTGTGTATTCAGTATATATATAAATGTATATCATTTACCGGGAAGAAACACATATGTACATTAAATAAATTATTTATTCTTAAAAATAACTTTTCTACGGAAATGTGACAATATTTTATTTTACTGTTCACTACAATTTACTAATCAAATAATTAAATTTGAATGTACTTGAAATTACAGTTTTTAGAAACATCTGAATGATATATATTTCTTAAAAGTTGTAAATAAGGTTCTAATTAAATGGAAAAATTCTGCGATAAAGACAATTAAAATCTCGGTTTGATAAATTTATTTAAAAAAATCCTTTTTGCTTAAAATATTGTTAATAAAATTTCTTAAATATATTATAATTTAATTCAAACAGTTTTCAAAGAATGAATATTTAACTTCTCCATAGAGTATGAGTTATTAGTTTTTAAGGTAAAAGAAATTTAATTGGCTTATAAGAATCATTGTTTATATGAGAATATTTTATGCCTTTTTTTTTTAAAGACTTGAAACATAACATTTATTAAGAAGTGATTCGAGAAATAAAATGTATGAATATTATCTTACCAATTTGTTTACAGATTTGAAGCGAATACATTGTTTTACAGTGATATTTTCGCCAAATGTTAGTTATCTCAAAATGCTTATAAAAAAAAGCAACACTTAAGTGTAGTTTCATTGGTTATAGCAGTTCTAATTATAACAGAATAATTTACGATTCGAATTTTGAAAAATTAATTTATTTTGAAATTCTTTAAAAAAAAATCCCTAAATATCGAATTGTTGAATGGATGTTAATATTTCTGTGACATTTATAGTACTATATTGATGTTCCCGGTAGACGTGAACATTCAGACATTTTCAGTTTTATTAAAATTGTTAAAATTTTAATCCACGCTATTATTCTTTCAACATTTTTGTTCTCACCTGATCAAAACAATGAACTTGAATTATATATTTAAATATTCTTTTTTTAAATATAAATCTGAAGAAAGGAAGAATAATTTTAGATTTGCGTGCAGTTCATTAGATGAAAAATTAATGTACAATTGATGAATGAGATTTTGACTGCTCTTTACTCTGAGGAAGCGTTTTTCTTCGAACAAAGGGCGGGGTGCAATGTTTTAAGGTGAATTAGGGGTGATGACATGCCGTGTTCTTTCTAATGAAATAATATTTTTTCTCTCCTTCACACGAGACTAGATTGAAAAGAAATGATTGAAAGAAATGAGTTTTCATTTGTTGTCCGTTTTTTCACAATTCTTGTTGCTTCTGAAAGCTGCATGTATTCTTAATGAAATATAAAAATCAATTTCAGACATGGTCAACATCCTTTGCCACGCACCTGCTCCAATGACTGATTAGCTGATCAAACCAGTCGGAGAATAATTCCGGTGGTGTTGTCGACTCCAGGCTTTAATGACATTTTTCAACTCGTGATCAAAACGAAAGGAATGTCTTTCCTGTTGGGGATGAAGTGAAAATCACAAAGCGTAAGGTCGAGTTCAATGACGCCTCACTTCTGAACCTTATCTGGATTTCTATCTTCGTCAGTGTGAACGCAGTATGGCCAAAGGGTCTAAGTCGCAGACTCTCGGCCTGAATTATTCCCTTCTAATGGAGAGTTCGAGTTGTGATGTCACTCAATACCCATGGTGTTGAAGGGCTGATTCACGTTAAACCTATCGAGGCTGAAAGTCCTCACGTTGATATGGTGGGGAAGTTTGGAGAATCATACAGGTGCCCTCCTCGTCACTAGATCTATTCTAAGAATAACGAAGTCCTTCGCCAATAGCCCGCGTGTTGCTTCTAAGTTTGACCTTAATAAGCAATCAAATCAAATCAATCTTCATCAGTTCTAAGAACACCAACAACATCTGGGAAGAAAGGAAAGAAATGCCTCACATTGGAGTTATGCATAACTTTTAAGTACAGCAATAGTTGAGAAAAATAGGTAAACATTCTGACCATAAAAAAAATTATGGTCTTGGGGGCCTTACTTTTCAATAATGCATCGTAATATTTGCTTACCATTTTTTTTTTTTTTTTTTTGAAAAAAATTGAATCTGACTTTTAGGCACATTAATCGAAAACTTATAAAATACTCATACTAAGGGTAACTTTGTAACACAATATAATTATTTTTATTACTTGAGAAAGATCACCGAACCCCCCCCCCTCTCTCTGTTTTTAATGCATAATTATGAAAATTATTCTGCTAAATAGCTCTCTGATTGAATGTTTAACGAAATAATTAAATCGTGATCATCACAGTCGATGTTAGATATCACTTTGATATTTAATATCAACTGTGATTTTGTTTTTTTCACCTAAGTATTATTGTTAAAACAAACAGCTGATTCAGAAACGTAATAAATGCTGGTTAAATTTTAGATCGAAGAAATTAAAAGAATGTAATTGAATCGTTATTATCTATGGATGTAAACAAGGGGAGAAACGGTATAGTTATTTATTTTTGGTTTATAGTATGAACATTTAAGAAAATTGCAATTTCGCATATCGAAAAAACCCTTTTTAAGGGCGGGGTATTGCTAATTGACATTAAGTGTTACTGCACCACTTCAAGAAGGTTCTCTAAGTATATATATCTGTTGGTTAATCATTGACGCCAGCACGAAAGCATTCATCCGTATCTACATTTGTTTCTGAGCATTTAAAATGCCTCACACAATTGGAATTGCCACCGATTGTGAAATACGTGCTGTTATTTGTTTTCTACAAGCAAAAGACGTGAAATCGGTCAATATTTATTAGCAAAGTAATGAAGTGCATGGAGGAAACATAATGAGAGATGAAATGATATGAAAACAGATGAAAGTATTTGAAGATGGGAATAAGGGCATTCAACAACGCCCCCCAAAAGTGAAGGGCAAGCAAATAATTTCAGCAGGCAAAATCATTTACACTGTGCTATGCGATATGCAGAGGGTGTTGCTTGTGAATGTTCTGCCTCGGAGTGATACAATAAATTTCTAAACATATTCTGACTTCTTAAATAAACTGCGTCGTGCAATCCGGAATAAAAATAATGACATTCTTAGTAAAGGGATTGTTTTGTTGCTTGACAATGATTGTCCATACGTGGCTCGTCAAACCCGAGATATCATCGCCTCATATGGTTGGGAATAACATGATCCCTCTCAATATAGCCCTGATCAATCACCCAGTGACTAGTTCTTGAAAAAATAACTAGGCGGTCAGCGCCGTGAAGATGATGTCAAAATGGCCATGCTGCAGTGGTTAGTATCAGGCGGCAGAGTTCCATGAGGATAGAATACAGAACCTGGTTGTATGACATGATACGTGCTTTATTAGAGGAGGTAATTAGACTGAAGAGTAGATAAAGGCTTTCTTATTAAAATAAAATAGTTGAAAATAACTACCTTTTTTTTAAAATATCAAAATGGTACTTATTTATAAAACACACACTGATATTAAAAATAACAATATAAAAGGTAACATGCAAATAATATGTGTTATTAGCTTTAACAAGCTTGTAAAATTTTAAGTAAACGTGGTGCTATAAGCCTAATAGCTTCATATAATATTTCAGTTTTAAATGTATTTTCATTACAAATAAAAAAAATTAAAGCTAATTTTCATGTAAATAATCTTAATGATTTCAAATTATATAAAATAGTTTTCGACGACATTGAGCATATGTAAATTTTTACTAAACAAAAAATATTCATAACTTTCTCCCTATAGATTAATTTTCTAAATTTTGATTTTAACTTAGTATTTATGAAGAGAGATAACAATCAAATGAAATAAAAAAAGAAAAGTTCACTCATTACTTTCAAGTTCTAACGGATATATATACATAGCTATACCATGCATTATATTTACGAAAAAGCTATTATTTTGTCATAAATTAAATATTTCTTAAAACTGTGGGCTCTCATTAACTAATGAACTACCCAGCTACACACGATATCTCAAAATCCGTTGGATAAACTCCGCCTTTACATTACCTGCATAATTTATTGCATAGATGTTCTTTCATATTCCCCAGCTTCACAAAAGAACTAAATTAAAGTTCTCCTGTTTAGGGAAAAAATGCCAAATGTTGTGAGGAAGTTTAATATTACAAGCTGTTTAACGATTCAACTGATCCTCTTGTCATTATTTATTAAAACATCTCCGCACAGTAAGAAAATCTTTGTTTAAAGATCACGAACTGAATACCGTTTCTGTTTGGAAAGAGGAAAAATGATCAGAATAAGACATATATTAGCAAACCTTTCTTGGTTATTTTACATCCTTATTTAAAAATCATCCTCATTTTATTGGGATTTAGATAAGAAAATAATGAAGGCAGCAGAGAGAGAGAGAGAGAGAGAGAGAGATGTTTATAAGAATTAGGTAATGCGAGAACCTTTTATTTTTTTCTTTTTTTCTTTTCCTGAATCGATATTTGCTTCTCTTATTAATACCTAAACATGTGTTGGTTTTGTATTCATTATTAATTCTTCATTTCATTTACGTATATGTGCACTTGCGGAGAAACATTTTTTTGAAGAGTAAGAAGGAATTTTCAGTTAGAATGACAAATTCCCTGATTATTCTTTTTTTTTTTTTGTTGTATCCGCGGTAGCCTTGTGGTCATTCATGGTCGAGGATTCGCGGCCAGCAGTTTTCGTCGAGTCGTGAGTTCGAGCTTTGATGCCACTGAAGATCCACCGTGTAGCCGGGGCTGATGCACCTTACATAAGGCGAGCCACAAAATCCCCTCGTTGGAGTGGTGGGGAAGTTAGAAGCGGGAGGTGCTATTTGAAGTATCATCCTCGACACTTGACCGAGGTTCAGAATTACGAAGTGCGTCACCAATAGCTCCCATGTTGCTTCCAGGGCTACGTTAAGAAAATCAATCAATCAATATTTCTTTGTGGAATTAGCTTAGAAAACTGGCGATGGAAAATTAAAAGTTTTAGTTATATATATGTTAATATATACATCTTAATTTAGCGACAAATGTGTTTCATGTTAAATAGATAGCAGTAGTAATAAAAATAAGAAATTTCATGAAATTTGAAACAAAAATGTCAGCGAAGAATATTTCGAAGTAAAAACGCATCAAATATAATCAAATATGTTTACTAGAACATGAAATTAATCTAAACGAGCTATTTTTTTTTACATGAAGAGGTTAACACAAAATGTTAAAATCTCTAATTTTTGTTTTACTATCACACCATTTTGCACAATAATTTATAATATATATTTATATCATGCTCAAAATGTTATAAAATATATTGATAACTTTTAGTTATTACATTTTTTTGTCATTTTTTCATGTACATTTAAGTCGTCATTTCTTATGCACTAAAATGTAAAGTACTATTTTTCCAAAACCCTCTCTCTTATCAAATCAGAAATTCATAAAAATATATCTTAGAAGACGACAATAATTAAAAATGAAATTTAAATATGCTATAAAATCCATATTAAGCAACGTTATTTATCAAACTAGTTCTTAACTAAATCTGAAAAGAAATTTTTTTAGAAAACAGCATTTAAATAAGAAAAATTAAATTAAAAATAAATAATAATAAATAAAATAAATAATAAATGTTAAATATTATATATATATATATATATATATATATATAAATATATATATATATATATATATATATATATATATATGTTTTGTATGTATATATATATTGTGTAATTAATCTTGTAATGTTTTTTTATTCAAGAAAGTGTATTCATTTTGGAACCTATTTTTCAACGTTTGCAATAAATCGAAATAAAACAAGTAGAAAATTATATTTGGTTACCATTTGTAAGCGCTACTTTTTCGAATAACAAAGTCTTTGAGAATATGCGAATTTTTCTTCTTTTTCTTTTTTTTACTAGTATGACTATCCTAGTTGACAAATATTCGATTTGGTTTATCAGTTTTCTAAGTACAAGGTTATTCCATCTCAATCCATTATCTTCTGAATGCAGATGCACAGAAACTGAAAATCGATTCATAGCACAAACAAGAACATTAATAGGTAATAAAACAGGACAACGAAGTATATTGCGTTATTAAAGTCTTTTCATGGGCTTTTAGTTTCTGCGATATTGATTGCTAGTTGCTCCGCTAAATAATAATTTTCGATCAAGACAAAGCAATATGAGGAAATGAATAATGTGTTGAACGATAAAATGCCTTTCCACCTCCATACCGGTAAAATGTTTCGATAATTAACATTTAAATAAAATAGCTATATTAGCAAAATTGAGGTAACATACAATATACTCTTTAAAAAGTTAAAAGGGTTACTGTGTAACATCAAATGAGTATGATATTTTATCATTTCTCCAGAATATTCAAGAATACATAACGTAAAATGGTGAATATTTTGATAAAAAGTTTATTTGTTCAATATTTCGATTCCTTTTAACAACAAAAATTCAACTAAAATAATGTTACTAGGTAGAGTATAAATTTTTTCTTAAAATGGAAAAAAATTACTCATGATCCTATTCAACTCGAGAAAATTAATTTTTGGAATACGACTCCAAACTTCGGCATTTGCAGATATATTTATAGAATAACAGTTGCAGTATCTAGTAATTAATTTTAATCTTTATTTGATATTATTACCAGCAACTTTCTTTAAAAGAAACTTATCAAGTCAAGATAAAAAAAAATTGGGGTTGTACGAGAATAAATATAATTATTTTTAAAAGCGCAAAGGGGTACTTTCATGTTTGCTTATACAAAGAAATTAGTTCTCTATAAAAGGGAAAAGCCACACACTCAAAATATTAGTAAAAGGCTCGTGCCTTCATTGTTGTAAATTTTTTCGAAGAATATGTAATTTTTATTACTTGGCTCCATTTTTTAAAAAAAATTAAAATATTTCAAACTTAGTTTTTATTAAAAGTTAAACAAAGTCGATTCTTACAAAGATAATTAATAATTTCAAATCTTTTTAAAACTAATATTGGAACAAGTTTCATTTATTCGTAACATTAAAATATCATGTCTGAAAGGGAAGGAAAACTGTTTCTGCAATTTTTTGCAACAAAGCTTTTCTTTAAAAATAACTAAATGCAAAACTATTCAAAAACTCTTTCATTCTTTACATTTAAATTCTGAATCTAAAAGTAAACTTGTTTTCAACGTTATCTACCTTGAGCAACATTAAAATACTCTTTCTTCAAAAGAAACATAAATTACTTACAAAATATTTTCACAGGCAAATTGTAATCAATATCGATTTATTATATTTATGACAGCATATTTAGAACCGAAACGAGTCTTAACATCACACAAATATTTTGATAAAGATATGCAATCCTGACATGAAAATACATTTATTCCAATGCAACAGATAATAAATAAAATATATATTTCTTATTCATTGTGTTGTGTTATGGTACCTCTATGCATAATGGATTTAAAGATTTTTCTGTCCAATTTCTAACTTTATATGTTCTCAAAAATAAATATTTTTATTATTTGGCTTAACTTATCATGGCGTCTACTTAAAAATAGGTTTAAAATATGAATATTTATTCAACAATCAGAAAATCTCTCGCAAAATATAACTAAACCATTTGATTTCAGAAAAAAATTGCAATTAGAAAGGAAAGAACATTACTCTTAGTATTAAAATGACGTATTTTTCAGCATAAAAATCCCACGGCAATAATCCTTCCATAAGTTCAACTTATATAAATTCTCTCTAATACAAAAAGGTCTTTATTTCGAAAATAAATTATAATGCCTATAATTAAAGGAAGACGCCGATCAAGCGTATAAATTTGAATTCAATTAGTAAGAGTATTAATTATGATCTAAATTTTACCTGAAATACATCCAAAAGTGTGAGAAATTGCATTGGTATTATAAAATATGCTTGAGAAAAAAAGTATTTCCTGCTTATGTAAAAACTTCTCTCTGCTTGATAATATACGAAAGAACCACGCCCTGTAATGAGCAAAAAGCTCCAATGGCTGCAATTCCAATTAGAGATTGTACTGCATCATACTTGAAGTGAAAGTTATTAAGCAGTAATTATGGAACATCCAAATATAAATCACAAGTCGCAAGAGTATTTGGGTTTATCTAATATATGCCGCTATATATTAATTTACTTGATGGAAAGGGAAAACAAAAAATTACTCAGATTTCTACTTGTTAATGTATTATAACAGAGTGACGCTTTTTGGTTTTTACCTGACACCCTAAATTGATTTTTTTTCTTACACTTAATTTATAATTTGAATTCAATTTACAGGAAAAATTCTAAAATGATTTTAATCACTTATGCATGGAAGTTTAAATCTTCTTTAATAGAAATATAAATTTCAAAATCAACTGAGACTTTTGTTTCCTTTAAGTCTTACACTCTTGCACAATCTTATTAAATCATATTTGAAGTGTGTGACATAAGTGTATATCTCCATAACATTTAAAGAACTTAAATAAGTCAAGTGGTTAAATATTAATTCAGCGATAAATAAAATAGATCATTACAATATATTTCATCATCTTCATCATTGATGAGATCAATGAACTATGACTCATAAACAAAGTTATGGTATAATATTTTACGAAATTTTAAAGGATAATGTGTATTCAATATCTTTACTAAAAAGGCGAATCTGATATTAAATTTATGTTTATTGGGGTGACTTAAAAATATATTAAAATTTATTCAACTCAAGAAAATTCTAAACTTTTGACTTAAATTTCTAAGCAGTTTGAGAATAAAGGGAATAATTTTTTGATTAAATACTTTTCAAGGAGGGTGATAAGTCTACACAAAGAGATTTCTCAGAGAGAATCATGTTAGAATAAAAAATATTGAAGTTTTTTTTTAAATACGTAGTACAGTTTTCTGTGGATAAAATTATGAGTCTATATTTCTAGGTTATTGATTATAATTAATTTAATTACACTGCTGGTCATTCAAAATGCAACACCAAGTAGGACATGATATATCAAAGCCAAATTTATTAGAGAGATAACATACAGTATAAAAGTGAAATGATAGAGAATATAGTCACCTACGAATGCGAGGAAGTCGATGAAATCAGTATTGAATATTGTTGTAACGGCTGACAATATCCACTGCTTAATAAAAGAGGCTTCTGTTAGCATATGGCAGCCTATGCTACCCTTATACGTTCCCAAAGTCGTTCTGTGTATCAGCGGGTGGTGTAAGCCAAAGCAGTAATTCTGTAATCATAGACCAAACGTGTTTCATAAGCGATAGATAGAGAGAACAGGCACGCCAAGGCAGATTTGTATTCTAAGGGACGAAGAAGATGTCTTGAACATTCTGTGCTACATGTGGTCATGCATTGTCCTATCACAAAGTAGTCGCAGATAAGTTCTGAAGGCAAGAGAGGACAACCATCTCCCCAATAGCACCCCAAACCATAATACTTGGTAATGGGAATGCATAAGACAATAGTTATAAACAAGTAAGGAAGAGCAGTGAGGAAACCATCTACGAAAGCGCATCTCCTTCAACTTTCCCCGTATGAAGATAGGCATTTCAAAAATCGATGGCGACCTTATTAGCCAATTGAATTTTGAAATGTAATAAATTATTCAGAAATAATTCGTTATCTTATAAACAGACCTCATAATGCTGGGCATAATCTTTTGAAGTGCCGTGTATCTTTGATTGACAGAAGAAAAATCAATCAAGTAATGATCAAAAACATAATTTTGCAAATCGTAAATTCAATAATCAACGCAGTTTTCATCAACATCCTAAAATCGTTTTGAATACCTTAAGAGTTCATGAAATGAAAGAAATTAACAACATAAAATGGAAGTTTGTAAACATCGCCATAGGTCTAAAACATAGTTAAAAGCTCCAAAAAAGAGGTCGCTTAGCTTTCAAAAATGGATCTGAGTTTTCTTGAACGACCCGAAATGATTCATTACTTAATTTAGTCATTCTACCACAAGTTCTTGTGGCTCTAACTACTCCATTCATAATAGTAGAAGGTGTACGAAATCCGAATATCACCTATCTAAGCTCAATCGCATTAAAACGAAAGCACTGCCATCACTAACAGTATTCCAAGCAGCTAGAATGTAAGATTCGAGAGCAACTTTGAATGGATATTTCGGTTTCATTCTACAATTCTTCAAGCGAAAGGTCTAGGCCATACGTTCCATTGCTGGCTGTACCACTGGTATCTCCTCCAGACCCCCGCACCAGATGCGTGCCATGGAAAGTCGAAGAGTTGCTTCAAGGGTCATATGCAATAAACCAACCCAGAGTAGTCTCTGTCCATCCCCCTGGATCCACAGCAAGATATTAAACCTAACCACGCATCTGAAAGCCTGGGAGGAAGATTCTCAAAGATGTTTTGGACGACTGAAAATATTTAAGAAGGATGCATACGAGTCAGGTTCTGTGTTTTTTTTTTTTTTTTTTTTTTTTTTTTTTGAGTGTATTTACTTTTTTATAAAAAGGTCGGGATATTTATGATTGCAAGTCCTTTTTCGACATTTCTTTTAATGCTTTAAAATTGCAAGTCACCGAATAAAGTAGTCTTTCCAAATGGAAAGTAGTATGCTCGGTTAAAAGTTAAACTTTCAAAATTTAAACTATTGTTCAAATGTAACAATTGTTTTAGCATTGACATGTTGTAGATAAATAACTATCTTGTTATTGCATTTTGTATATAAAATCGTACATTTTCTCTCTGTATAAATGTATCAAGTATGTTAATATGATTGTACATTTTTTTATCTAGTCATTACCCAGCAGCGTCAGGGTCCGCGACCGACTTTAACTATTGGAGCTGCAATAAAGATCGCCTTTTTTATTGTTTCTTTGACCATATCGAGTTATATTTACAGATATCAATATTTGTATGGTGTGTGCTTTGTAACTTAGATGACATAAATTGATAAGTATGTTGGCAATCTATATTATACTCATTATGATCTGTATTATCCAACTGTTAAAAAGGGGTTATAAGAGTATTTTAATTTTCTGAGTTCATATCCTGCAAATGAACTAAAAATTGCAGCTGATAATGCTCAGAAGAAGGATGCGCTATGCTATGTGACAGGGGGTTGCCACTAATTTCTGCTGATGATGAACACTGATGTGCTATTCTGAGTAAAAAAATGCTTTATCGCTTTTCTGTCAGTGATGGAATATTCACACCTTTAACTGGATGATGAAGTCAATACAGCGATGTATGTGAAGAAGACATCTACAAAAGGGTATTCAAGAATTTTTTATTAAAGGTTTTTTGAAAGATGTCATTGTTATAATATAACTTATAATTAATCGAACATATTTCTTGAGTTTTTGTGGCCCCTAAGGGATTTCCTCCCAAGTACTATTGCCCAAATGGAGTACATTCCTGTATAGATTTGCATATTCCTACTATTCCTTTCTGATCAGTTTGTAATTTAGATAATCCAGGTTGACTACAAAATTTAGTAACTGTATGAACGTTTAATCAGTTTCGAGTAAGCGAATTTAATCTAAATTTAATGATACCAATGTATAGTAGAAAAGCTTTTAGATGTCGTCATTACTGTCTAATTGAAATTGCGTCTCGTGATACAAGTAAGTTCAATTAGTGTTTTTGGCTTTCCTAATATTCCATATTTTAACGTAATTTTGCCACAGGTCATTGTACCCCCCAAAAAAACTACGCTTCATTTACGGGAATGGATTGTGACGGAGGGCTTTTCTTTCACTAACCAGGGGAATTTTGTATTTGAATTGTTGAAAATGAAACATTGCCCCAATAAAAGGAAACGTGACGTATGCTGATTAGATTGAAGCTAAGAAGAGTAATGAATAGATTCGAGGAGATACATATAAAAGTAACAAAGAATTGAATATTGAGATTAGTAGTCGGTAGTTGGTGGATGATAGAGATTATTGTGTAATAAGTGAACATTGGTAGCTTAGAATCTTGTAGTAGAACTTTGAATACAGATACTTTTTGGAATAAGTACACACAGAAAGGCCTTGGATTTTCCACTTGAATTCTCAACTCCAGTGATATTTCTCACTCCAACCAAAGTGAATCGGTAAGAAAGAAATATAATTATTCCAATTGACGTTTCATTCACGTTAGGGCGAAGTAGATTTAGAGAGAATATAATGCTACAAGAATTTGTGAATATTCATAACTTGAAGAATGTATTAATAAACCGATTTAATATTTATCTGATATTCTATTAATTTGACTGTGAAATTAAATGATTATCTACAAAATCTTAGTAATGATCTCTAAAGTAAATGATAGTGATGGACTTCAACTTTTCTCAGTTTTTTTTTTATTTTTTTCAAAATTTCTTTTATAAATATTATCTTAAGCAAAAGGCTTATTCTGATTCTATTTTACGGAAAAATAATATGGCGGCCATTACCTCCTGAATGGTGGCCATTACCTCCATTTACTATTTTTTTAAATTATAAATTTTGTCTTTGAATTTAATTCAAGGTATTAAATCAGTTTCTTAAGAATAATAATTTTCTCTGAACTTAATAATCTATAAAAATCAGTTGAAATGAAAAATTTATATGCATTTATAAATCTAAAGACATTTGTTTGACGGAACAAAAGATAATACTTTGTAAGCTGAGCCACGTATTTAGTACACAATCCTAAGCTTGTACAGATGAAAACAAATTTATTATTTTTCAAATGATCTGTTTTGTCTTGGAAATTATTTCGATATGTACTATCAGTTTTTTAATATAACTGTTCACAATAAACATTTTGAAACATAGTTATTTTTAAAAATCTGGTGAAGTGACATTGTGATGATAAAAAAAAAACTTTTACTGTTAAGAATATTATTATTACAACTCTCTGTATAATTAGTGAAATCATTTGACGGTTTTAATTTCTAAAGCATATCACTATCTTGTTCATAGTAATTAAACTAGATTAAACATTGAATGCCTAGAAAGCTCAAGTAAAAGTTGGAAAATTTGAATAACGTTTCTTGTTTCTTATTTATTTTTGGAAGTTGTTGTTTTAATTTTTTATGCGACTAATTTATTGATATTACGATAAAAGTAGGGATCGATGAATACGGAAAAAGATTTAATGGCTTGTGATCCTTTAAAAAAGTGTATTCTCATAACGGGAAGTTATTACTATTTTTCCACAAAACATAAAATTTATGACTCATAAAATTTGACATTTATTAGTGATAACAATTCAAAGCATATACAGGGTACTTAATGTATTTTTCTGTTGAGAATAATGACACATACAGATTTTTGTACTTTTTTGTATCTTTAAAAACACAGTTTTCATGTATGAACAAATACCGACTATATTTTTATAAAAGGACTTTTCTTTTCTCTATTATCAGCTTTAATTTTGACTCAAAGAAAAAGATCTATGTTTTTAGAAGTGTTTTGTTTTTTCAAGCATTCGAAGCAACAAACAAAATAACAAATTAATTTAAAAATAATTTTATGTATTTATCCTGTCCTGGTCCTATTTTATCGTGTTTCTAATGTTTATTTTATTTTCACATTATTTACCTTTTTTATTGATTAATGTCAATTTACTATCTGTATTTGGTAAAATAATGAGACGAGGAGAAATTGGCTGTTAATTAAGAGATTTTGCATTTTGCACTATTTCTTTAGTAAAATTTTTCTTTTTGTTTCTGCGGGCATTGAAAATTTTTATAGTCTCCTTAATGAAATATTTTCGTTAGTATCTAAGTCAAATCATACTATGAAAATTTATTCAGAAAAGTACCAATACATTTCTAAGAATCTGTTTTTAATTCTTTTAGCACAAATATCATGTTAAAGTTTCTTAACTGTATTCTTACATATTAATGTATATAAGTTGATGTTCCACATTGTAGCGTATATTTTTAACCATGTAGCTCATCTTTTTTTCTTTTAATCTTTCTATTTACTCTCCTCGAAACGCTGATTTGCGTAATATAAGAATGATAATGATAAATATTTATCGTTTGAAACAACTCTAAGAATAGGTTTTAAATTTCGCGTTAAACCTTCAAAATTTTCAGAATTTTTTGCATTTCTGTATTATACTCCCTGACTTTTTCTTTCAATAATTATTTCACCTTATGTTAATTAAACATAATTAGCTCTAGTAAAATCCTGATATACATAACATTTATTCCCGATTTAACTCATATACTTAAACCTTTCGATAAGTTCGAAAACAGTTAATAAAAAAATATACAGTATTTTTTAAAAACATTTCAGAACCTCAATTTCAGGGCTTCATCGAAGGATGACAACTTCTCAAAAAATCTTCTTCTTTCAGACGATCGACATGTTTCAAACCAATGACAGGATCGAAAAATATTGACGACGAATGTTGTCATGCTTGTGTTGAATATTTTAATTAATTAGGAATTCCATGTACATTATCGAAACGCATCCAGCTGTTTTATTTGATTGTCACCTACACATAACAATAACAAATTTCAATTCATATAAATAGTAACCTCTAAATAGAGCAGTGATGTCATTCCAAGTTATCTGTTATATTTAAATTTAAGGAAACCAAGATGTGAATAATTGCCATGAAACTATTTTGTGTTTCATAAAAATTGGAGTGAAGTCACTTTAGAATTCCTTTTGATACATACACTGAATCGATTCCCTTGAAGTAGGAAGAATTCAGTATTATGAAAAATGCAACCATTTGTCATATCTTAGTGTTGAATTTATTTTTTCACTGTTATGCATACATTTCTAAATTGAGCTGACATTGCACTATTTTGATTTACTACTTTAGCTTGCCAAATACTTTCTATAATTCTATCCTGAACAGAAGCTTTCAAATTTTGTTAAAGAAGATGTTTCTTATTTCATTTATTAAAAAATCATGTATTTAAGAGATATTGTATTGAATTTATTTAGTTAAAAATGCAAGCTTTAACTACACATAATGATCTTCAAAGTATACATCTCGATGGAAATTTTAATTATATATGATATTTTTCATTAGTAGAATATATTTTTGATTATTAAATATTGAATCAAAACATAAACTTAACCCCCTCAGTCTCTCCAAAAAGGTAAAAGCTTGTTTCGTTTAATAATACTTCATATTCAGAAGATTTCTTATCTTTATTTACAGATACCAAGTTTATCTTATGTTAGTGAACTAACGACTGTTAGTTTTCATTGTTAATCAAAAATAACATTCTCTCCCTGAACAGAAATATAACCTTATTTCCCCCCCACATTAACATTTAATGTATAGATTTTAAATTAAAAAAGGCGCCTGCATCATTCAGAATGAATAAAGTTCTTTTTCTTCGGCTCAAACGTAAGAGTATGGGGCTTTGGCAACGACAACTTTAGTTAAGATACAACCAAGCTGCTTTAGAAATGTAGCTAATCCTATCCATAAGTCCTCCTTACCCAAAGCATTATTATGTCAGAATGAAATAGCCCACCTTCAATTGCATTGATCTTATATACTTTTCTGAAGTAACACCTCATTCTAGAATTGTCTTTAAGACGTGTTAGTTAATATGATCAGTATGAAGCCTTTTGTTAGTATTTTCCTCTCTATCCTTCCCTCCGTTTTTCCCTAGAGTGCAGAATGTCCAACCCAAGTAACATTTAATGAGCTATTTCCGTGTGATGGTTTTCTGTCCCTTCTGGGTATTCACTGCAGACCGCCTTTATTAATCGCATTAGGTCGCGCCTATTTCCCGCAGAGAAAAGAAAGACGTGTATTATTCTCTTAGTAATCTCGGTTGTTCATTGCTTATTTGAAGGAAATGTTTTTTTATCCACTTTGATATTTTTTCATGTAACTGTCAATTTACTGACTTGTAAGCTATGCTTTCTTGGTATTCTCATTTTGAGCAATAAGTTGTGAACAAACAATCGCATTTGTTTCTCTTTTGAAATGTTCGCTTCGAACCTGAACTCAAACTTAGATTTTTTATATTGTATTTATAGACTACCATTAAAAAGACATGTCACTTCTAAAATGAGTTTTTCGATTTGGATGGGGATGCTTCTCCATAGTGCTGAACTTATGTGTTGAGATTTTAGGATACATTGACTGTTAATTAACGTTGCACTGGAAGCAACATAAAGACAAAAGACGATGGACCTCGTAACATTGAACCATTGTCATGTGACAAGGAAAATACCTGTGTAACCTGGCACCCCACTCTCCCAACTTTTACATTCTCCCTACGAGAGGATTTGAAGCCTCGACAGATATAACTTGCATCTATGCCGATATACTGTAGGAATTTAGTGACATCAGGACTCGAATCCACGACCCGACTGAAATATGACCATTAGCTCGCGACCATGACCACTCAGCTATTAAACCTTCCTGATATGATATAAGGAGAAAAGCATATAAACTAATAAATCTGAATGCAATCATCTACCTCATTTCGAATTTAGATTTCAGTAACTTTCTGAGTTATTAACTGACAAAATAGCTGGTTAAAATTAACTCAAAGGCTTTTAATAAAAGTCCTTATAATTTAGAACCATGGTCAACTGATGCATAATGTCAGATAAATTACGATGCCGAGAGTCTTTATATTAACAAACGAGTTAAGTTTTAACATCTTTAAGTATGTTGCCTTTTAAAGACGCAACTAATTCAGATTCTTTTATCTTGTTATTTTGAAACTTAGAATATACTTTAATGATATCGCAAGCTTATATTCCTTGAACAATATTTCCTCTAATCATGAATCATAGACTTTAAGTCGTCAGATTTCTTAAAGTGGACATAAAACTATTTCGTATAATTGATCTTTCATACCCATTATGTACTTAACTGAGAAACTACTGAAGAAATAGTTTGAAGGAAAAGATAGATATATGCTTAAGTATATTCTCAACTAAAAACATTTGTTTCGTAACAACAGTTGTATTTTCAAAAAAGTGGTCAAAATTGTGAAATTTTCATTAACTTCATCGTAACAAATATAATAGTTTCAATATGCTACAGTCATTAATAGAAAATCACCTGGAAAATTATTTATTAAGTTATAAGTATTTAATATATGTATAAAATTTCATTTTCCTTTTAAATTTTTAAGTATTTACTTTTACAATTGGAAGAAGGAAGTTTCGAGAGTCACAAAATTGTTAAACAGAAAAAAAAACTATTTATGAAATACAAAGAAACGTTAAATTACTAATATGAATAATTATACTAAAGCAAAATATTTTTCTCCCCAATAGAGATTATTTTTATTTTGTTGTTAAAAATTTCATCCCTTTGAGATTTCTTCTTTTCTTCTTTTTAAATAAGTAAGAAAAAACTTATTTAAAAATTTTCAATTATTGAGATTTTGATTCTGCAGTACTTTAGACTCATTCTAAATAATTTTATTCAAGAATATATGTATGATAATCCTATAATATAAACTTTCGACACACAAGTTTCATTAGAGTTAGTTTCCACTTAAATTATAAAACTGACTTTATTTGAATTTACTTATCTAAATTTCATATTTCGGGCTTTGTTAAAATTATGCAACTCCATATAATAATACAATTTTGAATACATTCATTTCCGAAATGCGTTTTTTATAATGTTACAGTATCAGATCACACAAGTCGGGTGATAAAGAATATAATTATGTAAAGGGATTCTCACGCGTATTTCTCTTGAACTAACCTCTTGAAGCTTTCATATAACGTTAATTTATTTGAAAACCTCTCCTAATGAATAAACAGAGACTTACGCAAATTAGAATAGAATGTGTAGTGAATAAGATTAGTGAGACAATATTTATAAGCTGCGAAAGTCTTAATGTGAGAATTAATAGTAGGAGAGAGAAATTGGAAGGTTTGAACCATCATATTAGCCCTGTGCATTTGCTGAGATTGATGTAAGTTTAGTTCCCGGCTCGGACGCGTCTTTAAAATTCAAATTGATAAGTATTCATATTTAATTATCTTTTGCAGTGAACATATGAGCGCTTGTTCCTCAAGTGTGATAAACATCTTGATATTTAATTACTCGTATTCTTAAAGGAAGGATAAATATTAATTTGAATTTGAATTTCAATACTAACTCTGTGAGAATGTAATCAATTTATAATGGATCAAATATACGTACTAGTAACGAAACCAGGGAGTTAGATTATACTGCCTGATTTTTGTAGAAAACATTATGAAAAGCATTGATGAAAAAGATGCATTTGAAATATTTGCAATTAATATTTCAATCAATAGTGGAAAGATAAAAGGTTAGAAAGAACATATTTTTCGCACAATTATCTACTTTATATACATAGAAGGAATCTCTAAAGAATTATGTATGTTTTTGTCGATGAATAACGTTCTTTTTTATAAACAGAGATAAAGCAGAAAAAATGTTCGAAAGGTATAAGGTACATGTTTATTAAACAAAAAAAATAATGAATTTGTTTTATTGTTATTTTTACTTTTTATGGAATGGAAAAAAGTTATTGATTCCCATGGCCAAATAGAATCTTTTTGTTCAAATACCCGTTCTTCCTGTGCATTCAAAAAATTAAGGCATTTAATGTAATTTGTATATGAATAGTGCACCATACTAACGTAATTGGATTTATTTTCATTTAACTAGCATCTATCATTATAGGGGACACAGTAACCAAAACATGATCTTCTTAATGCCTTACTTTAATTCTATGACTTCTTTAAGTATATGAACAAAATTTCATAGCTCTAGATGTTTTATTTAGCGAGGTTTCAAATATTATTCAATAGTGTGTTAAGCCATTTCATTGACCTTTAAAAACTTAAAATTGTTTTTTCATAGCTTTTTATTTATCAAGAAGAATATGTACTTAAAATGTTACGGTTTTTGCAATTAGTTTAAAATTTTGAAATATTTTCTGGTAGTTTTGCGTAAACTGTTTGAAAATTCTGGGCATGAACAAAGGATTTAGATAAATAATTTTTTTAAATCCACAAAGTTAGATAATATTCTTTTACTGTTTTTGTAATAAATGATAGGGAAAAAAAGGTAAAACTATAAATAACACAAGTACAACTAAGCCCATGCGCTTAAGTGTGAGAAACTCTTCTAAGAAATTGGGAAAAAATTCTATAAAGATATTAAAAAATGAAGAAGTAGCAGGAATTTTAAGGCATTGAAATAATTTGAAAAAAGAAAAAAATTTTCAATAGATGTTTGTCTGGAAATGAAGTTTTTTCTTCTTTTTTATGAAATGCATATTTTATATATGTTCAAATATGGCGAATAAAAACTTTATCTTATAAATGTGTAATCAAAAAAGTTGCTCACATGATTATATGTCCCCTTAAAAGTTTTGACGAATGAAACCAATTTCATTCAGCGAAAAGAAGCACTTCTTTTTTTAGAAATAAATAACTCTTGCAACAAATAATTTTATTTTATTTTCAAACCAGTATTTATTTTCTCATCACTCAGTAATAATTAACATCGTCTCTCTTAGAATACAAATCCCAAACAGGCATTATACATAAAGAAATACAATTTTAAACTCTTGAATATAGAATACCTACTAC
The DNA here is from genome assembly GCA_019974015.1 of Nephila pilipes. Classification (NCBI taxonomy): domain Eukaryota; kingdom Metazoa; phylum Arthropoda; class Arachnida; order Araneae; family Nephilidae; genus Nephila; species Nephila pilipes. The sequence continues at coordinate 173,396 of BMAW01051594.1, read as the reverse complement.
TTACAAAACACACATTAGTTCCATCATAATACCTTAGCAACATAGCTGTGAGAGTCCATTCGATATGCCTATTGCTTAAATATATTTAATATTAATATACTAGAAAATACATATGAAAGTTACTAAAGAATATACAGTTGGATTTTAGTCGATACAAAACATTAAATTTATGTTGGATTACATCTCTTAAACTAAATTACTGTATTTTTAGATTTGTTTATTATAGTTATGCTATTTAAAGACACAACAGTGTTTCTTTCAATATTTTCAGCATGAATCACAACAGAATGTTTTTTCATTTATCCTGTAAGAAGAAAGCATTTTTTTTCTAACATCACCTTTACTATATAACGTTTAATACAAATATGAATAATCTTTTTGACTTTAACATTGGATATTAATTTTTTTTTGTATAAAATGTTTGTAATTAAATTAAAATGCGTAATTCGTTAAATTTTAAATAATGTACTCATTTAAGTTTTTTGTATAATATCGTTTGCATGTTTTCATTCTGAAATTTGTTTTTATATATGTACTTTTTTTAGTTTTCCTTATAATTATATTTCAAAATATCTCTTTAACGTAAATTTGCAGTACAAAATTAGACAGATCAAAGCTATTTTTTCAACTTGTGAGTCATAAAAATATTTTTAATATACATCTGATTTACCAACTAAATAACTTCTATTCGTTTTCCCCCTTTATCTAGAGTAATTATATAATACTAGTTTCCTCTTATGTTCCTTAAATACATAGAGTCCAAAACATAATTTTAAATTTCATAATCAAATTAAATATATTTTGAATTTCATAATCAAAATATATTTAAAGCTCACAATTCATCAAAGTTTGAAAGCTCACTTAATTGAACTTTTTAAAATATGATTAATTTCTGGCAATTCTAAACGATTGTTCCTTATTTATCTATACGATGCTTTTACAAAACTTTTCCAAAGTATAATGATCTCATTTGGAAAAAATCCGTTGCCTGCATACTAGAATCACACGAACATGCAGAGTCTTTAGCATAGATGAAATGTTTTAATGTAATGTAAGTTAAGTTAATTAACTGTTTGAATATTATTTTCTTTATCACTTGACAAGAAGTTTTAAATGTTCAAATATCTTTCACTGAATATATTGAAATAATTTGATTCGGAGTATGATAAGATGTTAACATGATTTAAGATATTTACTTCAAAAAAGGTTTCTTTAAAGAACACAATCTAAGAATGCATAAAAAAAAGACAGTAATTCTTCATACAAAATGCATTTAAAATACAACGATATCAAAAGAATTAAAATTTAACAAACATTTTTGTAATTAATTTCAAGTATAATATAACATGTTTTTAAATACAATATACATTAAGGGGAAAATAAAATGAAGTCTTAATATACAAACATGTTATTCAGTAATATTTTAAATATACAATTATTTATAACAGGCATTATATCATCATCTTATACTAATAAATCACTGTCGAGGTACATTAACATTAAAAACATATAAATTATCGTGTACTCAAAGCATTGCTGTACAGAAACACAGAAATGTGAAAACGCTATTGGATTTTCACTTCCATTTTCAAAAAATAAAATCAAAGTTAATATCTAACTATAGAAACCAGTATGATAAACTTTACAAAAAGATTTATCATTAACATTTATTTAAACGTTTGATTTTTAGCGTCCTGAGAATTTTAATTTCTACATAAAAAGGAAACAACGAATACATATAATATTAAACAAATAATTTTCCGAACCCTACATTTAGATTCATTACATTCGTATTTTGATTTTAAATGCAAATTATTTCGATCCTAAAGACAAAGTATGTTTGAATGCTTACAAAATCTCTCAAATATTGTTTCAGAGTTGAGATAAATATTTGAGACAGCAGTTTTAAACAACGAGTCAAGGAAAGTCAAATAAATAAACTAATTAATGAAACCATTATTCTATCCAAGAGAACGAGAATATCTCGAATATTGCCGAGTCTCAGAGATTTTAATATAAATTCTAATTGATGAGTGTTTTGATTCCCAAAACAGAAGGGGGTTTCAAAAGAAAGAATAACAGTAAAGTCTCTGGGAAGGCGTGTTCTGTATTTTCTTTTGTTGAAAGTGAGAACAAATATTGTTGTGATATTATTTTCCCGTTAGTGTAGAATTTTGTATTCTTAATTACAACTACGCGAATTACGCCTTTTTCTCTAGAAATAATGAAATGTTATTTCTACATTGTTATGTACACATAATTTAGACGATATCTTTTATCTAGATAATAAATATCTTTCAAGATACAAAAATGCTCTCTGACGATCTTCTACTCTTTTGGCACAATATCAATTTAGTGATCCTTATGGTATGGAGTTTAGCATGAAACGAATGCTTTTGTAAAACTACTTTGTTAATATATGATTTCATTGGCGATCGAGGATGGTTCAAAAAGTACCTGTGTTTAAAGACAGATGGCGGTGCGGAGGCAAATTAGTGTTACCACTATGTGCTTCATTTTGCTAAATGGTGATAAAACAAATTTGACACTGATTTATATTTTGGGTTTTATTTGACAACCATTTACTGCCAAATTAAAATTTGACAAGTTGTTTCCACGGTGCCTTGTCACCATCGATGAAACCTGGATGTTAATTATATTCCGGAAACCAAGCAATTATCAAAACAGAGGGTAGCTACCTGTGAATCTACTCCAAAGAAGACGAAGACGGAGTCATGGGCCAAAAATTTACAGCAACAATTTTTTGGGATGCGAAGGGCAATTCGTGGACTCCGTGTCATATTTGTGGACTTCTTAGAAAAAAATATCAATGGACAATACTATATTGATACCCGTTCCTATTCCTAACATGGGTACTGTTTGAGCCATCCTCATAATATAAGCTTGAAATTCTTTTATATTAATACGGCATCTAATAAATAAACACAGTAATTACTGAGTTTGAAAAGAAATTGCTAATGTTTAATATATTACTACATATCAATCAGCTGTTTCCTTTTAGCTGCCTATTTCCTTTACACCAGAACATATAATTAACCCTTTTCCATCATTCAGAAGCATAGACACAATACATTTATACAGTAAGCACACATAAGAAAAGTAATTTAATAATAAAAACAATTGTATCTTTTGAAATAACAAATTAAGGAATATCAATTTAAAATTTTAACGTATTGAGCAGTGTTTTTTTTAATTATAAGATTTTTCGGAATATTGAAGAAAAATTATTGAATGTAAGGTCTTAAGAAATTCAAATAAATTTTACTTTTAAATTTCTCAACAATTGTAATAAGACATAAAGGCTAAAACATAATGATATTATGTATTATGGGAAAAACGAATTATAAGAAATAATATTATTTAAAATCCTGCATTCATCTAAAATTGTTAAAATGTCGTAAAAGTACCATTTAATTAATTTTTATTTTTAAATTTGAAACAGAAATAAATAAAATATAGATAAAATGCATATAAATAATTATATAAACTATTAAATGTTTCATAATTAATGAAAATAAATTAGATTTTAAGCGAGGCTATCGGATATACAGCTAACTAAAATATTCAAATTAGCCTTATCGAAGTAAAAACACTGCTCAGGAATCATCATGAATTTTTAGAACATCAAACAAATGAAAACATTCAATTTTTCGAAGTGCATTTGAAATCATTCCTAATGAGAACTTAAAAAAGGTACTAAAATTTATGACAATATTTAATTTTTTTTCAATATAGAAACATTTTCATAAAAATTATGTTTATTTAGCACGATGACAGTATCGCATTTTATTTTTCATAGCCTTGAATATAAAAAAGCACATCTTCGACTTTGACAATGCCACTTTGTATGGTTGATAAACAAAATCTTCACTGACAAGCTCTTATCTAAGATAAAGAGAATACAGCGCACTGGAAAGTGTCCAAACCACTGTCTTTGAAAAATATCTTTGTCATTCTGTATTTGAAGACACACATAGCATTATAGAAAGCTGGTATGAAAAATATTTTTAAATAGGAGTTTTATTCTGATATAGAATATGGTTCCAACAGTTGTGATTGCGTCAATATCCCCGGATGAGTCATGTAGTACTTGGGACTGTGCCCAGCCTAGAAAAAATTCAAACTAATTACATCGAGTGTGATTCAATAATTACATTTATTAGCAATTCCATAAAAAAGCTTTATACGGTAAATAGTACAGTTTAGAATATAGTTTAGTCTCGTATAGTTTATAGAGTAAAGTATGGTATGTATATATAGTTTCTTTACAATGTGTAATAATTGCATATAGTTTTGACTCGAAATCTTCTATTTAAATTTAGCTAGAAACAGAAATGTATTTCTTTTGAGCACGCAATTAAAAGAAATCAAGATTTGCATTTATTTTAAATTACTTGTGCTAATATATATCAAATTTAAATTTTTTTTTTTTTTTGAGTAATTATATTGTCAAATTGAATAAAGCGTAAAACAAATTTTACTCGCGTAACTCAAATTCCTTTCAAATATATGCTTTAATTTCACTAGTAAATTAAGCGTTATTCTTATCTGTATCAACATGACAAGGATATTATAATACATCTTATGTTATTTGTAATTTATTCTTCATTATATTTTCTTACCTTATCTTCAATATTTTCATCGGCGCCAGCAGATTTAAGTAGCCGATACAGTGTTCCATTATCTTGCAATACAGTAGCATAATGAAGTGGCGTTCTTCCCTCCTGCAAGACAAAATTGGTACATGAATTTTTTTTTCTTCACATACATCACTCGCAAGACTTTTTAGTACACGGAAAATAATAAATATTAAAAGCATGAAAACATGCTATGTCATGAATTTAAAAGACACATGTAATGATACTAAAAGATATCAGTGAAAATGCTCTTTTTAAGACTTCAACCGAAATACTAATAATTTCAGTTCAATTGTGAAAATTTTTATTGCAAAATCTTTTCTTATACGTCATCTATATTATAACTTAACATTACCGGTATATAAGGGAAGTTGCAACTACGGACTAAAACTCATTTTCAATATTCAGGCTTAAGCTTTCAGTTTGAAACAAAAGTGTATGCATAAATTTGCGAAGAAGAAACGAGCCAAAGGAAAATCTTTTCAAGAAATAACAAATGACCTATCTTTATCTAAATTCTGTGTATAAAATATGGTCTAGTATGACTATGACAGAGACAAGGATAAAACAGGTCCTAAGCAAAAGTTAAGTGTGAAAGCTTTACCTCGAAAAATGAGAGCGGGTCGTCGTATACGTGGATCTTCAACTGTGGTTACTGCTCGTCAAGTCCTTGAGAAGATCAATATGGATAAGTTGCTTCGTTCCATTCAATTCGAATTGAAGCGCTTAAGATTTCGCTACGAACAGGGGAAGAAATGGTTTCCCTGGACAAAATGTCATAAAGAGAATGGAGAGAATCTTAGAAGGAATTAGGTAAGAAATAACGAAGGTGGAATGATGTGGTACTTACTGATTAAAGACGATTTTCTAGGAACGAACCGAATAATGAGATTTCCATGCTGAAGAAAAGACTAACAGAAGAGTTCGTGGTCGGAAAAAAAAACTCAAATCGTGGTGAAGATATTCTTGTCTGGGAAAGAATGACGAAAATATATTAGTACGTGGGCTTACAGGTTCTATTACATCTGAGGTGCATGACAGTTCCTTCTTTGATAAAGCCTTGCCATGGATGAAGAATTCGCGGAGACAAGTTTATTTGTTCTTCAACAGAATAGTGGCTGTGGCAGCCTGGTGATCATGGTCGCGGACTAGAGGGTAGTGGATTCGAGCCTTGTTGCCTCAAAGTCCCACTGTATAGCGAGAGCTAACGCTCATTAAACTTGTCGAGGCTCAAAGTCCCCCCAGTTGTATGGTGCGGAAGTTAGGAGAGGGAAGTGCCAGCTCAGATGTCGTCCTTGTCACTTGAAAGAGGTAGAAAATTACGAGGTCCGTTGTTAATAGTCTTGTGTTGCTTCTAGTGTGACGTTAATAAAACCAAAACGAAATTTTCAACAAGCTAATCGCTTTGTCGACACTAACAATTACATTAAATACTTCTATGAGAATGAGATTTTGGTCATTTTACCATGTCCATCTTGCAAGGCTGCGAGAATTTTACTATGGTTTACCATCTCGCAAGGCTGCGAGATGCCCATGGTGAAACGACTACAATCTCATGTCTGTAGTGGGATTGAAAACTAATGGATGATAATATCTGGCATTGTTTGCGAAAATGGATCGTATGAATAGGATGAACAACTGTTGCAAAAGGCTAAACAAGTTGTAAAACAAATCTAAGTTAATGGTAAGGACAAAATGCGAAATTTATTTAACTTTATAAACTCAAGCCTGTAACAAGTTATAGAAAATAAAGAGGGGGAAATAAAATATGAAACGTAATTAAAAACTTTCATTACGCAATTATATATGTAGTAAAACTCTTTGGGTATGAAAAGATTTTGCATATTCTTTTTAATAACAAATTTCAAGATCTTGTATTGCCCTTATTGCTTACAATATTTTATATGTTTTGCCATGTTTGTAAGATTGTATTATGTCTAACAATGTATATTACTACAAATAATACACTGTTAATATATTTTTATATGGAAATTTCAGGTATAGGAAAAAATCTTGCGAGCAGTGTACTTGCGTGCTTTTGATGCCATTTAGAGGTTATTAATATCCATAAACTTCCATATTTAATGCAAAACATTCAAAATTAACTTCAAATTTTCAAAACTGTCACAAGATTCTCGCAATACGCCATAACAATGTCAAAGAACTTATAATTCCTGAAGTTAACAGTTAAAAATTACTTTTTTTCTATTTTTTTTCTTAAAAGGAATTTTTTTTAATTTGAACAGTCAAATCTGTAATTAAAAATATATAAATACTTTTAACTATATAAAGTGAGCAAAATCTACCTAATTTAAGGATTTGTTTTCTTACAAAAAGAATAAATATTGAATTATTGTAGCGAAATGCACCAATCAAGTTAACTATCAAAATATCCCACTTGTTTTATTCAAGCAACTGCGTATAAAAATGAATGCTGAAACTAGCAATCATATTAAATCTTAATGTAAATCCAATTTTTACTTTTATTGAAATTAAAATTACTTTTAAATTTCAAAACTACATATTTTTCCCCAATTTTCAACTATGCATGCATTTAAAATCTTTCACGAAAAAGTTTATGAAAGGGAGTTTGAGAATTTCATCTTGTCATTTCTTAGATATTAACCGCTAAATATCATTTCTTTTTTATCATTTTTAACTTATGAAATGAAACGTTTTGGCTTTAAATTTTGATTCTTTTTATTTTATATACTTTGTAAGAATAGAATCTCTTATTTTTTGTCAAAAGTGAGCTTTATAATGGAACTAACAAGATTTACTATCCCATACATTTACTATAGTTAACCCATACAAATTACTCTATTGTTATCAGTTCGGGACATTATTGGTGCATAGTAACTTCTGCATATTTATGCAGGCTTTAACAGATAAAATATGCGATATCAAATACTTTGATTCCTATTTTGATCTGTGAGAACATTTCAAGTTTTCTAAGACGTTTGTAAAAGCAATTGCAGTTTGTAAATCATAATGATATTTGCACTTACACGGCTGAACAGTAAACAAGAAAAATCAAATTCTATTACACAAATGGGCCAAAAAACACTGTTTCTAAGTATGCACGTTCGTTTTATTTATTAATTAGGCATTTTTAAGTGATTTCATAATTTTATAACTGGTTAATTCATAATTTAATGTTTTATTAATATTCAGACATGCCACTGTTCAAATCTTAGCATTTCCGTTACACTTAATGAGCAGTCGTCATTTATTAGCACGCATTCACACTATGTGTTAATAATTTGCTTTGTTTTCTAGCTATTATAATTAATTCTTGTACATATTTTTAAAGTACTAAGGTTTTATAAAATTTAGCGGATTTTTGGCTTTGGAAAAAAAATTAACGATTATTTATCATTAATGATTATTTGCAAGACTTTAAGAGTAAAAATATCATATTCGAATTAGTCACAATTTAAAAGTACAAAATGTAATAAAACTTTTCCAGCATTTCTAAGCGCAGGGAAGCATGGATAAAATTGTTAGTAGAACTTAGTTTCTTGTTCTTGTTGCAACAACTCGAGACATTTTTTTGGTATTCAAGAGGGTTTTTTTTTTTCGTTGTTATTTCAGGTGGTTCCATAATTTACACCACTCAAAGATAGAAAATGTATCTAACATACTCAAAGGTATAAAAATTAGTTTCAGACGCGGACCATGTTCAATAATATTTTGTGAAATGAAGCATAAAATGAAAATTTAAATAAAATCTATTATACGACGTAAATATACAGTTATACTACCATTCAAATTTTAATAACATTTTATTTCTCAAATTTAAAAACATCCTTTCGTTAGAAAGAAAAAAGTTCATTTTCATTTCATTTATGTTTCAAAAATTATTAAAGCATATTAATGATAACGAGATTATCAAGGCAATAAAAATAATACCTTTATCATTACTTTTCTATATTAAAAAATTAATTTGGCCTTTATTTGACATTGAAACTGATAAAAAAAAAAAGGTCTCGAGATTTGAATTCTTTTCTATTTTATATCCCACAATATGTTAGAATTGTAGTTTAAATCTCACAAAATGTTAGAATTTTTTTAGGGAGTAGGGGAAGAAATCATGAAGACCTCGGGTCAGACACAAATTCTTCGAGGGTCATATCGGATCCACGGATGAACATTTTACGGTTTGTCTTAGTTAAATCATCATCACTTCTATTTCCTTTAGAACCTATTTTAATTCCTTATTTTATAACTAACCGAGTAATATTTAAATTAAAAATAATGTAAATATTCGTAACATTGCTGAGATCCAGATAGAAAGAGTTAAGAAATATCAGCTATATATACTATGCGTGACGAATTACACCAACGTTGAATGTTTATGATTGCACTAGAAACACAACTATAATTTCTTTCAAATATTATCTCAAAACAGGAATATTAAACCTCTTAAAAAGTTTTTATTTATGAATATGGCTTCATAAATACTTTCTAGCCAAAATCAGAATAAATTGTCAATTTTGAATAAAATTCTAAGCAAAGATTTTCTTATATATATTTAAAATCAAATCAAATGAATCCTTGCAATAGGTGTTGATAAATTACTTTATTTTTAATAAAGTATTTATTAAATATTTAACTTATATAAAAAAAATTTGCTTTCCCTTTCACTTAAATCTATAAAGTATACGTAGGCTACACAAAAATAAACTTTTGTTTTGAAATACGAGTAATGGAAATGTCAAGAGAGTATTGAAGGGGATGTCCTGTTTCGACGCTTAGTCACCCGGATAAACCTCTGATATCACGTGATATATTGTATATTTATTATATTTTATCATTCAGAGTATCAATATTGAGAAATAGTGTCATCGAAAAAATGCAGGAAAGCTTTCATCTTACAAATACATTACACCCCGCATCGATTATCTGGTCAAAGAAGTAAGAGGACAGTCTCTGTAAGCTTCGATTTGTCCCTTCTACGTCCCCTGGAGGATTATATGACCCCACTGATGTGTACAGAGGACTTCATAGGATGTTTTGCCACAACGCCGGATAACTTTTATACCATAATGGACCCCTCTTTCTTTTTTTTACTTTACCAAGAGAAAACATAGCACTAAGCTTACCTTCAACATCAAATAGTATTTTATCCAAGGAAGATTTTTGCTTAGTTCCAAGATCACGTTTGGGTATTCCAAAGAATTCCACAGACATTTCTCTAATGTTTAGAGTGTATCAAGAACATCACATATCATTAAAAAGAAAGGATACTCTTAGCTCTTATAAAATATTCAAGCTATATATTCGCTTTAAAATGTAGGAGGCTTTAAGCAATTTGTTATCGTTGACTTTATATGCATTGAGATCATTATATAACTTTTACTTTTCGTACATTTGAAAATGTACTACAGTTTGCAAATATTATTCAATATTTAACTATTAAGGTAAATTTTTTGACGTATATCTGAAGCAGATTATTCAGTCAAAATATTTTATTTTTAATAAGCAACCTATACTGAGAGAACACTAAAAAATTGAAGAAAATTATTGTTTTTAATGTATAGATTTTTGAGGATTTAAAATTGAATTGCTGCTATTTTCTTAAATTTTCTATCTTAAAACTTTATTTGCGATATACGAAACAAATAATGTTTAATAATGAATTATTTTAAAATTATAGTATCTCTTCGCCATTTCATTTTAAGCTCAAAATAGTATTTTTGAGAAGAAAATGGTACTTGAGAATTACTGCAAACAAATAACATTTCAAATTTTATCGTATCTGATAATTAAGGCGTTCCTTACAACAACAAAAATTCATTCGAAAGATGAAAAGAAAAGCTTTGAATTTTCTTAATTGCCAAAAATACTAAAATTTCTTTAAGTGAAAAATTTTGAGAAATTTTCTGCGAAAACATTTAACATAAACTCTTGGGTTCAGCAACAATTTAAGCCATCTTATTTTCTTTGATTTCTTACAAAGAAATTATTACGTGATGTTATGAAAATCAATAGGTTATATTGAAGGATAGAAACGTTTTTATCAGAATAGCGGGAAAATTATAAGAATCCGGATAATGTAAAATTGAAGTGTAATTAAATATCGAAATTTCAAAAAACTTGTAAAAACTGATGCCAGAAGCGAGGAAGTATAAGAAAAATATTGCAAATGGTCAGGGTCTTATTAATGAATCAAAACTTTTGAGATTTTCCAGAAGATTTTACTATCCTCTTTAAACATGAAATAATAGGACTCATCTATCTGACTTGCGTTCTTCTTTCAAATCATCAACTAAAATGAATAAGTATGAAATGATTCCAAGCACTTTTTCAAATCTTCACACATAATTCTTGAAAGTAAAGCATGGTCAATCCAGTATTCAAAGTAAAAATTTTAAAATATGATGAATTTGTTCCTGAAAAATTCATTAGATTTTAATGATTATTAGTAATCGATAATCAGGAAAAAGTGAAATTTATTTTTCGCTTAAGACTTAATTAAAATTTAAACCATTATTGTCCAACATTTTCTGAATTCTGAAAATATGGAAAATACTAAATTTACTTCTCTTTCTATACTCTTTTACTCTTTAAAATTAGAAAATAATATTTTCAGTTAAGTCTATATTGTTTGATTCTGATATTAATGTAGATGAAGTGATTTGAATCATAATACTTTCATAGATAATTAAAGATAGTTGAATAGATAAAAAAAACAATAATATTTATTTAATAATTCCAGAGATGTATTTGTGCATTGAACGCTTCCGGTTGTTCACTTCTGACCAACACAAAGCCTCTAACCTCAACCAATACATCCAGTAATTTTGAACAACTATTAGTTGACGAGGTTGGCACCAGAGTTAACATCCCAGTGTCTTCATCCCCTTCACACCATGCTAACCTAAAGAGTTTGAGCACCGACAGATTTCACTTGCATTAGCTCCGCTATATGACAGTTTTTAATGGATGATGTAATTTAACTTACATTATCGGGTCCATCCATGGTTTCAGGAAAATGGGAAATTATGTAAGTTGAAACATCAGTGTGTCCATGCAAGACGGCCAAATGCAATGGACTCGCTCCAACATGATCTCTACTCAATGCAAATCTCTTTCTAGTTAAAACAGATCGTACTTCTCTCAGCTGACCTTTAGCAACTGCTTCATGAACAGCTCGAATCTTTGCCTATATGAAGAAAATAAAATAAAAAAAAAACATTAAAAATAACTAAATAATACATCTCTCTAAATATTTCTTTGATACTTTGAATTAAATCAAATATTAATGTTAAATGTGTTTCTTTTCGAGATGTGTAATCTTTTACTTTAAAGTTTTTCTTTTAAATTTTATGGTACACATAAATATATATAAAAAAAGAAAAGAAATTGCTTTTGATAATTTTTTGAGTTTTTTTTTTTTTTTGTTGTTTGTGCAGTTTTGATAATTTTTAACAATTAAGTATGCAAATGCTCACCAAAACATATATTTTATTTCAATATGATTGCTTATTAGCTTGAATGATTCATTGCAAATTTGTGTATCAATTATTGCTACCAGAAATAATGAAATAAGTTCGTGAAAAAGTTAAGAACAGATCAATAATTCATTCCTTTCATTATATTACTTATACTTATATCATAATTTAAGGAATTAATTAAAATTAATTTTAGCGTACAAAGAACTTAACAAATATTTATTTTAATTTTTGCTCCTATCGGAAAGAAAAATTATCGACCTTCTTATCAGTAATATAATTAAGTCTATTTAATTTTAATTTTTACACCATCAATTACATCTCTATATTTCCATTTTATGTATAGCATAATGCATCTCTATTAATTATACTGCTATTCTTTTAACCACATTTGCTAGAACTTGTAATGACACGCGTAGGCATTCAGAAAATTCAACATTTAGCGTCGCATATTTATGAGATGTGTGAGGAAATATTAAGTACCTGTTCGCTCTACAAAACTTTGCCCTTAGTAAGATAAACTAGCCGTTTATGATAACGTCACGTTTGGTTTAAACTTCCGTTTACGTACAATATTAGAAAACTGACACAAAAGCATGGATTATCTGAAAAGATACCTACAAAAATAACGTATCTTAAACAGTGTTTTTGATGTTATACGTGTTGGAGAAAGTGTTTTCATGAAATAACTTTTCAAAAGGGTTTAAGAACGTAAAGTGTCTTCTATTCATTCACTTAATATATTATTATCATGACTCGGCGCATTAAAGTAGAAAGTTATTCAACTTGAGGCACTTAAGGCAGAAATGACTTTAACACTCGTAGCATTCTCCGTCGAAAAGGGTAAGTGTGATATTACTTTGTGAAAAGTACTTTACTCAACACTAGGAAAGTCGAGTGATCACCTTCGAAGGAAGTTGAAAGTTTTAAAATCCCCAAGTAAAGAAAATATATTTGCTGTAGAAACATCAGTGAGTTGTGAATGTCTATAGCTACATGGAAAAATGAATAAACATTTGAATGTAGAAAGTTCTAAGCTTGAATGTAAAAAAAAATATACTGAATCTAAAGAAAATAATAAAGCTTCTAACTAGGAGTGAGTGGTGTTTTGATAATTAACTAAAAATATAGTATGTTCCCTTCCCAAAGGAATAGTTTCACTCAATATTTACCTGAAAAATAATTTTAGTCAAAAAATAAAGCCAATTTAGCCATACACACACACACACGGGTGCATGCTATTAAAACGACGCACATTTAGAGACTAAGCCTTTGAAGAAATAATTTTCAAAAACATTTCTTTTGTAGATATGAACATCTACCGACTTGAATGTAAAAAGATGCTTTACCAAAAATAATTAATAAGTCTGTAGTGTTTTGATAGCTTATTCAAAATGTATGAAGATGGCTCAAAAAGAACCTTTTTTCGACGACAGATGGTGTTACTAAGGCAAGTTGGTACTATCATTGTGAACTACCATCTGTTAAAGAATAGTTCACAATGATACACTAATTATAGCTTACAATCTGAAACACTGATTTATAAGTATCATATAATTATGGCACTTATAATTGTATAGCACTTATATAATGACATATTACATAAATCCATAAAATTATGACACTGATTTACAAGTTAGCTTTAAATGATGCCTGCGTTGAGTTGTTGTCCTTTTCCATCTAGCTGTCACCTCATTGATAAGACTTAGATTCATCATTACACACCAGAAATCAAGCTACAATCAAAACAACGGGACACTTCCGGTAAATAAACTCCAAAGATAGTGAAAACGGTCTAAACGGCCGGAAAAGTTAATGCGACGATTGTTTGGGATGTGAAATGTTTCATACTGATGGACTTTTCAGAATAAAGAAAAACGACCAAAGGACAATATTATAGTGAGCTGTCCAATTTCTATTTTCCATTTCTAGCCCTTGTACTTTTTCAACCTCCCTGATATAATAAGGCAAATATAACAAGATTATAGGCAAATAAAATAGGATTTAAAAAGATGTATGCATAACTGCTCAACACTAGAAAGAATTTTTCGCTCTTTTTATAAATATAATAAACGAGGATCCTATAAAAGCAATATACACTGAAGATACTTGTGGTTATGACATTATTAAATTATAAGATGCAATTTTCAACACAGGATCCTTAACAAATGAAATAAAATGTGGAAGTCTTTTTTATTTTTATTTATTATTGATATGAATAACGATTTTGACATAACTCATTTCTGAATTCTCGTTAATAATGGTATCAAGAAATAATTGATTTTTTTACATCTCATTTGAAACAACACGATGAGAAATTTCATTTCAGAAATATATTTATTCTGTGACGTTTGAATTTTTGAAGAGATATTGAAAACTGTTATCGATATTGCTACGAATCTTAGAATCCTGTTCTCTTATAAATTAAAAGATAATTACAGGTATTTCATTAGTCAGCCAAGGAAAATCTAAGCAATGACCCCTTAACCTTGAGGATGAATGTGGTGACTCTTTTGGTGACTAGGTGAGAAACGTAATAACTTCGGCATCAAAGAAGAGGAGGTTCTATAAACTGCTGGAATATTTGCGATACCTCGAGTGGTACGAAAGTTATAGACTTTTCCTCATTTTTCCTTGTGACACCATACCTTGACGAAGCGGCTACAAATGGCAGAGATGTGAAGCCGGAATGGAAAATGATAGGGAAATTTATTGGAAGCGGTCGGCATTGATTGAGCGTATCTGCCGAGGAACTGTCGTTAGCGTTGCCAAGTGAATTTACGTAGAAGCAGCGTGTATCTGCCGGAACTGCTGGAGTCTAACTTGGAAATGCAGAGTATTACTGAGAAAATTTGTCCTTTGAGAGAACTAGTAAACTATTGATCTAACCTTCAAGGAAAGAGTTGTGACTGTTATTAAAATGCGCCTTTGTTCCTGTTGTGTGCTATTCTATACAATTGCTGTGTTTCCTGTTTGTATTGTAAATCTCCCCAAGCTTTACTTCCTATGTTCATCTTGTCCTGAATATTTGGGAATAAAAGTCATTTCCCATCCTCCTCCTCGTTGGACTGATTTCACTCGTTACATCCACGTGAGATTTTGTAACTCTGGTGTTAGAAGTAGGATTCCGGAGTGACTGTGATCAAAACAATGGATGATATATCCAAGGAACTGTTTGTTTTGATGGAAGAATTGAAAAACGGACAATTTGATATAAACGCCGAACTAGCCGAGATGAAATCCAGACAGGAGGAGATGAAAGCTGGGCAGAAACGCTTGATGAAATAAATAACGCTGTAAACAGAATTGAAAATGAAATCCTGGTTCATGGAACTGAAAACCGATTTTAGTTTTGAATCTTCGGTAACTATCAAGTATGGTACAATAGAAGAGTCCGAAGAGAATTTTATTGCAGATACTGAAATAGAAAATGTGGGGGGGAGGGGTTTACCTTGGAAGAGAAAATAGATTATAAGGATTCAGTAGAGAAGAAGAGAAAAAAGAAAATGGGTAAGCTGTTCCCAAGGAATCAAATTAGGCAGAGGAAATCAAAGAGGCGATTGATGAAGCCGGAGACAAAAGAGGAGTGAAACGTTAAATCCAAGGTGTGAAAGGAATGATTTTAGGAGTAGGGGAAGAAGTTCAAACAAAGATCGAAGGAGCAGAAAATCCAAGCATTCAAGGAGATCTAAAGAACTAGCCATTCAAAGTCGTCAATCAGGCATCTTACTTCAATGATTCTTAGAGACAAGCCATTTAAGATGCTGGAAAGGTAGCTAGACTGGATGTTTTGAGAATCATCAATGTGAAGCTTATTGAACAAGATTTGAATGATAATAGTATGAACAAGAGTTTATGATGTGGTATTGGTCAGGGGTTCTACTCCAGCCCCAAAGGCTTAAAAGGCGCTTTATGACTTCTTCGAAGAAAAAGAACTGTGTGTGTCCATTGTTTTGGACATAGCAGTTGCACCTGTTGCTTTCAGTCGGGGGTTCGATCCTTGGCCGTTAAAGACCCGACGTGTATTCGGGGCTGAAGGACATTCAATCTGTTGGAGTCCAAAGTCCTTCCGTTGGCATGGTTTGGAAGTTAGGATAGGAGGGTGCCAGCTCAGGTGCCGTCCTCATCAATTGACCGAAGCTCAAAATTACGAAGTCCGTCACCAATAGCTCTCGTGTTGCTTTTAGTGCGATGTTAATAAAAACTGAACTAAGCACCTGGTGCTGCAGTTAAAGCTGTTGTGTTAACAAGAAGCTTTGACTTTTGATTTGTACTTTTTGTTGCTACACTCTCCTTTCTCTGGGAATAAAGCGTCATTTGTCGGACTGATTTCACTCGCTACATTCAAGTTAGATTATGTAACAATATGCATAAAGGTTGTAATAATTTAACATTAATAAGGTGTACTAAAAAGGACAAGTAATCCAGATTAATTCCCTTTTGTGAAATAAGAAAGATAAATAATATGCGAGTGAAAAGTTTGTTTACCACCTAAATTTGATTTGCAGGCAAAAGAAATTTTTAATCTTTAAAAATTGTAATCGACATGTATACAGGTTGCAGTAATCTAATGTTATTAAGGAATACTAAACAAGAACAATAAGACTTAATTAATTCTTAGTTGTGAAATGTAAAAGATAAGCAATATTCAAGAGAAAAAATTGTTTACCATGCAAATTTAATTTGAATGTAAAAAGAATTTTTACTTTCAATAATTGAAAAATGTCATCGGCATGTATAAAATTCGTTGTAATTTAAAATTGTTAAGTATGTACTAAACAAGGACAAAGAAACTAAATTAATTGCCTTTGGTGAAATTAGAGAGATGAGTAATATGCAAGTGAAATATGTTTAATATGTAAATTTATTCAAATACAAAATGAATTTTTAATTCTGCATTTTTAAAAATTGTCATCAACATACATAAAAGCTTTAGTGATCTAATATTGTTAAGTAGAGCTAAACAAAAACCAGGAGACCAAATTCATTCCCTTTTGTGAAATTAGAGAGATAAGTAATATGAAAGTGAAAAGTCTGCTTACCATGCAAATTTAATTTGAATGCTAAAAGAAAGTTTCGCTTCCAGATTTTGAAAATTTCATTTAACATGTAAAATTATTTTGGCCATTGAATTAGTGATACTAAAATTCTGAGTTTATTTTAACTTAACTTCAATTAAAATTAGGGTACATGTTTATTAAGAAAAAAAAAAGAAAATCTATTGAAGTTTCTTTTTAATTTCACGTTTCTTTATGTTTTATTCAAACTAAGTAAAAATCTGATCACGTCATATCTGTCATTTAAAAGCATTTTCGTTCTCAAAATAATTAAGGCGAATTTTAAAAGAAAGAACGAAAAGACAATTATATTAAGGTTTTGTGGCTTCGGAAGCGAAGAAAAATAACAAAAACCCTTTCCAAATTTTGTGAAAGGAGTTTTTGTTTTTTAATTCGCAAAAGAAAATACCCTTTTAAGAAAATATCTTCTTAGGTTTTAATTAAAAATATACTTTTTAAAAAAGCCTCGATGAAAGAAAAACACTACTTTTTCACATTTACTTTTTTTAAGATGGAAGAAGTTAGCAGTAGTTTTCTAAAGGAATTTTTCTGCCAAAAAATTACCTATGGTGAGAAAGCATTTCACTGTCAAATAAGAAAGTGTTGGAATTCATTTTTTAAATTGTATCTAGTGATGCACTTCTCGGATAACAAATTTTATTTATTTAGGTTTCTCCAAACTAAAATTTTGTGAATATTTCTTTTACTCATTAACTTTCATTATACATTTGTTGAAAGTGATTTCAGCAGTTGTCTAACATAATAAAAATATAAACAATTAATACTTTCTTTTTATGAGACAACTTATGAAATAGTGATTCACAAAAATGTTTGAAGTGTTCTTATTAGATTTTGTCACACATTATTTTTTAAACATGATATAAAAATTTAAAGAGTTAATATTTTCTTTAGGACACCATATAAAACGGTGCTCTACGAAGATTTTCGAAACATTCTGATTCAATTTTTTTCCATTTTATAAATAAAGTATTAAAAAAGAACCTGAAACGTTATATAAATTATATAAATTTGAAAAAACATTATTACACATACCTTATATAAATGACATTGTAACGTTTGCTTTTTATTATTAAACTCCACAAACATCTGAAAGTCCAGTTAAATATAGGTAATAATTTCACAAATCCAATTTAAGAGAGGTCAGAAAAAACCAATACAGTTTATTAACTATCTTTACAGAATATGTCAGATCACTGTCTCTTGAATCTCTCTTAAGTCACTTTAATCCTAGTTTATAATTAAATAATAAAATCATAGCTTAGTAACTTACTCGCACCAATTGAGACACTTTTCGATTATAGCAGATTCGATTCCTATTATTTTAACCAGGAGACACTTCTAATCAATTTTATTGCAAATTAATTACAATATTCAGTCCAATTTTCAAACATCTATCAGCTTGTCGTTATCATCTGTCTTCATTCTCTTTCCTTTCATTTCTATTTCGCTTGTAGATCCCCATAATTAAATCAATTCATTACACTTCTAATCTTCATCTAATTTACCTAATAACGTTTCCTTTTGATTTGCAAACATCTGTAATTTTATGCAATTCAAATTGCAAAAAGTCTCCAGGGTTTAGTGAAGAGAAAACCGTGAATAGCCCAATATCACAACACGGATATGAATTTAGCAATTTTATCATAGTAAAGTTTGAAAAGACGTTATGAAAAAAAGCAATAATATTTTATATGACAAATGATTAACCATCTAAGGGGATATTGCTTTAAGTGGGGTGTTTAGGCGTACCAGATCAATTTTAAATTTCTTACAATTTTCTTTAATTTTAATTACATTTAACTTAAAATATTTTCAGTGCAACAATTTATCATATGCTTCAATTTTAATTACTTATATCTTACATAATATTCAATTTAACAATTTATATATAACACACATATGTATATATCTTTCGCTTCAATCTTAATTACATTTAGCTTAAATATATTCACTTAAATAATTTATCGTTTGCTTTAATTTTCTTACATGTAGCTTATATTATTGTCCATTTCATTATTTCATCGTTTACTTTAAATCTAATATTTAATCGAGTAATTAATTTTAAAAAAAGTTAGCTCCTTGAGTGGCTAAATCTATTCTTTATAGAGCTTTTTGGAATTTTATCCTAGATTAAATTTTCAAACTTATGTTGTGGATTGTGTCGTCAATTAGTTTTGTTTATAACTTTTTTGATAATAATCATGAGAAAATGGATAATAGCCTTTGTTGCTCTATGTACCATGAAATCAACCAATAAATATCAGGAAAAAATGAATGCGCTGTTAAATGTATCTCTTTAAGATCTAATATTATAATTTGCCAATATGTTTAAGACATAAAATCATGCGAAATAACAACAAATTGAAAGAACTTTTTGTTGATATGTCTAAACTGTTGCAAGTGTTATCATAAATTCTGAATATTATATAAAATCCTTATTTTTCTGAAAAAGGTTAGTTCAGGCTAGGTATTTAACATAACAGAGTGTCTTAAAAAAATCTGAGAAAAGATTAACAGATTATTTATTTACAAATCAAAGAATATCAATCGGTTTTGGTTTTTATTAACGTCGCACTAGAAGCAACACGAGGGCTATTGTCTACGGACCTGATAATTTTGAACCTCGGTCGAGTGACTAGGACGACACCTGAGCTGGCACCACCCCTCTCCTAAAGTCCACACCACGCCACGGTAGGACTTCGAGCCTCGACAGATTTAACATGCATCAGCCTCGGCTACACGGCGGATCTTTAGTGGCATCAAGGTTCGAACCTGTGACTCAACGAAAACTTCCGGCCACGAGTCCGAAACCATGACCACTAGACGATGGTGGTCGACGGTGTTTTGAGAACTTCTTAATGTAACATAATATCAAAGTTTTTTTTAACTAAATTTATAATTAAAGGGAGTGAAGCTAACTGTCAAATGTATTGAAATTATTTAAGTAAGTTATTTGTCCATAAATATCTAAAAAATAAACATACGTAAAATGCTAAAATGAGTAGAATCCTTCGTATTTTATCTAAGAACAAAATTCTCTGTGAATGTATACTTTTGGGACAGGACTGGTAATATCAACATACTCGTTTTTTCTGTTCGTAAAATGCAGAGCTAAAAATTTCAGTTTTCCTACAATGTTCTCATCTTCAGTATTCAGAATAATTGAACTACATACTAATAATAAAAGGGTACAGTTAATAATAATAACAATATTAACGCATACTATAACTGATAGAATATATTAATAACACGCAACTTTGCCAGGCAGTTGTAGAAACAGGTGTGAACAAAAAAAAATTTAAAACAAGAATACAATAACCATTCAGCAAGAATAATTAAAAATTTTACTTCGAATTCGGAACTGAAAATAAATATTCACTTAAGCAGCTTAACCACTAGACGCGTTTCATTTTACCCTTATTAACTATCAAATGCTAGAGACTGAGGAGACTTATTTACTTGAACCACTTATCCACTTACAGAAGGTTGAATGTTTTTTTTTTATATAGAATTTTTGTTATTATATAAGCTTAATTACGAGTAAGATATTTTTCCGTGACTTTTAACTGCAACTTTTATACGCAATCTTTTTTATTCGAAGACCCATACGTTATAATAAAATAAAAATAAAGCCATAAAACATTTTCATTTCTTTCTTTCCTTCTTTTTTTCATAAGTAAAGCAAAACTTTGTAATATAATTTTACGTGTTTATAATAACTTCAAACATTTTGAATCGGATATTACGCGTTTATATTACAGTATAATATATTATATTACGTATACTCTATAATGTAGTTTAAATTACATTACAATAAATTATATTTAGTTTAAATTACAATTCAATAAACTATATTTCGTTTAAATTACATTATATAATAAACTGTATTACGTTTATATTACATTATAAAAGTCGCATAATATTAAATAAAAATAAAATCTAAAATATTTTCGTTTCTTTTTTCTAAATAAAGCACACACAACATTTCGCAATTATTTTTGCAGACTTCTAACAATACTACATACACGTGATCACATATTACGTTTACTGCAAATCAAGAATATAAATTCTATTTCCGCTCAAAATTAACCTAAAATACATTTCCTCTCAGCTTGTTTTTGTTCATTACGTTGCACATCATATAATTAGTTCCTTTAAGCTGGAATCTGAAATAGAAGGTTAGGAATTACTATGTGAATCGTTGTATAATAAATGAGTGATTCTCAATGGCCTAACATCAGTACAAAATTATATATTAACCAAGAAAACAGTTAATTTAATGTTGCAAAAATACTCATAAAATAACTCTCTAAAAAAAAAAAAAAAAAAAAAAAAAATCGACGCACCTAAAAGTTGCCCCATTGTAATGAAATTTCGTTTGAAAAGACATTTGGATCGAACATGAAAATGAATAAAATTTGGTGTCAAATGAATGAACAGCAGGAGCTACGGCGCAACGGAACTGCGCACTTAGCAGGTGTATATAAGAAGCGATTCTCAATCGCATGGGCAAATTTTATGTTGCATTGCGATTTAGGATACCTTTCAACAACTGAAAAAAATGCCTCACCACAGGATTCGAGGTCATTACTAGCAACTGACAGAGTTTGAAAGAGGTCGTATCACTGGATTGAAAGAGGCAGGTTCGGCAAATCGGAGAATCGCTCGTCATATGGGGTGAAGCGATGCGGGGATTAGAACATGCTGGCAAGAATAGGAGGACAATGGCAGATTTCAGCGTCATGGTGGTAGTGGTCAACCTAGGGCCACAGCAGATCGGGAGGACAGAGTGATTGTCATATCTGCTGTCACAGCGCCTGATTCATCGTTATCAACCATCAGACGTGCGACCAGCACACGAGAATCCACCATGACCATTCACAGACGGCTGACAGAGCAAAATCTACGCTCCTGCAGACCGCTACTTCACCAGCCACTCACTCCTACACACTGTCGAGCCATATTACAGTGGTGCTTGACTCGATCAGATTGGAATGGTGCTGACTGGAGACGTATATATTTGGGATACGATGGGAAGGCGACTGCAACTACCAGGGAATGTTGATGACCTCACCCGACAATTGGAGCAAATTTGGCAAGAAATACCACAGGAGACCATGAGGGAGCTTTATCACTCTGTGCCACGTCGTGTGGCAGCTCGCATCCAGGCTAGATGGGGTCAACACCTGATTGAGCTCATTACTTTGTAACTCTGAAATAAATCATTAAATTTTTCTGAAATTTTAATTTTCTATTCTGTGCATAATTTTCCTATCCACCAATTTTTGTCTCCATCGAATAACTCCTTCTTGTTGTGTCGTTTTTTTGTTACAGAGTGTAGTAGTCATTCATTGAATTCAGTTTTTTTGAAAATAGATAATGTAAGTTGTTATGACATAAAAGGCAAGTATTTGTGAAATAATTCTCACATTTTTGAACAAATGCACGCATTTTATATTTATATATAATCTTTGGACTACAGTATATTTTTTCAATACGTAAAAATAGATAGATACGTAGAAATAGATAAATATATTGTATAATAATTTTAACACAGCTTTAAATTGCTTACTTTGAGGAGAGTAACACGTCTAGATAAAATTGAGAGAAGATTTCTATCTATGATTGGTGTTTAGCGTGATCGGCGCAGTGACATAGTTACAAAAATCGTAACGGAAACTTTCTATCAGATACATTTTCGTCACGAAATATTTGTTTTTCTTTTTTGTCTGATCACTAAGGGCCGGGGTAAATGAACGATTGTTTCTTCTATAAAATAATTTATCTGGAATCACACTCGAATAAAAAAAATACATTTTACATAAAACATATAAGTAACAAAATGATGTATTTCTCTGAGATACAAGTACGATATTTCATTGCATACTTTCTATTTTTTTTTTTTTTTTTTTTTTTTTTTATAAAAAGGAATGCTTTTTACTTGTATGTTTATGGGTAAATAGTTGGTAGATTATATTGGATTCTAAACTAGTTATTGAAATAATTTTAACATTTATCATTCTAGATTCTTCTGAAAGTCATCCTAACAATGTTGTAAAATTTTGCATTGGATTGAATAATAATAAGATCTTATTGGTATTACCTTGTTTTCATGAACATTTTTAAGAAATTAAAAAGGTTCTTAAAATACAAAATAAGTAATTTCAAAACACCCAAGTAAAATATAAGATATCTTGAACAAAAATGAAAAATTATCGATTATTTCAAGCAAAAACATTTTAAATAAAGAAATACGAAGCATTTTTTAAAAAAAAAATGGGAGGGGAAGGGTTAACAGAACTTTCAATAAATGTTATCTTACCCTGATGATAGTTAACAAAAGTTAGTAAACCGCTAGCACAGCCTACATCATGTGATACACGCCGCAGACAGAGGAGAATAGAACCATCACATAAGATAGAATATAGCGACGATGTGTAGGAGTGACACGATGAACAGAAATTAAAGAGCGGACTGGTCCTGTTTAGTTCTTTTTTCATTTTTAATGTTATCTTATTATTTGTACCGTTCTACATGTTTTGTCCTCTTTTAATTAAACTTTTAAAGTTAATAAGAAAAGCCTTAATTCAGTAAATACTTCATCGAACATGTGGGATCAGCCGGTTATCTTTCACACATTTTGAACACTGAAATTCGCCAAGAAATTCAAAATATTGTTAATTCCTACAAACCTCATAAGACACTGAAATTAAGATTACAATTTTATTACAAGATTGAATCTCCGTAGTCCAACGTTCCAGACGACTTCTTTTTGCGGAATAGAAAATTGTTCAAAATTAAATTCCAGACTGGTTAAATGATGAAATTATTTATCTTAGCTTTTTTGATAATGCTGCACCGAATGTTTATGGAAAAAAGAAAAGCGGAGACTACAGATTTTGTGTTGGTTACAACAAACTTACTCGAAAAATGATCAAAGATAAGTTTCCCAGACAACTAATTGAAGAAGCCTTAGTTAAATTTGAAAATTATCGAGTTTTCACGTTACTAGACCTTAAAAATGGATTTGTTTATGTACCTATGGACTCAAACAGCATAAGGTATATCTCTTTTGTAACTCGTGAAGGACAAAATAAAATTTTGAGCGTTCCATTTGATTTGTTAAAAAATCCCAACAAAACAACAAAAGGTTTTTCAACGATTTGCTTACACAGGTCTTATAAATCTCCTTCGCAATAAGTTTCTTATTATTTAAAAGGATGATCTTCTCCTACCATCAAATGATAAAATCAAAGGTTTACACACACACACACAAAAACTACGCCTAGTTTTCCAAACAGCTATAGATTATGGTCTTGAGTTGAATTAAAAAAAAATTCAGTTTTTACAATAACAAACAATAACAGAAAAAAACATAATTTCTTGGATATATAATTGGAAATGGAATAGTTAAACCTTCATCCTTCAAAACACAAGCTGTTCGAAAATTCCCACAACCTAAGAACCCTAAATAAACCTAAAGGTTTCTTAGGTTAACAGGTTATTTCGGAAAATTTATTCCAAATTATGCACTATTGCTGGACCATTAAGTGACTTTGTTCTGGAAAATATAAAATTTAATTTTACCTTGAACAAACAGGAACTAAAAAATATTCTTTTACAAAACCCAGTTCTTCAAATTTTTCAACAAGAATACCCATTAAAGCGCAAGTTCCTCAGGTTTTCGCGCTGTGCTTTTAATAAAATCGAATGATAGACACTTTCACTTCATTCATTACTTTAGATGCAAAGCTACAGTTCGGCAAGAAACGTATCATGTTATAAACTTGAAGTTCTCGCTGTCATTTGAAACACTTAAGAAATTTCGAAATTACTTATCAGGTACCAAATTTAAAATTGCAGCAGATTGTGATGCTTTTGAAAAATGATGCACAAAAAGACCTACCAGCTAAAATTTCTCGATAGGTAGTGATGTTAAAAGACTTTGATTACGAAGTTTGTCATAGACCCGGGTAGATACACGAAACATCTGACGCCCTAAGTCGTTAACCCTATTCTTGTAATTTCCTCAAATGATGTTACTCAGACGATAAAAATGCACATAATTAGAATGAATTTATCTCTAAAATTAAATCAGCAATTGGATATACACCTTTCGACGAATACTTTTTTTTAAAAAAAAATGAAATTCTCTATAAACTCCATAGGATACAGAGGTTCTAGTAGTCCCACAAACGATGCAAAAAAAAACATAATACTTAATTATCATTCATAAGATCACTTTGGTTCAGAAAAAAACGGAATTAATTGTTTCTCGTGAATTTTACATATCTAAACTTAAGAAACTAGTACAAGAAACATTTTCAAATTGTATGCCTTGCATTTTATCATCACGATAAATTGGTAAACACGATGGACTCTTACATCCAATTCCAAATAAATGCACCTCTTTAATGTTCCTTTGTGACTTTTTAGGACCTTTGCTTTTGACAAAAAAATGTTATAAGTATCTTTTTATAATAATTGATACTTTTTCCAAATTTTTGTGGATCTATCCCGTAAAATTTGCATCCTCCACAGACACGTTTGAAAAATTATTCCAGCAACAAACTATATTTTGCAACTCTTCAAAAATCTTCACAGACTAAGGTAGGGTATTCACACCTTCTGAATTTCAAACTTATTGCCAAGAACAGTCGATTAAACACATTTCCATAACAAAGAGTTTAGCGCAGTGTAATGGTCTGTTTAAGTGCATTCATGGAATAATTATCCCAATTTTAACTTAGTTAATTAAAGACAAACTCGATAAATGGCTTCGCTATGTCCTGTGATTGCAACTAACTTTAAATAGTATTATCAGACGCAGTACAAAGTTCACACCTTTCAAACTTTTAATTGATGTCAAAATGAAATAACAAGAGGATATACATATTAAACAACTTCTTGACGAAGAACACCAACAAATAATTCTTGATGGAAAAGACGCATTACAATTAAACAGAATATCCTAAACATTACCCATTTACAGGAAGAATATATACTGCAATATAATAAATATCGAAAGCCAGAGTATAAATACAAACTCGGTGACCAAGATACAATAAAAAGCATCCAATTTGGAACCAGTTTGAAACTTCGACTCTCTTATGAGATTACGAAAATTCATCCCAATGATTATTACCAAGTACGAAAGTTAGGATATCACAAAGGTCCAAACATCAATTGAGGCAGATAAAATGAAACAGTAATGTACAAAAAAAACATTCATCATTAACATCATGAAAAATTTTCTTTCTTCATTTTCTGTTTGTCTTTTGTTGTGTTTTTTCAGATTTATTGTCTACTTGAATAACCTCAACGCAGCCGCGGACGTCTGGTAGTCTAGGAAGGCCGTGTGGTTATTCTTCCACCTAAATGAGAGGCAATACAAGCATGTTAACCACTAGCGCAGCCCATACCGCATAACAGACTCCGCAGAGTGAAGCGAAGCGAATGGAACCATCAAGTGCGGGAGAATAGAGCGATAGACGTGTTTTTGACTCTTGCGCCATTATGCTTTAATTTCTTGAAGTTTCGTTCAATCCTTTTTGCGTTTCTTTCTTTACCCACAAGAAGTAAGGTTTCAAATATTTGTTATACCAACATTTTGGTAAGACTATCTTTATTTATTTCTCTTTTTCGTAACGAATAGACCCAATCTGGGCCTTTCGCATATTATGACTACAAGTACGGCAGAACAGTTGCCGCCTCCTAAGGAGATCATGATAGTGACGGGAAGTGAAAAATTCTTCAAAACAACCTTGAGTGATAAAGACCTTATAAAACGAACACAAAGTAAGGAAATATCAGAGATTAATAATCTACCGGAAATTACTCATAGACAGACTCCCATTCCGAAGATTAATCCCCTAATATTACACACAGAAATTAAGAGTAAAATTTCAAATCTTTCGAACATCCGAAGCATGTCTTTTACCAGAAATGGTAAAATTAAACTTTCTACCGCAAACCCTGCGTGTGTAGGACCAATTTTGTCAATAGAAAAACATATCCACCACAATTAAGGCCAACGTCATATGGAAGGAATCACTTCTAGATTTCTCCTCTTCGGAATTCCGACTAATGTAACACGGACAGATTTAGCCACAGAATTACAAAACACAAATAATATAGAGATAGTAGAGATACGTCAATTTATCAAGTACGGGACAAGCCCAGATATTTCAGCTGTATCGATAACCATACTAGGAACAATATTACCAGAAAACATCAAACTCTGTTTCATAAACCATAATATTCAACTTTTCATCGATAAACCTAGACAATGTTTTAAATGCTTCAGTTTCCCACACCAATCACGATTTTGTCAAAAACCTGAAACTTGCGTAAATTGCGGCATATTCCATACAGGTGAAAGTACAGCTAATGAAAACTGCATCAATTGTAAGGGAAACCATCCAGATAACTCGCCACAATGTCCTATATATATGACAGAAAAGCAAATATTGGAATTGAACAGCAGGCAAAACTTAACACTACCAGAAGCAAGACGAAGATTTCGAGCTACTAATAATGAAAACTATTCCGCGGTATTAAGAAATCAGTCACAAGCTGATAATATGCAGGAAATCTTGGATTAAAAATTTGAAAAAAATGCTAAATTCCTTTCAAACTATATTAAAAAAACAAACGGCATTTTTAATGCAAGTTTTTCGAAAATCTATAGAAACAATGTTCACACATTTAAGCAATATCTTGGAAATTGGGTGATGGAGGTTTCCCCAACCAGAAAAAAAAACAGACACATAAAGGTACCGGTGTCAAATTTCATCTATGTCCTACAATAAGGCAGCACCAAATAACACAGGAAAAGGATAAGAATGGATTAAATAAACAAATTTGTGTATATATGTTCTATACATCGTTCTGAATTGTACTAAAAATTATGAACGTTTCTTTCTTTTATAATTTAGTGATATACCCTTGAGAGAAGGATATAATTTACGAGTTGTAAAAGTTTTTTTTTTTCTTTCTTTTATGAACTTTTTACAGTGGAACTGTAGAGGCCTAAAAATAAATCTGTGTGGTTAAATATCCCTCCCTTCTCACAAGCAAATTTTTGGCAGTTTCAGAAAACTTTTTTAAGAGACGAGGACAGGCTGAATTTTCCAAACAAAATTTTTTTCAGATTAGACAGAACAAACAGACCCGAAGGAGGACTGCTAACTGCAGTTCTAAAGAATATCTCTGCCCGACAAGTACCTACTCAAATAACACAAACGCAAGAACTCGACATACTAGTTGTCAAAATCGAAATAAGAAATCTTTCTATTTAATTAATCTACTCGCCGAAAGGATTAAACACTTCAGTAGTAAAATCATTCTTGGAATCGATAACAAATCCGGCCTTCATTTTTGGGGACTTTAACCTCCATCATCCGATGTAGGGATTCGATCATTCTATTAAGCATAATAATGACTTTGTTGATTGGTTAACTGACTCAATTTTTTTTATCCTCAATACCACTGTTCCCACGCATAGAAATAATATAGGTACAGAATCTTTAATAGATCTTACTTTATGTTCACCAACCTATTCAAGCCACACCATTATTTATGTTCTAGACTGCTCCTTTGAAAGCTATAATTGCTCCATTATTACAGAGTTTTCATTATTCCAGCAGAATAAGCAATATGTAAAACGAGTAGATTGGCAAGAAGTAATGAAACAAGCTCAATATGCATTTACCAACCAAGAGAATGACAAAACACAACTAACTGAAACAATGTCTAAAATAATTAAAAATAATACTCGAGATATTAAATTACCGAACAGATCATTTCTACCATGGTGGATCAGTACTTGTAACAATTTCTTCATGCTCAAAAAATATTTCCGAAAAAAGGTCATTCGTGATATTTCCCCTCAACTGTGGAACGAATCCAAGCAATATTCAAGTAAACTAAAATTTCACACAAAAATGGCTAAAAGATTATATTGGGACACAATATATAACAATATTTCTAATCCAAGAACATTCTACAACATTCTGAAGAAATTTTCTACTTATAAAAATTCCAGAATCAAATTTCAATATTCTACAAGTTAATAATAGATATATCACAGAACCTCGAATTCAGGCCAATATGTTTGCGAATACTTTGCATCTAATAATATTTCCCATGAACCGTTTCCTTTAGATTTACTCAACAACGAATACAACTTACTGAATAAACCGTCATATATCTCGGAATTAAATAGGGCTATACAAGCATCCAAAAACACTATACCAGGTGCAGATCACATTACAGCTTCTTTCCTCAAAACTTGAATAACAATCAACGTGCAGTTGTTCTTGATTATTTTCAATATTTATTTGAGAATTCGATTGTACCTCAATCTTGGAAACATTCAATCATCCTTTCAAAAACCTGCAAAGATAAAACTACAATATCCTCTTATAGACCAATAGCTGTAATTTCTGTTCTCTCCAAAACTTTTGAAAGAATGTTATCTATTCGCATCTCTTATTTTCTGAAAATAGAAAGAAAACTTCATCCACAACATTATGAATTTGTTCCGTTTAAAGACTGTAGAACTGCAACGTACCTTATACATAAAGCTATAGTAGATGTTAAACACCAAAAGAAATTTTTCGTAGGAGTTAGCTTGGACATCAAGAGTGCTTATGATTCCGTGTATTTAGATAGCTGTAAACATTTATATACAAAGCCAAGTATCACAGGAAAAATAGCACTATGGATTTACAATTTTCTTTCATACAGATCTTTTCAAATCCGATGGAGAGAATGTCTTTCATCAAGGAAGAATGTTTCGAAAGGGGTTCCTCAGGGTAGTGCTCTCTCCCCCATATTATTCACAATCTACATGCACGATATCTTTGAAACTTTAGAAACAAGAGTTGAGGGCTTAATTTACGTTGATGACCTTTTTATTTATTGCTCTCATCATTCTCTCGATATCATCCATAAAAATTACAAAATACTCTGGAAAGAATCACAAAATGGTGCAAATACTGGAAACTTACTCTATGTCTCGACAAAAGTACAATAGCGGAACTTTCAAATAAGAGAATTCAAATATATACTACTATTATGTTGGATGAGTACCCACTCCCATGGCAATCCTCTATCAAATACTTAGGAGTATATTTTTCTAAACGCAAGCATAATAATAATTTTATGATGAATCAACAGAAAAATAAAGCTTTGAAAAAATTAATGCCCTAAATGGCATGTCGTATTAACACTATGGCCCAAGAGCTACAAATCTTATTAAATTAACTAACAATAGTATATGTAGTACATTTTACTACACTTGTCATATCATAAATAAATGGTCTGATAACCCCAGCTCAGACCTTTCAATATTATACAAACAAAAACTCTTAGAATTGCATTGGGACTTCCACAATGGACCCCAAATATCGTGCTCTTATAATCAGGAAATTCTTTAAGATAAAATAAGATGATTAATAAATAAGATGATTAAAATAAGACGATTGGTTAGTAAATTTTTTTCTCATATATCAAATGGTAATTTTTCTCCTATGCATAGCAATAGCTTTGAAACAATAAATTTGGAAATCCTACAAGAGGGCAGAAACAACATCAATATTTTTCGTATTTTGGGCATTAATGGAAAATAAATCATATCAATCCCCAGATTGATGTATTATACAGATCTTCCTTGCGAGATCTATACGGAAAAATTTGGATACCAAAATAAAAACTTACTAACTCGTATAATAAATGGACAATTTGAGAAAATTATGAATAATAGATTCAGAGATTTTTTTCATTATAGCTACGTATGCATCAAAAAATCAACATATGATATCAATAGCAGATATCACGAAAAATGCATTTTTCGCCTATAGAGTAAATCATATCAATGAGATTTTTACAACAGAAGCACTTGCTATATGCCAAGCTCTAGACGATTTAACTGAGTCAAAAGAAAATCAGTTAATTCTCTCAGATAGCCATTCTGTGCTATCAACTTTAAAAAATTACAATATCAAATCCCCAAAAGTCATTCATAGACTAACTGGTAAAATCTGCATTCAATCACAATTTAGTACTCAGACGATTCTCCTTTGAATTCCGGGATATTCGAAAATTTTTTGGAATGAACAGGCGGATTATTTCGCAAAATCGGTAACGGAATCTGATGAGTACCTTGACTGGATTTCCCCAGAAGACATGAATAATGATATTTTCCACGACAAAATGAAAAGAACTAATAAAAACTTTTATTCAAGCAAATATTTTGAAATCTTAGGAAACATCCCCACCATCGACATAATATCGAAATGGACAAGAAATAGCAGAGAGGAAATACTAAGCACTCGAATCATAATTCAACTTTTTGATAAATTCAACTTAAATGATAACGCACAATATAGAACCTGCAACCATATAAATGATTTGCAAAATATTCTTTCGACCTGCAATAAATACGCCTCCCGCAGAAATCTTCTCTGGAATATTCTTAAGATAAAACCACAACAAAATATTAATTCCAAAGAATTTTTGGAGAGAACCGTTGCTAATAAACAAGTTTTCAGAGCATTCTTGCAAAGGACGAAATATTTTGATATTTATTGAATAAAAGGAATCTATGAAAAAGGGGATAATAGTCATTGTTGCTTCATATTCCACAAATCAATCAATCAATCAATCGCGATCGACCAACGCTGAAACGCGATGTGTGCGAGTGACTTGTTAAACTGAAATCAAAGTACAGACTGACTCTGTTTATCCCTTGTTTTATTTTTACTGTATCTTATTATTTGTAATGTCCCTAGATGTTTTGCCTTTTTTTAATTAAACATTTACAATTAATAAGAAAAACCTTAATTCAGTATAAATACCTCATCACACACACAAGTATACATATTCTTCCATCAACCCAAAGTGAAATAATAAAAGAGGAGAGTACTACAAGTAAATTATAAGCCAAATACAAAAATAATAAAACAATGTATTTCAGTAAGAATATGAATTTTAAATTTATAGGGGAATACCTTGAAAATACATTCAAAGCTCAAAAAATATTTTTCATGAAAGTAAAAATGTAATTATTTTCAATGTGAATTTTTTTTCAAATATATAATAAATTTTGATAAATTACTGAAATTCTCTTGAGAAATACATCCACAGTTGTTATTAATGTATAGTTAAGTTTAAAAATAAATAGCACAAAATCCTTAAAACCCTTCACGCGTGCGCAATTCAGTATTTTGTAAAATATAAAACTCTCTGTGTACGAAAAATAAACCAAAAATGCATTATATAACAATAAAAATAACATGAATTCATTACAAAAATGTAATATAATCAGAGGGAAAATGATTAAAATACGTAATTTTCAATTGTAGAAACGTTTTTAATTTGAAAAGCTCGCATAAACTACAGAATAGTGAAAACGAGAATTTTCTTTAAAATATTTTCTTTTCCGGTTAAAACGGTTAACTTTCCTACCTCTATTTCATGAATGTACTAGTTTGCAATTTTAATCTTAGTTTAACTCTTCAGAAAACAAGTGGGAGCTACGAAAACTAGCAAGTGTTTGAGTTTTCTTATCTAACTCTCACTAAAATCAGACAAATATTGCATAACTGGTAGTTTTAATTCTCTAAGGAATAAAATAATCTAAAACGAAATTCTCTTCCAACACTATTCATCCTACGTTTATTGCAAACTAAATTTTCTTGAAATACTTTACATTTTCAAGTGTAAAATGAATATCTCAAGGGAAATAAGAATGTTTCTTCGTTTAATCTTACCAATTTTTCTCAGTTCCCGTTTAGGTTTGCTTTTGCCTTTTCCTAAAACTTTTCATGGTTTATTTTCTCTCATACAAATATTGAAAACTAAGATATTTTCACCAAAAGTAGTATTACAACAGTATTTATAAGTTTAAGGTTTACAAATAATCCCTAAAATAACTCAGTAATAAAAAATTCCGGGTAAGTCGTGCTTCTGTGAATTTTTTATTATAGAGAAATTTGAAATTCTCTTTTATCTGTAAGTATTAAAAAGAAGGGCGAACTATGTTTATATGTCATTGACGTAACTGTTCTATGAGATTATATTATTTCAAATATTCTTGCGCATTCAGCAGGTGTATATAAGAAGCGATTCTCAATCGGAGGATCAAATTTTATGTTGCATTGCGATTTAGGATACCTTTCAACGACTGAAAAGAATGCCTCACTGCAGGATTCGAGCTCATTATGAGCAACTGACAGAGTTTGAAAGAAGTCTTATCATTGGATTGAAAGAGACAGGTTGGGCAAATCGGAGAATCGCTCATCATATGGGTTGAAGCGATACGGGGATTAGAACATGCTGGCAAGAATGGGAGAACAATGGCAGTTTTCAGCGTCATGATGGTAGCGGTCGACCTAGGGCCACAGCAGATCGGGAGGACAGAGTGACTGTCATATCTGCTGTCACAGCGCCTGATTCAACATTATCAGCCATTTGACGAACAACCACCATGAGTGTCCCCCATAATCACTCACAGACGGCTGATAGAGCGAAATCTATGCTCGTACCGACCACTACTCCACCTGCCACTCACTCCTGCACACTGTCGAGCCAGATTACAGTGGTGCTTGGCTCGATCAGATTGGAATGATGCTGAGTGGGTACGAATCCGACTTACAACTGTGTCCTGACGATCATCGAAGACGTGTCTGGAGACTCCCAGGGCCGCGTGCCTATCCTGCTTTCACTATTGCACGAAACACAGACCCTCAACCAGGAGTTATGGTCTAGGGTGTCATTTCTCTTGAGAGCTGGAACCCCTTTGGTCGTTATTAGAGGCACACTTACAGCACAGTGGTACGACATTCTGAGACCTTTTTTTGCTACCGTTCCTTTTGCAGTATCCTCACCTTATTTTTCAGCAAAATAATACCAGAGCACATACAACCCGTGTTGCTATGAACTGTCTTACTGCTTGTCAAACACTCCTAGGCCAGCCAGATCTCTCCCCACTCGAGCATGTCTGGGATATGATGGGAAGGCAATTGCATCTACCAGGGAATGTTGATGACCTAGCCTGACATTTGGAGCAACTTTGGCAAGAAATACCACAGGAGACCATCAGGGAGGTTTATCACTCTATGATACGTCGTGTGGCATCTTGCATCCAGGCTAGAGGTGGTTCAACATCTTATTGAGCTCGTTACTTTGTAACTATGTAGCTCTGAAATAAACCATTCAGTTTTTCTGAAATTTTATTCATTTTCTATTTTGTATATAGTTTTTCTATCCTCCAATTTTTGTCTCCATCTACCAATTCCTTCTTGGTGCGTCTTTTTTTTTTTTTTTTTTTTTTTTTTTTGTTATATAGAGTGTATTTCTACTCATCTTTTGAAATAATTTTACTATTTAGGCATAGTTGCAAATACTGAGTGTTCAGAATCACTCAAAAAGGATAAATAAATAACATTGTACACATGCATATCACCATATATAACTTGGAGTGTGTTAATTAATTTATTTTCCAAGACTCATTCACTCAACACTTAAAATAATGCCGATGGTACCGCATTTCTCCACTTTAACTGTTCACACGTCTGTTTACACTCACGACAAGTGGCCGCGGTAGCGTAGTGGTTATGGTAGCGGAGAATCGCGGACGTCGGTTTTCGTCAAATCTTGGTTTGGAGCTTTGATGTCACTAAACACCCGAAGTGTAGCGGGCCTGGTGCACGCTAAAATATCGAGGTCTCGAGTCCTTCCGTTGGTGTGATGTGGAAGTTTGGAGAGGGAGATGCCAGCTGAGGTGTCGTCTTTTTTCTTTGACCAAGGTTCAAAATTACGAGGTCTGTCACCAATAGCCCTTGAGCTGCATAATAAGTACGACGTTAATAAACAATCACATTACACGCGACATGTTTCGCTTCTCAATTGATGATAACACCAAGAGCGCAGCGTAAGCGCATGGAAGCGCCAACATACCCCCGCCGTCATTGACATTTTTCAAGCATTAAAGCATTGCATTTACACAAATGCATACCAATCAATCAATCCGTTTTATCTTCACGCACATCATCAAAATCTGTATTGTCTTCCCCATCACTGTTACTCTGATCCATACATAAATAAACATCTTTCATTCCATCTAGATTGTTAGATATACAATATTTTTAAGTGACTTTTGAATCATGTCAGATTTAATTACGTTCCATACTTTGGTTTTCCACACGCACTCCATTAATAGATTAGCATGACGCATATGGACTCCTTTTGTAAATGTTTCTTCACTTTCTAACATCCACGTATTCCACTGCCGTTTAAAATTTCCTTTAAATGGCTTATCGATGCACACATCTAAGGACTGAGCTAATATCGTTAATCTGTCTAGAATATTTGCTTGCCTGTGTTACTGTCTTTCATCAATTTATTTATATTATCCGTTAGATGGGATTTGATCATGTCCCAAACTAAAAGACTTTTTGAATTTTCTCCAGGATTTTTTCACTATCAGGCACCAAGACGCTTTTTCCAAACACTTCTTATCCACAATTTTCCACCGCGCGCGCGCGTTTTCGTCCATCCATTTTTTCTCGTGAACATGAAAGAAAGCACAATTTTGGGGAAATTGCATTTCGAGATCGTCTTTATTTTAAAAATAACCACGAGTTTAATTTTGAACTGTAGATAAGCAGAAAAAGCACTACGGTGAAGTGAGATTTTTCATGACCGTTTTTTTTTATTTTAATGGAGAACTGTTTTTGCTCCTGTCACATTATATTATTTATTTTCGGTATATTAATTATTGTGATTTTATTTTTTCCACTCACGTATGAAGCTTTCATCATCTCCATACATCCTTGCCGTAGCATAATTTCCATTGTTTTCTTTCTCAAATTTAATGACTTTGCATTTGAAACCAACTTTGCGTTTGTTTCGTTTGGAAAGATACATATTCACTACTAAAAGAAACACTAGATCAACTGCATTTTCACTAAAGCAAAAGCGCGTGATTTACAAATGCCTTCGATGTTCATTTCAAAATTAAGGCATCAAATTACTAGAGAAAGAGAGAACATAGGAGTCAGATGTTTCCCACTAATTCATTGGGGGTCAGAAGTGCTTGTTCTTACCCCAAATTTGTTTCCTTTTCCCCCAGAAATCTAGAATAGCATTCTTGCTTACATTAAATATATCCCCCTGTTTGCTGAACTATTTACTCCGTTAAGCATTCTATTCCCTCCCCCCACTTATTGTTCCCCTTATCGCTTGTCAGTTCAGTGTACCATATTTCGAAAGCCGGGAAAATGCCTCGAATGAATGACTTCAAAAGATAAAACCATCGCACGTATACATTTCAGGTTTCTTCGTAAGGCAAAGGATGAGCATTATACGCCGGAATAAACGGTAGTTTAAATACCAGTAACATACATAATACGTACAAGTTTCACGCGTAACTAAGCACCTTAGCTTGAGGAACAAACAATAGAAAAATACGAGCATATCATTCATAGAATGCAAAATAAGAAGTAACATTTACGGAAATACTCAAATATGACACTAATATTCAATAATGAATAAGAATTAACATAAAAATATCAATGATTTTAAAATAAAAGATACATTTTTTGCAAAACTAGTAGAAAAATCTCATTCTCTCAAGGGTAAAACACAAATTTTAGATATAGGTCTTTTAAGATGTATATGTTGTTTTGACTTTCCCAACTCTAATTTTGTTTTTTGCTTTTTTGCGGGATAAGTTTCAACAAGCCTTCCCATGAGCCACTTATTGGCAGCTAAATAATCATATTTTACAAGATCATGATTGGACATTGATTAGCATTAAATCATCCACTTTAGAATTGCTTTTTTTTTTCAAAGTGCATTTAGTTCTTTGTTGGAGATTACTTAAGTATAGTTACTCCCTCTTTTCCACACTCATAGATTCTATAATTTTTGTTGATCTCTGATATATTTCCAATCTGTTAGTTTCTACTTGTATTATAATTGACTCGATGGAAGTAATAAGTCTCCCAATCAGAAATAGAGTTGGTGTTAAAGCTGTCAAATCCTCTATATCAAATGAAAAAGGTGTCAGAGGGCTCGAACTTAAAATCTCTTCAATTTGAATTATGACAATTAAAAACTATTCACAAGTTAAATTAGAGATGCTCATTTCTAGTTTAAGAGAGAAAAAATTCAACAGATTTAACTCCATAATCAACCAAATCAACCAAATTTGGTGCTTTGGGAGGGAGAAATTTCCAATTTATATTTTCATTTTCAAAGAAATTGGCTAGTTCATTATCAGGATTTTTTTACCGTTTTGTATAGTTTTTTTTAAAGTTCTACATTACTTTCTATGAACATTTTACCATTATCAGAAAATACACAAGCAGGTTCCTTTTTCTATGAACGTAGCCGCAGTAGACTAGTGGTCATGGTCGCGGACTCGCATCCGGTGGTTTTCGTCGAGTCGAGGGTTCGAGCCTTGATGCCACTAAAGGCCAGCCGTGTAGCCGGGACTGATGCACTTTGAATCTGTTGAGGCTCAAAGTCCTCCCATTGGTATGGTGGGGAAGTTAAGAGGGGGTTGCCACCTCAAGTGTCATCCTCGTCACTTGACCAAGGTTCGAAATTACGAGGTCCGTTACCTATAGCCCTCGTGTTGCTTTTAGTACGTCGTTAAAAAAACCAAATAAATTAACCAAGCTTCTAGGAAAAAATCGTACCAATGATACAGTAAAAGACTGATATGTGAAATATTATACTAATTCAAAATGTACAAACTTAAAACAAATCTTAAAAAAATTGAAACATATACTTTATGAAAGTCATATTTGCGACTGTTATTGGCCTTGATCCAAAAGAGACCAATAAAATCAACTCCAGTGAAATTCAATAGAAATTTTTCACTAACTCTAATTCTTAATTAAGGCAAATGGCCCATTATTAGTTCGCAAATTATAGATTTTGGTTTAGAATGTATAAAACATTCATGAACTACCTTTCTACCGACATTGCGTCCTTTAAGGTATCCGACTACGTTAAGAACTTGAATTTCATAGAAAATACCAATTTTTTTTTTTTCATTTATCCATTAAAATGTTTGAAATTTTCTCTTTCTAAAGCTACTTTTCATTTGTATCTACGTTACATAGAAATCAAGTTATCATTTTAATAGACAATTTAGAAAAAAAAAAACGGAAGTCGCTATTTTGAAACCGGAAATTAGTCTTTTCTCTGAAACATTTCTTCGCTTATTCTATTTTTAAGAATATCAACTGTTCATATTTTAAAAAAAAAAGTTTAAAATATAATTAAGATTCATTTTGAGAAATCTTGCATCACATTTAGTAGTTCAATTTCCAAAATACCAGTGGCAATATATTCTCTGTTTGCTATTTTGCAAAGCTACATTGTTTGAAAAGCGTTCGATTTTTGCTTTTAACTGTCATTTTATTGTGTATGAAATAACTATTTCAATTGTATATTATATGTTATATATTAATTTTTTTTTAAATTTATGTCTGGGGTAGTATGAAAAGTAAACGCAAATGTGAGAAAAGAAAATTCCGTGGTAATCATCACTCTGCTTGTATGATATCTGATACTGTCAGCACGAGCAGTGAACGTAAAAATGGAACCGAGGGAAAAATAATGAAGGAAAGCTATATAAATAAATATAAAATTTATAAATAAATATATAAAATTGAAAGTGTAGAAATAAAACTGTATAAATAAATATAAAATTGAAAATGTAGAAATAATTTCAATTATCATTGAAATGTTGAGTTGCATATTTCATTTATCATAATGTTTAAAACTCAAGGAAGTGTCCAATTATGGTTTTCTTTCTAATATGATGTTGAAACGCATGAACTGCAGCTTTTTTCATAGTTTTTTTTATCAACTAAAAACAAACAAGATGAATAAGATCAATATTCAGTTTACACTAGATATGCAGTGAATTGGAAAAAGGCCATAATGCTTCGAAAAAGCTGAGTGCTGTATTAGATATGCCCCGTTTATCAAAGTCAGCTTTCAGGAACTGTGAAAATAAGTTGTTCAAAGTTGCATCAACTAATACTCAGGATTCTATGAATACTTGATGAACCATCAGGAGGAAGATTTGACAAGCTGCGGTGTATCTTGTGATGATACTTGGTGACGTTGAGGCCACAGATCATTAAATGTATACGTATCAGATTTATGTATTGATAAGGTAAAGTTGTGAATATAGAAATTTTGTCACAGAGTTGTTGCATAGATACTCGAAACAAATGACCAAATGTATCTTGTGATTACATTTGCTCACAAAATCATTCTGTATCATCATCTAGCAAGGAATCTGTTGGTGTGTATCGTATCTTCGAACGCTCTTGCCATTTCCGACAGCTGAAGTATTCGTACTTTTACGGTGACAGTGGCTCACAAGGTTACTCAGCAATGAAAGACATATATATGGAAAAAATCGTGTTACCTAATATAAATGCATTGAGCACATTTAGAAAAGGAACCCGCCTTCATAAACTAAAATCAAGTCCGAAAGGATTAGGTGGAAAAGGAAAACTTACAGGAGAACTGCACACTTACAGCACAGCGGTACGTCGACGACATTCCGGGACCTGTTTTGCTACCGTTCCTTTTTGCAGTACCCTGGCCTTAGTTTTCAGCAAGATAATGCCACACTACATACAGCACGTGTTGCAATAAACTGTCTTCAGCTTGTTAAACACTTCCTTGGCCATCCATCTCTCTCTCTCTCTCTCTAATCGAGTATGTCTGGGATATGATGGGAAGGTGACTGCATATACCAGGGAATGTTGATGACCTCGTCCGACAATTGGAGCAAATTTGGCATGAAATACCGCAGGAGACCATCAGGGAGCTTTATCCCTCTATGCCACGTCGTGTAATAACTTGCATCCAGGATAGAAGTGGGTCAACACCTTATTGGGCTCATTACTGTGTAACTCTGAAATAAATTATTCAATTGTTCTGAAATTTTAATCATTTTCTGTTCTGTACAATGTTGTCCGCCAATTTCTGTCTCCATCGGACAACTCCTTTTTGGTGCGTCTTTTTTTGTTATAGAGTGTATTTTAATATACTCTAGGCCAAACATAGAGCAGTTATATTTCTGTAGAGGACTTTGATCAGTTCGTAAGTATTAGTTGCTTTTTTCGGATCGTTAGTCCATATTATTCTCTGTAGCTTGTGTTGAGATGAATCCACATGAATCATCCCATACATTATCTTGATGTCAGCCGTAAAAGCGTTCACTTACGTCTTGAAACTAATCATTGTACGAAATGAATCTTCTTGATTGATTCGCTATTGTATTGTAAGGTCTTTAACGATGTTTGATTTGATGTCACTGCCAATTATTTGAGTTTAGTTTTTGTTAACATCGCACTAGAAGCAAGACGAGGGCTATTGGAGACGGACCTCGTAATTTTGAAACTCGGTCAAGTGACAAGGATGACACCTGAGCTGGCATCCCCGTTTTCAAACTTCCACTCTACAACAATGGAGGACTTTGGGCCCCGACAGTGAAATAGTAGAACACTACATGAAATTTAGAGCTTGTCATCTCTGGTTTCAAAACTCCGTGAGGAGTTACATAATAAGAAACATTGGAATCTTCATCCTACACAATTTCTTTCATGTGACCAAGTATTTAGTGCTAATTTAAAAAATCTTCGTAATGATAAATTCTCTGAATATCCATATAACCATGTCCAGTTTAATTTAAGGCGCATGAGAAGAATGTTCCTAGACTGACTTAAATGAAAGTATCCTCTTTAAGGAGACCAACTACGTATTTACATACCTCATTGAAACTTCATATAGACTTTCCTTATTTCTCCAGGGTCTTCTTCTTGAAATGTTCCTCATAAATAGCATACTCTTTATTTTTAGTTATCTTCTACATTTGAATTTCTCAAAAAGTTCATGAAGTCATATTTAAATTCTCATTTCTAATTAAACCACAATGAATTCGTTCCTTGTGTGTGTGTTTTTTAATCAGCTCTCAAAAGTATCCGAAAATCATATTTTGCAAAAGTAATTTAAAGTTTTGTGAATATATCTCACCCGGTATCAACAACTCATAAAAACTCTTTACACTTACAGAATATCTATTTTATCGGGAATATTAAAGCTATAATAAACTAATGAAACTAGATTCGAAACTTCAACCGATATATCGAGTAATTTGAATGGAACAATATCTAATTTTTTTTTACAACAAGCATAGTTAATTCTTTATCAAAGCCTCTGTTTTTATTTGAAATAATTACTCTAACGGATCTATTGACCACCGTAGATTAATTCTCTAAACAAGAAATTAAGGCATTTATTTTATTCGTCTTAAGTTGCGAACCGTTTGTACATTCTTTACTAATTAAGCAGACGTAGTTCCCGACATTCATCCCGACCTTACTTCCTGCAATTGTAAGTTTTTATTTTTAATTAATATCCGAATCGTACTGAGTAGAACGCTTTTTGCTTAGCTATTTTCGTTTTTTTAGCGAAGTTAGTAGACACTACCGACTAACTATTGGGAAAAGCAGGAAGGGAGGGGGTCAAAATATATTACTTTCTTCTGTTTCTGTTCAAAGAAAGGGGCATCTGGAATAAGTGAGCTATTCGTATTTTGAATAACCGTTTGTGAAATATTATTTCTGGGGAAACGTATGACTTTGTTATTTAGTTTCCCCCTGAAACAATTTCTTAAAATAAGCTGTTTTACATTACAATCAGGAGATTAACATTTTAAACAAAGTTTAAAGATTGTAATAATCTCTACTCTCTCCTGGACAGAAAGTTTTAGAAATTGTTATCAAGAATATAAAGCACAACTTCTACTATATTTGCAAGAAATGCATTTATTAATTTTTCTTTCAATAAAAATACAGGCGAAATTCTTGTTTGAAAATGCTGGGTATTAGAATTTTGACACCTTTATTTATTTCAAATCTCTAATTTTAGTTTTCAACATATTTCGTAAACCCATAATTTTTTGTTTTATCCTTTAAGGATGAATAAATATCGCACTCTCTTCCTATTGCTTGAAGTTTAAAATATGATTCGATCTGCTTATCTCCAATATGTGTCATCAATTCGCAATCTAGTGCTCTGAAAATTTTATCTGATACCATTAATTTGTACTGTGATTTAAAATCGTTCACTCTTCGTGTATCTGACAATAATACTCAAATACTGCACTCAGTATGGAAGCAAACTGTACATAAATCACTAAATGCTTTAGACTTTACGAATTTTTTTTAAAAAAAAATACCGTAGCGTTAGCTGAAATTCTTTTAAAATTATCATTTTAAACAATAGAGCTTGAAAATAAGTAGCCGAAAACGCTTTTACTGATAAGTTAGTATTTTGAAAAGTTGATTTATGTTTCACCTAACGGCTATTATATTATTGAAAAAAATTAATTCCTTGAATTTTTCTTCCTTTTGGCATTTTTGGAACATTTTAATTTATAAGGCATATGAAATCTTTTTGACTGTGTAATTAATTAAATTCCATATATTATTTGAAAATAAGATCAATATTTAAATTTTTCGAGTCATCATTAATATTTTTAGTAAAACTGTTTTCGACAATTTTCGAATTAAAATATGTTCTAACAATGTCGTAAATTTCCGGATTTTTATGGCAAAATGATAAGTAAAAATATAATTTTTTTTATAAACTCTAACATAAGGCATGTCATGAGTTTTTAGAAATCTAATAAAGTAAGACACTTAAAAGTTTTAAATTTGTGATACCCTCACTCCTTTTACACTTTCTTAGAGGCTCATTCTAATGAAAAAAAACTTTGAGTGGGAAAATTATGCAACGCAGAGTGCTGTAAAAAACTTTATAAGCTGAATGCTTAAAATACACACACACAATATATATATATATATATAGAAAAATATATATTTAAATATAAACTTTTTCTACAAAA
>BMAW01051594.1:92229-129849 GCA_019974015.1 Nephila pilipes | reverse complement strand
GTTTTATCATTTGGATGTGTTGTTTCGATAGTATCTGTTTAAATTTGCGAATTTTTTCCATGCGGCATTCATGAACACAATACACATACACACGTGTGTGTGTGTGTGTGTGTGTGTGTGTTTGCGAAGAGCCATGTGAATAGAGTCTGATATTTAGATTTCATTTTTAAAAAATCTTTACATAAATAATTCCTTAATAAGAACATTTTATTTATTAATGTGGCCCCCACCAGCTTGTACTTTAATTTATGAATCAAACGTAATTATATCTTTTTGTTTAAAAGGGATACATTATTAATGCTGAAACATTCTCTCTCTCCCTTTATGTCTCCCTGAAATATTTGTTTTCTTGAAAACTAATGTGAGTGTACATGTTATTTCTTCTTTCTTAAGACGTTCCTCGTCTTTCTCTATCGATTTCTCTTAATAAGTGTATAGATTTTCAATTTGCAACCACATGGAAAAGAAAAAAATGTTCTCGATTTAAAAGTTGTAGTACAAAATATCTTCGTCTTATTTAAGATCAAGAAAAGAAGCGTAATTGCGATCATAAAAAAGCAGCTGAAAAATAAGCTGTACTTAATCTTAAGCCTTAAGGATTGTGAATAATAATACGTTGTCTAAAAATGACTATAGATTTTTATAAATTGATCCTTTCAGCTCCATAAAAAAAATTTTAGTCAAGGCTACACAAATTTCCCGATTCTCAAAAACCTTTTAATACTATAGCTATATTAGCTTTTTAGATTAAAATATCAGAAAACTTCATCTTAAATATTCTTAATTCTGAAAGCAAATGCTTGCATTTGATTAAAATGCTTTGCACTTTCTTACACAAAAAGTAAAATATCTCAGTGTAACCAAGTATAAATTTAAAACATCAATTTTTTTCTTTTCAAGTAAAACAATAAATGTAGCACGTATCAGAATACAACCAACTTAAAGTCACCTATATCAAGCGAAAGGATTATATGTTAATAATTAAAAAGTATCTTAGATTACAGATTATAGTTGGTCTTCAAAGCACCTCTCAGAATTTTTAAAGATTATTGTAAGGTTGTATCATACCATGTAAATAGGTACAAGGTCCAAAAAATCTTGAACTTGCTTATCATCTGAAGTTCTTTCAATCAATCTGTCTCCTTGCCCTGCTAAGACAACATGCTCCAGTCTCAAAAGGTCACCTTCTTTGATCCAATGTTCAATAAGTTCATCTAAGTGATCCTCTGAAACACAAAAAAGTGGCATTACAAACTCTTTTTGAACTAAGATTTTTTTCAAAAAAAAAAATCTGTATATTTTGTAAAGTTCATTACATGGGAATTGTTCCTTAAAAATGACTCTACTAAAGAAAAAAAAAACCGTAATTTGTTGAAGGCACTTAACGTAATTACATTTTGAGATCCATTTAGATTTACTTCCAATCAAGAATTTTTTTCCTAGTTATACTCTAACTTAGATTAGTTAATTATAAAAAAAATCAATGCTTGAGGAAGAAGAACAGGAAAAGAAGTCTTCTATATATGCAGACTCATAAAATTACTGTGAAACAAACTTTCTGACTGTTTACTAATACATCTTCGAAATCTATACCAAAATTTTAAGATTTTTATTATAAATATAATCAGTTATATTTTTTCTGTGACTCAGTCTTAAGAAAAACGTATTATTTAGAATTCTTAAACATATTTTGTTATTACTCTAATTAATGTATAAGATGCATTTGTAACTTATTACTATAAATAATTTTTAATTTTTAAGACTTAGTGATAAAATATATACTTCCATCTTTG
This sequence comes from Nephila pilipes, assembly GCA_019974015.1. Taxonomy (NCBI): domain Eukaryota; kingdom Metazoa; phylum Arthropoda; class Arachnida; order Araneae; family Nephilidae; genus Nephila; species Nephila pilipes. The sequence goes on along the minus strand of BMAW01051594.1, from coordinate 128,056 downwards.
CTTTTTTTCATTACAAAGCTCTATTCTATGAATTTCTTACTTAATTTTTAAAAAAGAACTTATATTTAAAGAATTTCAGTGTTTTTTGTAAATTTACTTGTTTTCTGATATTTGTAATCAATTGCATTATATTGCGTCTTGTTTTTAATTTACGATGGATTTATGCATGTATTTTATTTATAAATATCGAAGTAACTGCAGTGATATATTTCTGCGAACATCGTCCGCAAGATAATTTCAAAACTTACTCTAAAATATATCGAATTTCAATAATTAAATTTGGTTGAGTAAAACATCGAAAATTCCACGACACAAAGAATCTTCAAAGACCAATATTCTTCCTTTTCGAATTAAATTGGAGGTTCTCCTATCAAATTAATTTATCTCGGATTATCGCGAATGTAAAAGAAAAAAAAAAGAACTCGATTTCAATAAAATAGTATTTTTAGAAAAGATCCAAAAATAATTGGAACACTGAATTACTTATTTAAATAAAACTGAATTTGTGAAAAGAACAAACTTTGATTTGTATGACAGTTGTGTGTGTGTGTGTGAGGTGGAAAAAATTGAATTTCGGAATATTTTACTTGCGTGTATGTATTGTATTTCTTGATTAAAAAGATTTTCCAAATTTCTTTCTTTTTCCCATATCAGTTTTTAAGAATGTGAATAATGTTTTAAATAACCCTTTTAAAATAAGAATACCACTTTGAGAAAATGTTTTAAAATGTATATTTTTTCTCCGGGGCTCTTTAAAGTAAATTTTAATAAAAATATTTAAAAGTTGACAGTTATATTTATAAAATTTATTGACTTATAAAAATAAATTTTGAACAAATTATTTTCTCAGTCTCTTACAAACTAAGATAATTTCCCTCTCAGTAGTCTAGTGGTCATGCAACTCGTTGGAAACAACACCAGATTCGCGGCCGGCGTTGTTTCCGTCGAGTCGTAGATTCGAGTCCTGATGTCACTAAAGAGCCAGCGTGTAGCCGGGGCTGATGCACGTTAATTCTGGTCGAGGTCCAAAGTCCTACCAATGGCGTGTTGTGGAAGTTTGGAGAAAGATTGAAAATTTAGGTGTGTCCTTGTCACTTGACTGGGGTTCAAAATTTCTAGGTTCGTCGTCAATAGCCCTCGTGTTGCTTCTAAGCGTGCCATTAATAATCAATCAATCAATAATTATTATTTAAATTAAAATCATTATTATTATTATTTGAATCAACATAACTTTTAATGTTAAAAAATAAGTGATCCAAATTCAAAATCGACTCAAATTTCTTAACGTTTCCAAGCTGGTTAATTATTGGTTCGTTTAAGACGTTAACGTTAACAAGCGACTCTTAAATTTAAAATTTGAATATTTAAGAGGAAGATATAGTCAAAAGCACAGATACAAAGAATAGTACGTATATTTTTGTAAAAGGAGGATATGATTGATGAAAAAAAATAAAAAAAAAAAATAAAAGATTTAAGAAAATTAGAAAATCTGCAAAATATTTTCCTCTGATTCAATAAATTGATAAATTGATAAAAAGGTTCCACATGCAATTTCTATCTGAAATTGTTCTCTACCGAGCCAGCCAATTGAAATCTTTCCAAAAATGAAGCGATGCGACTGAAAATATTCCAAATACTGAAGCAATTTCATCAATATGCAAATCAACTATTTTTCACTCGGCATTATTTTTAAACTATCCCTTCCTCGGATACCTTTTCACCTTCAAATATCATTTTAGTATAAAAATTTTAAAATCCAGTGAATTCTAATTAGTAAATTTGACTATGTTTGTACTTTCATCGATCGTTGGGACGGTCCTTGTTGACCCATCAAAGCTCCGTTGCCAAGGCCCGTTGTTAGGGGCTCTGTGACGTAGTTTCGCTCTTCGTTTCTTTTTTTGATACAGGCGTTTCGAACGATGCAGGGGGTGGGGGAGCTCGGATGAGAATGGATAGAGTGAAACTTCAAAAAATGAAAAAAAGAGTGCATGAGACGTTTTGTTTACGACATCCTATGTAAACAACGAATAATGGATGAATCGGTTTTTAGAGCGACAGAATTCATTCCTCTGTTAAATCGATCGAAATCCTTAGGATGTTTCGTTAGCTTAAATTTTGGCATTCTGCTGAAAAATGGAATGTTTCAGAGAGATTTAGGACTAAGAAAAGGAGGTGGCAGACTGTCAAATCTTCTAAAAAATACATTATCTGAAAAATCCATTAAAGTATTTGTTTATTAAAATTGTTATTACTTTGTTGTCAGAAAAGGATTTCTTCTGATTTCCATATATATTGTACATTTTGTCTCATATTAAAAAAAAACTACTGTTCCATTTTTTCGTACATGCTTTCCATTTATTTTTCAATCCCAATTCCCAAATTCATCTCGTCAACTTACAATTTACGAGACTTATGACTATAAAAATGGGTTCGGTGGTCTGATCGGGTAATGGGTGATTTAGGCGTTTTGATAAAAAGTTTTGCTTTGCTTAATGTAAGTATCATTTTTTTTTTTTTTTTGCCTCATACTCCATTATGCAAAGCAAAACTACAGATTCATTTTTTCGTACATGCCTTCCATTTATCTACCAATTCCAATTCCCAAATTCACCTCCTCGACTTACGACTTATGCAACTTATGACTATAAATATGGGTTGGGTGGTCTGGTCGGGTAATACGTGCTTTAGGCATTTCAAAAAAAAAAAAAAAAAAAAAGATTTGCTTTGCATAATGTTAGTATCACTTAATAAACAATTTTTAAAGTACGTGTAATTACATTTGTTATTTGATACTTTTTCGTTGCATTATTTCTGGTTGTAGTTTAGGTGTCGTCCTCGTCACTTGACCGAAGTTCAAAATTACGAGATCCATCGCCAATAGCCCTCGAGTTGCTGCCAGTGCGTCGTTAATAAAAACTAAATTAAATCTGGTTGTAATTTTGTTCACAGTATGTACAATACAGTAAAAGTGATGCAATTTTCAAATTATGCACAATAATTACACTACACAGGTAGTATACTTTTATGTATAATTTGTATTATTCATTTGAGTAAAATTAGTGTTAAAAAATATTAATCCGACTTACGACCAGTTCGACGTATATCTTGTTAATCGGAACAGAACTCGCTCATAAATCAAGGAGACCCTGCATAAAATTTCAAAAAGTAAATTCGAAAAATTTATCGCAATTGTGATAAATCTGAATGCTAGCAATCAGGCTTTTAAAGACTTCAGTTATAACAATAAGCTTGACTTAAAATTTGATTGTTGTTAAGCTAACACTAATGACGTGAGAAAAAGAGACTTTAAAAAGAAATCTGGAAATGTATAAGTAGAAAATTGATATTTGTATATATTTTCTTTTAGTTAAAAAAAATGGAATGGAGTACATTGTGGGAAATAAAGAACACACATTAAAATAGCCGTCATCGTGTTATGTAATCATTATTCAGAAGTTAAACTGATCGCTAATGATTCAACCTTTGCTCTGAGACATGATATAATACCACCGTCCAAGGCTAAATGATTTCCTGTGATAAATTATTCAGTACCTCGGGAACATCAAAATTCTTATACTTTCTATATACCCTCATCAGGAAGGATTATGGCTGTTTTCTCTTAATCTTAATATCTTTAGTTACGGTATTCAATTTTTAGAAAAGCAAAATTTACGTTTTTAAATTTGTGACTTATAATAAGAAATATTTTGGTTGTGATATGTTTACTAACAAAATATTATATACAGTTAACAAAATAAGGGACGAATTCAATAAACTGATCTATATTTTTTAATGATGCTTATTATACACATTTTTTTTAAAAAAAAAAATAAACTGATTTGTAGTTAAATCATATTACAATGTGGTGTTAAAGTATTCAGTTTTCTAGGGAAAAAACTATTTTATTCTACTTTATTGTTACTTGTCGTAAACAGCCTTTAATTATATTTAATTTAAGTGCATAAAACTATGCATACATATTTTAAAACCATGTAGTAAGTCCAATGTATAAAATATGAGTACGTGGAAAATATTGAATTTCGTATATACCCTAGCGATATGACAGTCTTTTATGTAATACAATATTCTACTATTAAATGTTTTATATTTTATTATTTCTGATTTATTTATTTTTTATTACAGAAGAAAACAAAACGAATAAAAACAAACAGAAAACATATTACTAATAAATTTATCTGAGATCTATATAAAAGATAGAGATCAATTTACGAGGGTGGATGAAAAAGTATCTGTGTTTGAAAACGAATAGTATTGATAAGAAAAATTGTGGCCGTAATAGCCTATTGGTCATGGCCGCGCACTTGATGCCACTAAAGACGTGCCGTGTAACCGTGGCTGATGCACGTTAAATATGACGAGGCCAAAAGTCCTTCCGTTGGCATGGTGTGGAAATTAGGAGAGGGGGATTCTAGCTCAGGTGTCATCCAAGTCACTTGACAGTGATACAAAATCACGAGGTCCATTGCCAATAGCCCCCGTATTGTTTCAAGTGCGACGTTAATAAAACCAAACTAAGACAAGTTGGTGTTACCACTGTGTGCTACTTTCTGTTAAAAGGCATCAAAACAAATTTGACACAAATTTAGAGATTAACTCTGATTGCTTCCACGTCAAGTTATCGTCTTCATTTTTTGTCGAACTAACACTGTTGAGGAAAAATGAATTTATCATTACACACTAGAAATGAAACAACAGTAAAAACAAATGTGTTGCTTCATGTGAATCTGCTGCAAAGAAGGTGAAGGTGTAGTCATATGCCCGAAAATTCCCGCTCACGATTATTTGGGAAACAAAGCCCTTCAGGGGCTTTAATTTTTCAGGTAAGTACTGCCGTCAAGATCCTGAGATATCCTAGTGATCTTTTTTCTTTCTCATGGAGTTCACTGTCTTTGTTAAACATGGGTGACGTGGGACCGGGATACCTTAGCGATCCTTCTCTATTTTCAATCCTTCTTCTTTTCAACCGATTCTGACCTTTTTTCCACAGTTATACATGGTTTTTCACAGATACACATTGATTGAATCAGCACAGCGAAGTTTATCTCTTGAGCTATAAGCCTCAGCTTTCTTTCTTTCATTCATTCATTTGGAAAGTGTGTGTGAAGAGCGTCATATATTTATAATCCCAAGGAAAATAAAAAGTGATAAATGGACAATACTATGTTGAGTTACCCCATTCCCATTTCCTGTTCCGAATACCCATTTTTTTTTTTTTTTTTTCATTTTTAACATGAAGAGTTTTTGATTAGCCCTCATAATATAGACAGAATTATCAATGCAGATTTGATTTGTTATCAATATCGCTGTAGAGAAACATGGGGGATATTGGCGACGAACCTCAAAATTTTTAGCCTTAATCCAGGAACAATCAGTATGTAGCTGATCATATTATTCCGAACTATGGTTTTTGGTGGAAATAAAACATGAACTCCAGACCAACTTCACAAACCCTTACATAAATAAATTAGTTCATTCTTGTGAGAAATACTATAAATATGTCTCGAGTTTTAAAAAAATTCAAATTCTAAAAAATATCTTTATTCCATTAAGTTACAGAAAATTATATAATCTGAATACACCTTAAAAATATCATTTTTAAAATTATTTATCATTATTGCTAATTTAGGCCATTCCTCCTAATGGATGAACTATAAACACTTTTGTTATTATAGCAGTGCGCAGCCTCAATTTTAAATTATCTGTAGTATATCGACTCCTCAATCAAATCTATACCGTTTTCGCTCAAAACATTTTTTTTTCTTTATTCTGTATGAATATTAAAGAAGAAACATCCAACAGTCAAAACACTTTCTTGTATTAAGTTCTTTTATTACTTCAGTGTATTGTAAACGTTTTTTGTTAATAAATGAACATGTCTCTGCTCTCACGCCCGTTTTTACGTTATATTAGTTCATACCCAAAGCGTTCTAGTATATTTGTAATTTTTATACCTTTTTACGTTTTACGCTTTGTATGTTATATTTATTGCGTGGCTGATTCGCTTTTTCTTGTATTACTGGCTAACTGGCTAAAAGCTGTTCACTTTTTAAATATTTATACGTACACGAGATGCACTTTATCTGTACATCCATTTTCATTTTTTCTCAACAAATGTTTTCATATTTTATAAAAAAGGCTAGATTCAATTATAAACCAAGAAACTGAAAAGAAAAAAAGAAAGAAAGCTACAAGTTTTTGTAAAGGAAGAAAATTGGTTGAAAATTATGTAATTTATTTTCACTATACGCTTTAATGTAACTGTTTTACGGTAACTTAGGTTGGAGCTTACTTAAAAATGAATGAAATCTTTCATTTCTATCTTTTTGAAGATCTAGAGTTTTTAATTTATGTATAAAATGTGTGAATATGGTGAATACTTAATTTTTGCATTATTTGGAAATGTATAAGCTAAATATAGGCTTTTTTTTTATAAATAAGTAATTTGAAAAATAAAATTTCCCCTATTTCCTCTAATACTTCTGCATGAAAACCAATAACAAATTGAATTATTGATAAACGTAAGAAATAAAAATTGAAACTTTCAATCTCTTCAACAACAACTATTTTATAAATATCAAATATCTACGACTATTAAAAAGCTCATGAATACTTCTTAATGAAAAATATTTAGCACTAATTAGATTTTAAAACGCCTTTTGAAATATATACGTCATTAAATCTTTAAATTCTGTGGATGAAACTGTATTTCATGAATAAGTAAATCCATTTCAGAACATTCTTTTGATAAAAAAAATATGTTAATTTCGACATATATATAATAAGGAACATATTATTGGCAGTCCACATCAAAAACTGTAAATACTCAAACTTGTAAGGAAAGATAATAAGCTTTGCACAAATTTTGGATTGTTTTTTGTGCTTAGAACCAAGATCAAGGAATAAAAAAAAGTCAAAGAAATTTGCAACGGAAAAAAGATAAGAAATAAAAGTTTTCTTACTTGTCTGATGTGACGTTTCTCCTGAGTTATTGTTTTTATTTTCTTCATTATTTTCCGAACTTTCTGTTGTAGGTTCATTCTTTTCTTCATTATCTTCGTTTTTATTGGCGGTATCTTCTTGATCTTCAACCTCCTTTGATTCCTTCCCATCTTCTTCACCCGCCTCCGGACCAGTATCGTCATTTTTAATCTCGTGATCTTCATCTTCCTTCTTTTCCTCTTCTTCGTCTTCTTTGTTGGTTGGATTATTGAGATCGGAGAGCTTTTCTCCGCTACTCTCATTTTCAGTGGTGCCTTCGGCATCGCCGTTTTTCTTATTTTCTTCGTCTTCGGCATTAGTTTCTTCGATTTCTGTAGAATCAATTTGTTCTTCCGATTCAGTATTTGGCTTACCTTCTTCCTCAGAATCTTTAATATCTGCTGTATTCTCCTCTTCCTTGTCTGCATCTGCTTCGTTTGACTCATTTCCTTCTTCCTCTTTTACGGTTTCTGAAACGGGCAAATCTTCAGTTGATGGTTCTTCATCGACTTCAGCACTGTCTACATTCTCAACGTTCCCACTACCAACTTCTGCTACTGTTTTACCTTCGGAATTTTGCTGTAATTTACTTAAAGTATCATTTGTGTTATCATTATCGATACTATTATCAGTTTCTTCCGGAGCGTCCTCCTCTTCGTTTTCGGATTTTGTGTTTTCTGTTGAATTCTGAACAGTCTCTTGAGCTTCAGAGTCATCAGCAGCTTCAATTATAGTTGCATTTGATTCTTCTGACTGAGAAGGACTCTCTTCTGTCGCATCGACATCTTTTGATGAATCTTCATTATTTTCATCATTAATTTCGGCTGGTTTTTCATCGGGTGTATCTTCTTCGGTCACTTCTTCTTCAGGATTTTCTTTCGCTTCAGAATCAAGCTCTTCTACATTGTCAACCCCCTTTTCTTCATCTTCTTTATCCACTGGATCAGTTTCATCTTCTTTTTCTAACTCGTTCTCTTCCGAATCATTATTAGTTGTTTCTTGAACTTCTGATTCTGGTTGATCTATAATCACTTCGTCATCTTCCTCATTGATTGCAGTAGATGTATTGGGATTTTCATCAGCTTCAGCAGTTGTAGTTTCTTCAATATTTTCAGAAGTGCCTTCTGGCTCTTCGGTTACATCTTCCGTATCTGAATTATTTTCAATTGGAGGTTTTTCTTCTTCTTCTACTTTTTCTTCTTCTTCATTTTCTTCTTCTCCTTTTTCTTCTTCTTCGTTTTCTTCTTCTCCTTTTTCTTCTTCTTCTTCTTTTTCTTCTTCTTCTTCTTTATCTGAATCCGGAGAGTCTTCATGTTCTTTAGAAGATTCATTTACGGCATCTTCTTCTTGAGTTTGATTCTCTGTCTCATCGAATGTAGTGTTATCTTCAGTTAAATTTGCCTCTTCTTCAGTCAATATTTTCTCAGATTCTTCTTCATTTTTAGGTAACAATTTTTCTTCAGATCCATCTTCATTTATACTTTCTCTGGACTCGGTGTCTTTATCCTTGTCAGTGGTTTCGTCTGATTCATTTATAGTTGTAGCATTATCGCCTCGATCATTTGATGTATCTTTTTCATCTTCATGATCTGATGAGTTTGTATCATTGCTACTAGGTTCTTGCATATTTTTTTCAGCATTTTCAGTTATAACAGCAATATCCGTAGACGCCTTTCTCGAATTTTTACGTACTACCGATTTTCGCCTGATAACATTATTGCTACTTTTAGACAACTCTTCCTTACTAGAAGTGGAAAACATGCTATCAGAGCTTGTATTTGGCGATATTTTAGAGAAATTACTGCTTTGCTTCATGGGAGAACTTTCCGTTTTTAAACTCTGCAGGTAAAAATCAGCAGTTCTTCCCTTCTAAAATTAAATTTAAAGAAGAGCTTACTTATACATATAAATGGAAGAAAACAATAAACAAACAATATATAATATATATTTTATTTCTTTCCTTTTTGCAGATAATTCGCTTTATCATTCTCATATTGAATTAAGGTTTTTTTCAGAAACTTTTTCACAAATTTAAAGAAGCAATTATGCAACATTTTACATTAAATATATTACAGTACTCGCGAAAAAAAAAGATTTTTTTAGGGTTTGAAACGTATTTATAGTATGTTGCCTTATATAACTTTGGAAAATAAAAGACATAATATCTTAACATTTTAAATTTTTTTTGAAAAAGTATAGTCTTATAATTAGACAGCATGTGTTACACAATTATACGTATATTAAGAAAATACACATGTAACCCGTCTTTCATAACAATTAAGTCTACTTTCTTTATATAAATATGAGTTTTACTAATACAAAAAGCTAAGTTGTAAATTAATTAGTACTCATTATTTAAAATTTAAAGCGGTTAATGTTTAAAAATAAAAAAGGTTCCTTAAGATTTTCTTAACAAAGAAGTAAGATAATATATTTCATGATGTTCACAAGCTTAAGTAATGTGAAAAACAAAATTAAAAATTGAAAATAAAAGGTATTTTAAAAATGTGTACCTGCTATTTCTATTACTAAACCAAAAGTTATAACTTTTAACCTTAGAACATTCTTATTCAGAAAAATAAAATATAAAACTAATTATCAATAGTTTTTAGATTACCTTTTTGAAGTTAATGAAAAAATGCGTGATAAAATATGATTATTATTAAATTTTATAATGACCATGAATAGTTTTACTGTGGGGAATTTTATTTCTATCTTTACTAAGATGAGTTCTTAAGCGATTAGAAAGATTGAAAATTAACGAATAACATTAATAAGAAGACACAGGACTAGAATCCTAGAGTCCCTTAAGTTGTTTTCGTTGTAATGGTATTAAGTAGAAATAATTTGTATAATATGAGTCAATTAATGTCCCAATTAATATCCAATTAATATATTAATGTTTGTTTGAAAATTATTCACTTTACTGTCAATTATTCAATGTTTTTCTTTTTTATATGTATTTAAATTAAGCCTCAAGGTTTAAAATATTGTTTTTATAAAAGTCCTTAACACATATATTAAAACGTAAAGTAAAATATTTAACATATGGTTTTCAATGACATAATTAATAGAGAATTTTAAAAATTTGAGCTTTGCAGTGAAACTTTTTTTAAGAAAACTCTTAAATTGATTTTATTGGTTGTGAACTTTTTGAATAAATAATCAAAGTAATCCAAAACGTTTCATATTTTATAATATGCAATAAAAGTACGATTTTAATATATTATTACTTTCAAGTAAATATGATTAATGCCATAAAAAGTTTTAAAATTTTCTTTGACGGTTAAGTTCAGGCTCATTATTTGATTACAATATAAAGTAGCTTTTAATTTAAAATAACCATGAAAAGAAAATTTATTATTTATGGAGAAACATTTTTAAAGAATTTTGGGGTAACTTTCATTTCTAAGAATGATCACTAAATTTTTATACAATAAAATCATTCTTCATATTAAATAAATTTCGGTTTTCACTAAACATACAGAACAACATTATTGCTTATGTTGGAGTTACTAACAATTTCATAAAATAAAATATTTCTACTATTTCCAAAGTATGTTCATAAGTAACGACTAGATTTCTATGTTTGTATTCGAATGCAGTCGTAGATTATCCCCCGTCTTCTACCGACGACGTAGATAATATTGACAAATGCGACTCTTGAGAATTCTATTGAGGCAATCTTTAATGTAATTCGGCCCCTCTACTCTAAAAAGAACTAAGTGATATCTCAAGGGAAGCCGGGATGATTGCTTGAAGTCACTTAAGTTATATATTGAACAAGTGGTATAAGTCACTGAAATAAAATCTCGACTTTTTGAGGAGTCATTTAAAATTCTTTTGCGTGGTTTCAATTTTCTTCGTTCATTTTAAAGAAAATTCGAAGAATAACATAAAAAATAATTTTAGCATAATCGAAAGTACTTCACAGTGTGAAAAAAATTGTGTATTGATAAAAAGTGGAATTATTGACTTAAACCACTTTTTAATTTATTTCGCTATGTAATAACCTGAGAAATTTTATTCCAGTCATTTGAAAGATGAATTCCACAGTGATATCACGGAATACCAATGTATTTATGATTAACGAATAGGATGAAGTCCCAAAATGCCTTTCTACAGATATTGAGCATGTGACTGTCATTGAAATGGTTTCTGAATTAGGATCTTATTTAGTCGTGATATGAAATAAAAAAAGTGTTGTTAATAAACACGCATGTCTCAAACAAAAACGTGAAAGAAACTAAGTACTATTTAGTTTATAAAAATGAAATTAAATAAAAAAATTTATTTCAAATTTATTGAAACTTATAGCTGGAGTAAAAAGAACAAAATAATCCTTTGCATTCTCTTTTAATGAAATACTTAAATTTTAATTAATATATAATAAAATAAACACCATTTTTTGTCACATTTCAAAAATATGTTTGCTTATATATCATTTTAAAGCGAGAACATAAGTGTCAGTTCGTTGAGAAAAATCTCCTATTTTAGTTTCAAGCAATGTATTGGGTTCTGTTAAAAAAAATAGCAAGAGGCTCTGGTTACTGGTTTCTCTGAACATTAACATTATCTTGATGTCTTAGACATATATCATTTAAAATTAATTGGCGCATGCTTAAATTATATGAAAGTAGTTTTATCCATAGTTTGAAATCATTAAAACAAAGAATTTTCAATTAATTTTGTTGAGCAACTCCTTAATAAATTGATGAAATGCAAGCGTATTTTTTTCTTCCTCGGTTATCAAGCTTTTGTTATTTTAATTTCTTGGAAACTTCTGACATAAAAGATGTAGGACAAAGGTACTTTTATGGAGTTTTTTTTCTCTAAGTCATGAAAAATAGTGATTTTCAAAGTGTATGTTGGGAAGTTAGCATTGAAACCCTCTTACATATATTTTCAATGTAAGCTGATTAAAAGTAATTAATTTTCACATTCTTTTATGTATAAATTACTTAAAAAACTCTTTCGAAAGCGCTTTTAACATGAATGAAAATTACGAATTCTCTTTAATTGCTATTTAAAAAGTCCTTAAAGTAGGAACACGACCTTTAATTTTTAATACCATTCTTTGCCATTCACAGGTACTTGGAACAATTTTTGAAGAATTCTTCTTTTGAAGTGAAACACAAATTACAAACTATCTAATTGTGCTCATACAAGGAAAAAAAGTCTTACCGTGATAAATGAAGTTAATAGCATAAAAAACACAAAAACAAAAACTGTTAAGCGAAAAGAAGAAAAACTGAGAATTATTTCGAAAAGAAATAAAACTAATATTAATGTTCCAATTGATCGAAAAAGCACAAAGTTTCAAAACGATCGTTAAAAAAGAAACGCGAAGAGCTTAAATTAATTGGATGAGGTTCTGTAAAAGAAAAAAAGTATTAAATTTAACTCTTCAATTCTCAAACTGAAAAAAGTTTGTTATTCTTAAAAACAGCCCCCGGCATTTCAACAGAACTTGGTAAAAACAACATGAATTGCTACAAGAAATAAATGTTCCCTAGTTGCTTCGAATTTTTTATGACTTTATATAAAAAAGATATCTTTTAACATAATTTTTACGCTGAAGCAAACCAAAATACCTTGTTATATCGAATTTTTTTAAAAAGAAAGGCGATATCAGGTTTCTTGTTTGTTCGGGAATAAGTATTATGTAACTCGATTATCGATGATATCATTATTTAAAAAGATTCTTCAAAATATATTTTAAATTCACGTCTGAATTAATTCTGAAGGACATTTTTTTCTTCCTTATTCGTTAAGTAGTCTAACTGAAGTAGGGATTTTCGATATGTGTGATCATGATATTTTATTCTACATTTTAAGTTCAGTTGACGCAATTTTACTGCGAAAAGTTATCCACTGCATTGCTCACTTGTTATTTATTTCCTTACGACAGTTTATTACGAAAATGTCAATTATCTATGGAATGTTGTTATTTTTGACTTCATAATGAATTTATCAAATCTTAGAGGTTCTGAATCTTTTGACTTATTTTCATACATTTATTGTAAGGAATTAGCGATCCTTGTATGCGTTGCACTTATATTACAACAATATTCATAATATTTTATAGGTTCCTTTCTTATTTCGATATGCCAATATATTTTAATACCATTTCTTTCACAACGTTAATTTTACATAAAATACGATTGTGCCTAACAAACGTTTAATAATATTGAAAGTATTCTGAAACTAAATGAATCTAAAAGTGTAATATATATATATATATATAAGAGTTGATTTTATTTTATATGTTTTAAAGAACAAAACTTTTGAGTCATCGATACACAATTTATCAAAAATGACCATTTATCCAACAAAAGTTTATGTCACAGTTCTATTTAGACAAGTTTATAATTACCACATAATAGATGTCAAAACAAATATGTTGCGCTACACATATTTGGTACACACATTTTAATGTGTATCTACAGATTCATTTTTAGATGTCTTCAAAAAAAAATTTTTTTTAATTATCTCAATTACTCAGACTATTATATATAAGTTTTAATGTCTGGTCTCATCGTTCGTCGTTTAAGACGAATTTTTGTATTGTTAAATGGTACTACTTAAAATAAAGGGTTTAATAAAACTTGAAATATTTTTAGCTTACTGTGATCTAAAATTGGTATCCTTAACGCTTAGGTCTTTCTGTGACTTTTATTCTAGTGATAGATGCTATTGCTAAACAGTTTAAATACATCACTGGAGAATAAACTATGGCGACATAAATAAGTGAAGAATTTTACGAGATAGATCTGAAAATTTAAATAATTCCTATCATACAACTATTACGCTTATTAAAGATCTGTTCACTTCATCCGATTAAAAGAGAATATAATAGAGAGACTTCGAAGATATGAATAAATTGATTGAAGTTCCTAGCTTTAAACATGGGTAGATATGCTAAACTCTCATTCGAAATGCCTTTAAACAAACTTTGGAGCAATACAAACGTTGACATAAATGGAAAGAGAGAGCATTTTCAGTTTACGTGTTTGATTTTCATGCATAGAAATAGTTTGATTGAGTTTATTTAAATTCAAGAGCTTCTCCCCTTCTTTCTCCCACTATTCAAAGATTAATTTCTTTCAGTTTGTGCCCTACAAATCCTCAACTATCGAAAACGCAGTAGCGATTTTAAAGAAATACGCTTAATTAAAATATTCACTACTCTATATATGCAATGAATAGTAATCATTCATTTAAACATAGACAATAGACATTGAAATATCTAATTCAGAGAAACTCAAAATTGTAATTCCAGGTTATCATTATCAGGGTAAAATTCTCAAAAATACCCTTCAAACAGCTGTAAGATATTAAACATTTGGAAATTAATATTGTAGATAGATACTTGATAAGTATGTTATGTTGTTCCATAAAAAAATAAAAAACACTGGTAAAATTACCTGATCTAAAATTTTAGAATCTGCTCCTGCTTGCTTCAATTGCTTACATAAATCGTGATTGCCCTTTTGGCTGGCCATATGTAATACTGTCTTTCCCGTCTGAAATAATAATTTAAGTTAAAATTTAAGTAGTTTTGAAGAGGGTTACTTAACACAAAAAATTCCCCTACCTTTGTATTATTAAAAATGACGAAATTTAAGGAACATTTTTTATATAGTGACTGGTAGTACACAATCACTATTTAAAACTATTGTTTTTGTATTTATTGTAACTATTGTTCGTCACCAAAGAAGTTATAGTTTTAGTCAGTGACAAAATTGTCACCAATCTTTTTTCAAAATCTGGTGAAAACTTATACGTAAATGTTTGATGCCTGCTTTCACCAGTAATAAGCTTAATTTTTAAATATATGTTATAATTCCTCCTAATTTTTTTATTGGATTGAAATAAAACATTTAAAAAAATTAGTTCATTTTACAGCAGTAATAATCATATTTAGCTTAAAATATATTCAACTTAATAATTTATAGTTTACTTGAATTTTAATACCTGAAATTAATAATATTGTTTATTTTAATATTTTATCGTTTGCTTAAGTTATTACATTTAAATGAATAGTTTAATAATTATTTTGCTAAAAAGATTATTTTATTTGGTGGTGAAATCTGTTCTTCGCAATGCATTGCACAGAACAAGATGATGTTAAAAAGTTATTAGTCTTTAAGAGTTTTTAAAGAACTTTTTGACAAAATATTTAATTAAAATAATAACAATGCAATAAATGCACACACAAAGCTAGCATCTGTTAGTCTGTTTTTCTTAAAAAAATGTTCCTTAAACTTATTCATTTTTAATATTATGGAGATAGGAAAAGTGCTGTGGAAGTTCCTCTCCTTAAAGCATACATGATAGAAAATATCTTTTTAAATATATCAATCAAATCGACTTAATTTCATCAACATAATAACTAATTTAAAAAAATAAATCTTTTATATCTATTTGAAGCATATTCTATTCTTAAAGTTAGAAATAAAAACGTGAAAAAAATGAAAAAAGTGCATTTGATTTTATTTATTATAATTTCTTAAGCTCATTAACAGTATAGAAACATTTTGATTCAAGACTGCTAACTAAAATTTAAAAAAAGTACTTATATGAGAATCCAATCTTTATTAATATGATTTATTTTATTTTTAACATCAATTTTAAAAATAAAATAAATCATCTTTACATAACCAAGAATTACATTAAAGAGCAACAATACTTCCTTAGCTAAAAAAAAAAAAAGGATTTCTCTTTTCCCGCATTTTGCTAAAAATCTTCCTAAAATAACAAGAAAGAATGTGGTGGTGCTTAATGAACTATAATATAAAAGATGTTTTTTGTTCGTTCAAAGCTAAAGAAGGCGAATTTTTCGTTCGCTTTTCCCACTCAAGTATTGAAAAATTGGACGCACGCCGTTTCTTTGTTAAAGCCTTTAGAAAGTATAGACTTTAATGTACCATAACATTAAATGTTCTTATATAAATGCTTACTGATATGATTTTAAAAACAAAACGTTTTTTTTATTCATAAGAAAACAAAAAGATGACATTACGAAAAATTCCTTGTTTTGACTTTGTTAATTATATAATAAACTTTAATTAATCCTTAAAAAGGAGATAATATTTAAATATTTGATGAATTTAGCAGAACTTATATAGTACTAATCTTATTACTTTTGGTAATGGCAAAAGGATTTTAAAATAAAATTTACTTTCCTGTTTCATATTTTTAACTGTATTAAATATTCTAGGTGGTTTGTGTGTGTGTGACTCAAGGTATTTTATGCGCACAAGATATTTAGATTAGATTTCTTGTTTCACTTATTCGATTATCTCTTTCACTATGGTGTATACATTTTATGAACAATTCCTTAGAGTTTGTCGCTACAGGTATCCCTATGCATATTTTCAGTAAAGTTGTATCATCGCTATCTGGTATCCAATATGAATTCAGATATATGACTGAAAGAAAAAGTTATAATTTACAAGCCGTGGTGTGACTCAGCATTGTTTTGTGAAGGAGAGTAAACATACTAATATTCAATATATTAATTAATCTTTACACATTGGCAAAGAAAAATCTGATCATGACTATTTATGTAGCGTTTGTAACTATAAATTAATAATTCACAATGATGTGGCGGCTTTCTTCAACAGGATGACAGAAGTTAAAACGTCTTAACAACAAGCCCTTTGGGGAATTCCATTTGGTCCACTTGGCAAGACCACAGCAAAAAAGCGAACGTATAAGTTTTCTTCGGACTCAAAGATTGAAGGCTCGAAACGCCGCCAACACTGAAGGTCACTGTCTTTCCTCACTCCAGGGAAGGAAACATTGCCCATGACTTGAGCACTAGATGACAACATAACCAAAAACTACTGGTTGCATGTACCCTTCGACACACACAAAAAACGAGGGTTCGAAACGCTGCCTGCATTCAAAGTCAACTGTCTTCTCTACCACAGGGTCGAAAAACATTCACCAAAGGTAGGGCGGAAAACATAAACAGCTGAAACGACATACGAGAGGGGTTCAAAAACTTGTCGTGTTTGGATTGAGAAATGGGACTGGGATAATTTACTATAATCTAGTCCATTGTTCACTTTTCTCTTTTTCAAGAAAGTCCATCAGTTTCATGCCCTTCGCTTGCCAAAAAAAATAGTTCCATTAGCTTTTCTGGACGATGAGACCATTTTCGCCTTTTTTGAGGTAAATTCTCTAGAAACAATAAATTGTTTTACTTCTTGCTTGGCTTCCGATGTATAATGATGAATACAGATCTCATCGACGGTGACAGCTCAACTCAAAATAACGACAACAATTTAACGCGGTAAATCAAATTTTGATTTCAGTAAATCAAATATTGGTTTAGCAACAAATGACTGTCAAGTCCCAACTTATAAATTGATCAGTGTCATATTTGTTATGATGCCTTTTAATAGATGGCAGTATACAATGGTTGTACCACATTGCCTTAGCAATGTCATCTGTCTCCCAAAACATGTATTTTTTGAATCACTTTCTTATACCTAAAAATACCATAACATGAATAAATACGAATAAGATATTCTAATTCGATTTTGTCTCATCATTATATCTATTTTCCATGTTGTATACGTAATTTAAAGCAACGAGTATAAAATGTAATACATGCTAGACATTTTTTTTTATAATGGAGTTTAAAATATTCATTAGATAAGCATTACATTAATTTTTAACATGCATAATATATTGATTTAAATTTTGTCATCGCTGTTTATTATTTCAGGATGATTCTTTCTCTCTAACTGGCCTCTTATGCAACAAATAATTAAACATTACTTTAATAATTTCTTTTCAGAATGAACAGAATGGTCAAGAATCGTTCTACATAATTTTTAGTTATTTGAATATCACTCCCAAGAGAGAACACGTTCATCTTTTTTTTTTCTACACCATTGTATACTTTTAAAAAGGCTTGGTTATAAATGTCTTGCTGTTAATAACAACCATTCATCTATGTAAATATATTAATAAAGCTTAAATGAGAATTCATTAAAATATCTTCCAGGATGAGAATGAATTATCATAAGAAAATACATTCTAACGAAATGGATGGACAACAAATAAGTAAATTCCATGTATTTCTTCATGATAAAATTAACTATTCAGATATATGTAACATTATAGTGAAAAACAAAATAATACTTGTACTCACAGCATCTTTAGCGTTCAAAACATTTGGGAAATTTTTAATGAAGTACTCCAATACATCTGATGATTCTGAAGCAAGAGCTATGTGTAAGGGCAATGATCCCATATCATCTCTAGCTTTCATTAGTTTCTCATTACTCGAAACATGTTCCCGTACTTTGTCAACATCTCCTTTTTTTATAGCGTCGTGGAAAGACTGTATTGCGTTCTAATAAAAGAAATGATAACCATAAAAAACAGAGTATTTCATTCCAAATATATAAAAGCTTAGTATAAATGTTACAAGTAATTGAATACTGTATATTTGGGTATAAAACAGTAAGGAATATAACATTTCGTTAATGTTTGATCCATGAAATTCTTCTAATACTTTATGAACATTCTTTTTTTAAAAAAAAAATAACGATGAATTATAAAATTCTCATTAATAAAATTCCTCGTGAATTCAAAGAAAATCATTCTCATAATTTTTCAAAAATAATTTCACTAGGGTATCAAGATTTGAAATGTATCGCTATCTATTAGTACATAAAGAATTCATTGTACAAAACCAATCCAGTTTGTATTAGATAGAGAGTTTATTTAATGAAATAAGAGTTAAAATGACTATATATTATCTGGAAAAATAGTTTTCAACCAAAAAAAAAAGTATCTTTTTACGTTAATTTTTTTTTTTCAAATTCGTAATATGCGCTCTACTTAAAGTATTTGAAAAGAGCCTTTAATACCATTATCAAATAATATCGTAAGGGTATATATTTAAGATGTCTTTGAAAATATGAAATCTACTTTTGAGATTTTCGAAAAAGCTTTTTTTTGAGCTATTAGAAAACTTATTAGACCATTATATACTCTGTGTTATCAAAATATTCAGATAAGGAACGATAATTTTAAAAACAATTCATTGAATATATTATCGTTCTATCATCAACATTTATTACAGCAATTACAATTCGAAGCATACTTTCAACCAGTTTACAGAAGTTGTCACCACAGGTGATTTGTCTTGTATAGTCCAGTTTGATAGAGTTCTACGTATATAAATCTAGATTTTCACAAAACTATTCATGAAAATTTAAGAAATGACAGAAATAACCAAATGGAAACTAAAATGGATTATTTTATAAAACTGCCGCGTAAAAAATAGGGATAAACTGTTCAAAATATTATACTATATCATATTCAGAGAATAGTTTTACGTAGAATCACCAGTACACTACCTTCCATTAACGGAAAGCACTTCGGTTTCATTGATAAGTTTGCAACAAAATTCATTGAGGAAAAAATGTAGTAAAACAGAATTCAAAATCCAAGTTCTGTTTCCCCTAAGCTAAAGGCATGAATCCAATTAATTGCAGTGGAATACTTTTTATAAAATAATAATATCATAAGAGATATGTAAATTAATCCTAGATGCAATATGCAATGGGTTATCGCAAAGTCTTAATTATTACTAAGAAATAACCGAGGTACCTGGATAAAATATAATTTTCAATTTAATCGATCCATATGTATATAATGTGGACAATTAAAGTAGTTAATATAGTCCACTGTATTGTAAAATTTAATTATAATCTAAGGTTATCGTAAATTTTTTTTAATTATTACTAAATAATCTAGATATAGAAACTTAGTTTTGATTTATTATTCTCAAAAGACTTCTTTACATAGTCATCATAAAGAGTAGTCTCTTTCTCTCAGTTTTTTTCTTGAGATTCCGAAAACAGTTATTGTTGAACTCTATCTTCTCCATACTGTGGAGAAGATAGAGTTCAATCTACAGCCATAGATTGGATTCAATCTACGGCTTCCTGAAACCAAACGAATCAGCTTTGATATCTGTTATATTACAACATTATATACATAAAGATATGTACATAACGTTAATATGTGGAGTAAATTTGATCCAGGTATCTCGATTGTTTCTTAGTAATAATTAAAACTTTACGATACCCACTACGTATAATCCTCAAATGAATTTTGAATTAATATTTGTTAATGTATATATGTAGTTTCGATAATTTTCCGGAAAAAAATATTTAATAATAAACGTTTCAAAAATCAAATTGTTCATCAGTTTCTTTGGACAAACCTTTTCTCCCTTTCATTTCAATTCTTTCTGATATTCTGAAACTCATTTATGCTATTTATAATAATACTATAATTTATTATACTTTTATCTTTAACCCTATCTTCTGTAGTCTTATTAAGTTCCTCCCATTGATAACTCATAAAAAAACTATTTACTTGCCTTATATGTAGAATAAAAGTAAATGATTTAATTTGTTCGAATACACCAAAACAATTTAAAGGTGGTCTATTGGAAATAAGTTTTCAATGAGTTAACTGTAAATCAATACATGTAGTTAAAGAATAAATCTTATACTGCACATTTGAATAAAATGAATTCTACAACATATTTCGAATATGTATTTTAATCAAATTTAAATTATTTAATATTTACATTTTATTTAACTAAATTTAAGGGACTATTTCTTCCGTATTAAATTCCTTATACAAGAAATGTGTAATATTGAAACAGATTTTTGAAAAATAAATCTAACATTTTATGCGTGTAGTTTTCAATTTGCTTTCAAAACAATTAGATCAGAATTCAAACATTTTAAGACAATTATACAGTTTAATTACACAATGAATTAAACATAGAACTATTATTTTAATTTTTATCTGCATTTTCTGTATATTGATGTACATACTAAATATATAGGAAGCTCTTTAAGAAAGTTTTTCACTTCATCGTGCCAAGATGTTTTGCCCAGTAAATGTTTACCATGGCCTTCAAGCACCAAGTCTTGAAGAAGATCAACATCTCCACGTTGTAAAGCAGTTGTCATTCGCTCCATCACTGCAAAGCATAATTGATACCAGAAATTATTCTTAATATAACAGTTATAATTAAATAAAAATTATTACAAAAGAAATCATACTCAGATTAATGGGGTTTTATTCAGAACTAGATATATTCAGGAAAAAATTCACATACTTTTAAAATGCTAAAGAACTCACTCCACATAAGTCCATAACTTTTATGTGCAATATTGAATTTTCATAGCAGAAATTAATACAAGAACGCTTTCATAAAATTGCATGAAATGTAACATCAAAGCTATTGATAGAGCTTGTGCCGTTGTGCAATTCACAATTTTCTCTTCATTTACCTCGGAAATTGTTTGGTGATTTGAATAGCAAACAATTAAAACTCCTTGACAACCAAACGAAGCGTGATTATGTAAATTAGATTAAGATAAAAAGTATAATAAATTTAACTGGAGAGTGATGTATAAGCAAAATAGAAATGAAAGAAAAAGAGGGAAAATAGACATTGTAGGTTGGAGTGAATCATCTCAATTAACCATTTAAATTGAAAATACTTGGATGTGATTCCTGATTAGAATAAGAGTCTAATCTTCTATAATCGTAAAGTATTTGAATCGGAATGAGTGATTTCGTTAGCTAAGACTTTATTATATGAACGTAATCTAGGATTAACTGAGTTAAAAGAGATTCGATTGAAAGTGATCATGTATATTCTTTGATAGATAATAAAATGTTTTGTCCTGCTCTTACGTATCTTTATTTGGAGTTTGGTAAACTTATTGACTGTATAATTAGACTTTAAGATGACTGTTGAGTTCAATAATGAAGAAAACATGTCATAAGCGAAATATACGGAATGTTGGTGACTGATTTATTTCCTGAATGCTGATGAGAATTTAAAACTTATCCTAACTCAAATGAAAATTTAATGAAACGAACTTCAGTTTGGAAGCATAGTAAATATCTTTTTTCAATATTGTTAAATTCCTGTCTTTGAGTGTAATTAGTTGTAAGTATATATAAAAAGATTTGATTTTCAGAGAATAAGAGGAAAAAATAGTTAACTCATTATTATTTTAGAGTAGAATTAGTTAATTTGTATGAAAAATTCAAGTAATTTTGGATTCGTAATAAAGAAAAGCATGTAAATCCATAAGATCAAGGTTTCCTTTCAACTTCGAAAGAACTAGTTATAAATTTGATGTATATGTGTGTTCATTGGAATTCTTGATGAAGTTTAAGTCATAAAAATACGAAAATTTGCATCTATCTTAAATTATGTAAAGCTGTTTAGCTGGAATTCTGCCGAAATTCCTCGACATAAGGAATTCCTAATTTCCTTTTTGAATTGCGAATCATAGAGAAACATTTCGTGAAAAATTAGGCATATCAGTTTTAAAAAACACACACACAGAAATGTTTACTTAAAAGCTAACTTATTATTATTATTATAATTATTTTCTTTGTAATAATTTTTTTAAAAAACTATTAACTTGAAATAGAAAATAATTATTCGAATGAATAATAATAATTATTATTATCAAATTATTCCTTTGTCAATAGTGACATACATATTCTTTCTGAACAATTCTGTCATTATAATTATTTAAACTGTTTGAGTAAAAATACGTGACTAATTTATAAATTTATATATAAAAAAATAAATAATGTGTTACATAAATTATACAAAAGATATAAATTCAATAATCTTAAAGATAATAGTATTTGATTAACTTTACCATTTTCATCTCCTCTTAATGTATATATATATATATATAAAGTAATTAATGATCAGAGGAGAGGAATTTTTTTTTACTTGAGAAATTGTGATTTTCATCTCATCAATTTGTAACAACTATTTCGTTAATGAGAAACCTGAACGCATTTGCCTCTCTTAAATTTTATTGATTAACTAAGAAAATCATTTAAAAGCGAAACTAAAGAAGCTAATAAAGTGACCAAGCCTTGCGACACATCTATCTCTGAGACAAAATAGAACTTGAAATATCGATAAAAAAACAAACTACAGGGGAAAAAATCTTTTGGCGTATTTCATCAAATACACAAAAGACAAATCTCTCTCTCCAGGAAATTTTGTGTTTTTTTTACTCCGTATCTTTGAAAAAAAGTCTTTAAGGATGGCTTAAGAATTTCAACTGAATAAACTTCTTGAGGAAAAGAAATGTTATCACGCCTTTTTTAAAATGCAATTTAACTAAAAAGACTTTTTGTATTTAAACTATTTTAACTGATATTAAATGCCTAATAACTTCATTAAACTAACTGAAATCACGTTGATAGTTGAAAGGCAAATCATTCTATCTATTTTTGGTGTACTTTTTATAACATTTTGATCTACCAAACATATATATTAAACCATAAAAATTATTTTAAAGTAATTTTAAATGTTTGATTTTTCTTCCATAACTTCCTCTCTGCGGGATTACCTTCTTTAGGTTTGTTCGTCAATCATGCCCGGGGGAATACTAATGATCTTCTCTTTCCTATGGGGTTTGATGTTTTTGATGAAAAACTGGTGAAGCGCCCTCAGAATACCCTAGTGATTCTATTCTGTTTTCAATCCTTCTTCTAGTCAAAAATCTTTTCATCATTTTCCGTTTTTTTTTTCCTAACATTTAGATCACACATACATATTGTTAAGACAGCTGTGGACAGCTAAGACAGATGTGGCTCAGGCGCCATAAAACTCTACTTTCACTCACTCATTTTTCCATAACTTGTTTACTTATGTTAATCAGAGTATACTTATGTTATGGATCAATTCTTCAAAGTAGCATTCTTGTGAAGAAACAATTACTAAGTAGAACCTTTAAAGTTTTTTATTCTTGAAGAGAAAAAACGTCTAATGGAAATTCTTCGTGCTAATAGGATTCAAAGGGTTAATAACACAATGAACTACGTTTGATAATATAATTATTTAATGCGAGTTCATTTTTCCTCTTCTTTCCCTACATTAAGAAAAATTCAATTCTTGAATGAAATTATTTCTAATTTATATTTGGGTAAATCTGAAATATATTTTAGATAAATCAAGTTGTTGCTAGGATATATTTTATATATAGAAATATATTTTAGATAATCACATTGTTCCTTTTTAAAAAATTAAATTCTGCCTTTATTGTAAATTTGCCTTTCGATCGTTGCACACATATAAATTTCAAGAATGAAGTAAAATGTATACAAGATAGAACTTTTCATAAAAACACACATAGGTGTTCTATATTGTGCATTTCATATCGCTTTTAGTTATAAAAGTCTTCGTAAAATCAAATCCCATACACTTCACTGTAATAATACAGACTTCTAGGAAAATGAATACATTTTATTTTATTTTTGACAATGGGGGATAATGGTATAATAATAAAAATAAAACGTAATTTAACTATACAAATTATTCTTTGAAAAAAAAAATTTCAATTATATTATGATAAAAGAGTATTGTAACAAAACTTTTAAAATTCTTATTCTGTTTTTCTAAAAGTAATGAAATAAAGGTGAAAATAAAAATTATTATTTTAGTAAAACCTTTTGATCAAGTAATTTAAAATAATGTAAACTAACACCAAATAACAGCAGTTATAAAAACAAGGGTTATCTTAAAAAATTATCACATTATGATCAAACAATCTATTTATTTTATGAATATGAAGAAGTTAATATATTTTGAACTTTCTATGAATAAAATAACATTCCGAAATAAAAATCACGTTAAAAAATTCAGATTTACAAAAGCAAGAACATTTGAACGGATAATAGTCTTAATGTTCTTAATATAATATAGTGATAAATTATTAATACTAAATAAGTAAATAATTTGTAACCATCTTTATTTTGTTTTCAGTCACTAACATTTTAGTTGACTTTTATAATAAAATAAAATAACAAACTGATTGCTTAAGAATTTATTTAATAACTTTCATTTGGACAAGTTTTATATGCAAAAATTGGACGTAATTTGAAACAAATTTTATTCTAAAATGCCATGGCAAAATTAGTTTCTTTCGGTGGAAATTAAAAATATTTCATCAACATAATTTTTAATTTTGAAATACTTGCATCAACTTTAAAGTAAATGACTAAATAACAGACAAAATAATTTTTTAATGAAATTTGTTTTTTAAAAAAATAGCTTTCAAATTAATCGCATGAAACGAATAAAGAAGAAATTTAATTAAACAAAACGGTCGCTTCTGTTCGTTGCTTTGTTCAATAAATGTCAGTAGTAACTGCTGCAAAGAAAAGAATAAATTAATTTATTATCTTAGAAGCAAAAAAAAAAATGTTCTGTTAATCATTTATCATTAAGGAATACAGTCAAAATAAAAAAAAAAGATTAATATTTGTTAAAAATATTGCGGAGCAAAAGTGTGAAAATAAATAATTTCATGGAATTAAAGAACCGAATGAAACGGAATTAAAAATACTATGCGTAAACGTATTATATTTATGAATATATATGAATATATTTATTATATTTATGAATTATGTTAATTTTTTATGTATTTAAGTACAATAAAATTTTAATTGAAAGCATCAAAATTTGTAATAAATGTCACAGAGACTAACCATATAAATACAAAAATAATTAAATTCTTTATTTTCCTAAAAATTATCTTATTTACAATTTTCATTATAGGAAATATTCTCTCTTTATTTCTTACCTCCTTGTTTACTATATCGGTTTAAAGTATCCGTTCCTCTGCTTCCTGTGTGCCTCGTTCTCATCATTGCTTTGTTTGGCAAAGTTATGAGATGCGTTTTGTAGTAATCAGGCGTTCTTCCATGCTACACATGATATAAATACATATAAACGTTGATACTTGAGATATTACACTTGCCTATCTCATATATATATATATATATATATACAGACAGAAATAAAATAAAACAATCATATCACAAACTAAAAAACATTGAACAAAGTATCAGGTGTTACATCTCGTTTTAAGCAGGTGTGTTCTCTGTTTGCCTCGTACATTAAAACTATTTTTTTAATTTAGATAGGTATTTAACAAAAAATTATCATGGATTAGTGAGAAGTCCCTGCAAGCTATAATCAAGTAAAGATTTTCTAACCTAGAAATTAAAATATTTTTTTGCATCCTTATTTTCTTTGGAAATCTCACTGAGATCTCATGAATTTAAGACGGTATATATTTTTTGGTGTTATACTTCTAAATTAGAGCTCTTTCTTGTTTCGATAAATATTACGTTAAGAAATTTGAAGAAAAAAAAAGTACTCCTATACCTAAACAAATATTTTCAAATGTTAAACATAAATATTAGTTTATTTACATAAAATTGAAAAGCTTACAAAAAGACTTGAAGATACTAATTAAAAATATCCTATTTGAATATTCTGAATCCTAAGAACACAATGTGCAAATAAAGCTAAGAGAAACTGATTTATTCTGTCCAGAATTCGTGGATAGAATAGCACACCCTTTGCATTTGCCTTTGTTTTTGTCTATTTCATCATATTTGGACTCATAATTATTACAAATCTCTACTTAATGTTTATAAACTTGAATATATCATGTGTAATATATGTAATTGCTTTTACTTCAAGATTATTTTCCAAACGAAAAATTTATAATAAAAGCACAAAAAAAGACAGTAATTAATATCTTCCTTCCTCTTTTAAATTATATTTAGACTTAGAAAAAATAGCAGCAGAGCTTACAAAATTATAAATCATTCTTACACTGTCTCGCACTTTGGGATCAGCTCCTGCTTGTAGAAGCATTTTGTACATTTGCTGACCATCTTTTCTGGACATTGCTGCAGCATAATGAAGCGCCGTCAACCCATTCTAAACAAGAAAATTATAAAATTATGTATATACATTCAAAAGTATATTTCCCGTATGTACTATTGTTACTTCAGTTTTATATTTGCTTACTCATCAGTTAAATCTCATTACGATAACACAACAAAACAATAAATGCTATCGCTTATCTTTTCAAATCTATTCACTTGACGATAATAAAGATTTGTGTTTGATATTTATTATTCACATTCAGATAATCGTCATTTCGATTATTTTGTTTCTTATTTGAATAGCTGAACAAATTCCAAACTAAGATTTTAACTTAATTAGGTTTTTAATGCAGCAGACACTAAGTAAAAACATAATGATTAATTATCAGAGTATCCATATCCATTATTCGAGTGACTCTTTACTTAACACATTCTAAAATTAATGATTTTCCTCTTTTATGTCATTTTTGTCACAGATACAATAATTTTTCCTTCAAACTATTATTTGTTTTCATTTGCTTAAACAAGAAATATGCATATAATTAATTATCATTTAGTTCAAAGACAGAAGTATTCTAAGAATGCTTCATTTTGAAAACCTCGAGTGAATTTTGGCAGAAACCATTTTCTCTCAGTTGTCAATATAACATATATCTCCTCACTGCTGTCAATTACAGTATAATTATAAAAATAACTTTTATTTAAAACTATTCGAACCAAAGAATGCGAGATGAAATTTTTAAAAATTGTTGGTGTAAAAATACTTAAATGTCTAAAAACAGAAAAGCAAAGAATATTGTAAATATTACATTAAGAAAAGTAATTTGCCTCAGTATAGATGTTTTTAATTTACATGGCAAATAAAATATCAGATGGTTCGGTTTTTATCTGGATAGTATAAAGAACATAGTAAAATAAGTGGTCTAATTATTTTAGTTTAAATTATTACCAAGAAATAATTATAAATGAATAAGCTATAAACTAATTATATGGTGACTAAACATAATAAGAAATACATATGTTTTCGCTCTTCAATGGAAAAAAAACCTCTTTCGATTTTTTAGGAAAAACACAGATATTGAACTTCTTGTAAAAATAGTAATTGCCTTTTACAAAAGGGAAATTGTCTTCTAAAATTTAATCTGCAGTATCCTTTTTTATTATCTAAAGAGGAACAATATGAAGTTATTTCTTTTCTTTCCAGAATTATTTTGATTGCACATAAGTTTTATGGTTAATAATTTAGCATTTAAAGATTGCTCGTTATAATTTACAACATTATATACGACAGGGCATTGTGAATTTTTAATTATTACTTAGAAATAACTAAGATATCTGGATAAAATTTACACTAGTTATTAATTTATCCTTATTTTCATACTGTTATAAATTACAGCTATTACTGCTAACTTGTTCGGTTTTAGAAAGCCTTAGATTGAAGAACCTCCAGCATAGCATCATAGAACCAGTATTTGGTGAGTTCTACATCGGCGGCCTTCGAAAGATCAAGAAACTCTGGGAAAAATATATAACACTGAATAGTGATTACGATATCCCCTCACATATTCTATCATGGTTAGAAAAATACGTTTATACATCAACAAATAGTCCTAAACATTCAATAGCTTTTGATCTAAATTTTAAAACTCCTTTTAGTTTAATTTAATTTAATTTTCATATTGAATACCTTATTTTTTGCATTAATCGTTTCTGGAAATTTTTCAATAAGGAAGCCTACAATTTTATTTTTTCTTAATAGAACGGCTTTGTGCAAAGGAGTCATTCCCATGTGGTCTTTGGCTAATGCATAATCCTTTTCATCGAGGTGATTTTGAAGTTCAGTCAAGTCGTCGCTGGAAACTGCTGTGTGAATTGCATTCACTCTTTCAACCATTTCGGATATCTTGCTGGCTATTTCAGACTTATCTTCCGACTCGTCCGTTATGTGAACACGGACCACTTTTTCTCCATATCCTTCCATTACAGCCTTGGTCAGCTTCTCCACGTCTTTGGCATTCACCCATTTACGAATGTTTGCGCTGTTTATATCTACACCTGAAATATTATTTTATAAAAGTGTTAGATTTTTTTTAAGAAAACATGAATTTATATCTGCTAAAATAAGTAAATATTTAAAGGGAAAAAGTAACCCGGAATTTTAGTTACAATATTCATCTGTGAATACAAAAATTTTAAATCTTTTTTAAAAAAATTAATTTAACATAAAATTTTACAAGTATAATTCTTAAAAAAAATTAAGATACATGTAATAAATGTCAGTATGTATTTTTGGTTTCTGTCCTTTGTTTAACTCACCTGTTCAGCAGTCATGACAGGTGCTGCTGCTAGTGCTTCACCGAAATATTATTGTAAAGTTTTAATTACTTCAAAGAAATAACCGAGATATCTGGATAAAATTTAATCTACATATTAATGGATACCTATGCATATAATATTGTAAATTGAAGCTATTAATTTGATTAATTTCAGGAGGTCGTAGATTGAAGTAACCCGCATGATTAAGAAGATATAGTTCAATATTCTGAGATCTACAATGATGGCCTGCGAAAGGACAAGAGACACAGGGAGAAATGTATAACTTCATGAGAGAGATTATGTATAATAAATAAAAATTTAGTATCAATCTCGATTATTTTTAGTAATTAAAATTTTACGATATTCTGGGATAATAATTAAAAATTTACGCGATGCTGTGGGTTACTTCAATCTACGACTTCCTGAAATCAAAAAATCTACATTAATAGTTGTAATTTAGGACATATTATGTACATAAAGAGGAATTCATCTGCAGAATAAGTTTTACCCAGATATTTCGATTATTCTTTAGCATAACAGCTGAAACTTTACGACTCATCCAAATATATATGTAATGAGAGTGCGTTGTAAGCGAAAAGAGAAAAAGATCCATGGACAAATTAAAATCTATGATACGGGCTTGGTTCAAATATTTCTACAAAATAATAACTACAGCAAAGTACACCCTGTGTTCTTCCAATTATACTGAATAATTTTTCTTTGTGTAATCCAGGAATTAATCGATAATATAGAATTTTTATTCCATAAAATAACAAGAAATATCACTGGTTATCTAGTTAAAAAATGAATTTATTTATCCTTCCTGATTATTAATATGGTTTTAATTTTTATTTGAAAAGTATTAATGCAATTACTATAATCAATGTCTTACGATTGATTTCTGAATTCTATTTCGTCTCGTGTCGCACACTTTAAGATATAAATTTTATTTGTTTTCTCTATTTTCTATCTTTTCAACGATTTATTTTTACTTTGAGAAAAAGCTTAAATCACTGTAAGTAAATTAATACATCCGAAATTCTTTTTATTTTTTGCTTTGAAAAACGAGTCATCTAAAATGTCATTTAATATCTATTTTAGAAAATTTACTGAATGTATTATAGGTTAAAATAATGACATCTGATTTCCGCATAGAAATTCAATTTTTGTCATTAGAGATATTTCTCCCATATTTTAACATTTGTTAATATTTTAACATTGTTTCACATTCGTTGTCTATCTCTAACTAGTTACGCTTGAAATAATTAGTTAATTCAACAAATTACAGAGATAATATTTTGTGCTATGAGGTTTGTGCAATTAGATATAAAATCAATATATATATATATATATATATATATCAAGTAATTAGAATATATTATTTAAAGTGTGTAACTTACAAAATACTTTAACTATTTCTACGATCTGTTAATTCTTTTTTCGATCATGAGCTTAAAAATAATTAAATAATTATAATTAGTACAATTTTTTGTACAACTAAGTTTTAGTTTTTTGCTTTCTATCTAAAATTGAGTTGCACTGCGAAATTAACTTACGCTTGGAAAGTTTATCTTTCTGCAGCATAGAAATCAGTTCAATTTCGTTTCCACTGTCATTGCTGTGGCTGTTTTCCTGAAATAAATTTCATTATGAAAATATTATCTTTAACTACACGTAAGATATGATTTTGTATCCTTTTTGATGAAAAAAAACTGTATTTTTGAAACTGTAAAAAGTACAACTATATGATTTGAATAATGTGTCAATAAAAAGTTCATTTATATATATATATATATATATAATATTAAAATTAAAGTTAAAAATGTAACAGATCCACTTCGTTGCGAACATCACGATACATCGGAACACAATGAATAATCGGTCAATAAAAAGTCAGTCCAGATGATCTTTAACTAAATTTATTCCATCTTTAGACTGATCAAAAATCAAATTCCATTATGAACATGAGTCGTTGCCTAAATCGCGTCCTTAACCAAAGATAATAACTCAAAAATCATAACAGCAAATAGTAAAGTTGAAAATACTGAATTCGAGTCGAATAAAGTTTTGGTGACTAGATCAAAATCTGAATTTTGATTAATTTTCATTTAATTGGTTGTTTGGTTTTGATTTTTTTAACATCTCACAAGACGTTACACAAGGGCTATTGGCATCGGTTCTCGTAATTTTGAACCTCGATCAAGTGACGAGGACGACACCTGAGGTGGCAATTTGCTCTCCTAACTTTCACATCACGCCGACGAAAGAACTTAGAGCTTCGATAGATTTAACATCTTGTCCTTAGTGGCATCAAGGCTCGAACCTACAATTTGAGGAAAATGCCGGTCACGAATCCGCGAAAAGGACCACTTGGTTACCGCGGCTACGACTCTCATTTGACTGTGACTCATAATAAACTTAAGCTTGTAAAACCAAATACTTCTTATTGCAATTCATTTTTATGTATAAGAAAGGGCGTTACTTTAACACGTCTATGAATCGGTGATATATGAAACTTACACATAAATATCTCTTACTAGGAAAAAATCCCTCCTTCATGAAACGATTGTATCTGACTCTGAGGCAAATTTTGACTGAATGCTCTCTCTGCTTTTAACTCTGTTCATTTTAACATTTTAAATCATGCGCACTACCTATAATTGGAATCATTACAAATTATGTGTCCCTCCTACATGGAACCATTGTATTTGACTATGAGACCCATCTTGACTGAATAATCTGTTTGTAACTTTGTTCGCTTCAAACATTTTAAACTGTACACACTATCTGTTATTGACTTGGATAGGGGAAAACCACCATCCAAATATGTCTCAATGCTTACATAGTTTGGTTTTGCTCCATACAAATAATTTTATTAATCTTAGTTTTATTCTCTATCCCGAGCTTAAACTTTAAGTTCTTTTATAGTCAAAAAGGTAAAATTTTCACCTTCAGTTTGACACAATACATCTCATGAGGATTCATACCATAAATGCAACAAACAAAACAACCATACTTAAATTAATTTTCTTAATTACGTAAATAAAACTTCCTTTTAAAAAACGAATGTTATTAGTTTATCAATTAACATTAATAATCTAGATATGCATTCTTATTTTGAAATTGATTAATCATTAATTGCTGAATGCAGTTTATTTTATATATTAACATTCATTGTCAATTCTATAATACATTATTGCACCTAATTAGTTTTCTAATAGAATGATTTGATTGTTTGATTAGGCTATGAAGGATATGGGGCAGTAAAGGATATAATCCCCCCCCAAGCTGATTTATAAGTACTAAATGACTATTTTTCTGATAGAAAATTTTGCAGCACATTTCGATTCCAACACGATTATGAACATGATAGCCGAGAGATCACAGTCGCGAGCTCATGATCGTAGAGTTGTGGGTTCAAAAACTAATGCCACTAAAGACCCGTCGTGCAGTGAGGCTGAGAGACTTTAAATCTATCGAGGCTCAATGTCCTCACGTTGGGATGATGTGGAAGTTTGAATAAGGTGATACCAGCTCAGGTGTCGCTCTCGTCACTTAACCGAGGTTCAAAATTACAATGTCCTTCACCAATAGCTTTGAGTTTTTTCTTATTATGATGCTTATAAAAACAATCAATAAATACAACATGATTAAATCTATCATCAATGAAATAATAATTCTTTTTAATGTTAGATTTACAGATCATACGTATAGTTTCGTGGAAAATGTTGCTTCGAATGGGCTGAAAACAGCAAGAAAAATTTACCGGATTTATTTATTGTCAAAACAAAGGATTTTAAATGTAACACAAATTTCCATTAGGAAATAATAGAAGAAAAACGTAAGTTTTAACTTAAGAAAGGCATCTACAGTCCTTTTGCCTTAGATCGTCTTTTGCCGTTGAGTCACAGCAATGTTTTCTTCTAAATATTTGAACTTCTAAGAAGTGGCAGAGCCTAAGCCCTAGGGGGAAAGGAACGAACGTTCTTTCGAATAAATCGAAGCTCTGCACAGATCAAATCCTTTTATTCGTATTTGTATAGTACTTTCTTTGATGTTTTGCTATTTTTCTTTTCTCTTAAAATGAATAAATTTAAAATAACAAAAAAAAAAAAAAAAAAAAAAAAAAAAAAAACGAAAGAAAATTTCATGAAATATTACCCTCCAGAATGAAAAATAACCGCCACTCTCAAATATTTTATATCTTGTTTTTATCTGCCAATAAAAATTTTATTAATACCTGAGCGCACGCGTGTATTCTGCGTGTGTGAGTGACTGAACCATTTGCTATTCTCCTTGAAAAATCATATATACGGATATTTTATTAATATCACATTTAAAAGCAAAGTGGGGACAAACGTTATAATTTCAAACTATTGTCAAATGGCGAGGATGGCAATTGAGCTGGCATCCCATTCTCCTAATTTCCATGTCAAGTTAGTTTGAGAACTTTGAGCCACGACAGATTTAACGTGAGACAAACTCATTACACGACGTGTTTTAGTGACATCCTGCATTCAGATAAAGAAAGACTCGAAACACTTATGCTAAGTGGCATCCGCGTTAGATTCATTATCTTGTATTTTAAAGTTTTTTAAAAAAATGATTCTAATATTTTATACGTAAACTTTTATAACGTGTAATGCAACATGTCGCATTACACGTTATAAAATCTAAAATTGACTTTCGCAGTTCAGAAAGTGTTATCAAGGTAATAATATAAAGAATTGAACTTTGGTAAAGCTTTCTGAACTTTGATAACATGCTCTTTTAAAAACTAGCGTTTGTTTCGGCTTTCTTCCTTTAACGCCTTGATGAGCCAATCAGATGAAAATATCTATGAAACTTTTTGCAGTTTATACCCAAAATAAAGGTCCACTCATCACAGCCAACGTGCTTCATAATTTTGAACTATGATTAGATAACGAGGTCAACACTTCAGCTAGTAAATCACTCTCCACATTATCGGCACGCCATTGAGAGGATTTAACCCTCATAGATTTAACATGCTTCTACAACTCTAGCTACATGCCTTTAGTAGAATTAGGATTTGAACACACGGCTCTTGTTGACTTCGAGCTCGGTGCCATGACCAATCGGACACAGCGAACATTCTCGAATGATAAGATTGTCAAATTAATATGGAAGAACCGTAATTTATTATTTTAGGCTTAGGATTCATATTCAAAAGCTGATTGGGACCAGTTAAAAGAACAATTAAGGGGAAAGGATAATATATTACTTCTTTACAATTTCGGTGCGTCTTTAGGTGACGAGAACAATTCATATTTACTGGAATGCATGCAATTTAAATTCAATATGAAATAAAATGTTTCGCACATAATTTGAAATAGATTTATATCTTTTTAAATTGAAATCATTTATCCCAAGTCGTGCCTTACATTCTTAAATTTTGTCTGATCGCCTTTTTTTAATACTTCGAATTATTAATTCAACTATTTCAGCTCATAGCACTCATTGATTATTAACTTTGCTTGCCATTACTAGTTTTAATTAGAAATAATAACAAACATGGACTAGTGAAAAGATAGTTCAGTAATGATGCTATTCAATTTATTACTATTCACTTTCTTGGATATTTAAGTACAGTAGTCAATACTGTTTTTTCAATAGTTAACCTTCTTTAGTTTTTCTTTCTATTTAAATTGACATCCTAAACGTTAGTTTAGGATATCATTGAAATCAACTCTTACTAACACACTCGGGTTCGAGTAAGTAGACTAAATGGAATTGAGAATTGGATCCTTGAATCTTCTTCCACTGTTCCCCCATCGCTTCTCCTAGGAAGAACAACAGGGTCCAATATTTCAATTTAATTCACTATCCCTACCTCTAATTCTACCACCCGTTAACTAGTTTCCAATTCTCTTGCTCCCTATTATTCATTTCATCTCTGATTATAAATTCAATTTATTCAATATATTTACATATTTCATTATTTAAATCTAATCAGCATGAATCACGTTTCATTTTATTGGAAGAGATTTCAGTCTAAACAATTCGAATAGAAAAGTCCCTAAGGATTGTGAAAGAAAAATTGTGATATAGCCCAACATCACTCTCTAACGATTAGCAAATAACGATGCGCGCGCTCCTGACTTCGATGTAATGGATGAAAATTAATTACCTCTTGTAAGAAACAACCCATATTTCAGGGTTTACTTATTGAAGAAGTAGAGTTTTTGGAAAGCCCTTTCATTTTTAGGAATTAGTTATTAGTTAATAGATTTTTGAAAATGTTGCAAATCTTGAAGAATATATTTAAGTTAAAGCTCCTGAATATAAGATAAAAATTTACACCTTATTAAGCGGCTCCTTGTGTATAATACATCCTAATTTGGCCCTAGTCAACTTGACATGGTCTTTTAAAAAGAAAAGACTCTTCACCTTGGACATAACTACTTTTTTTTTATTTATTGTTGCAAAGATTGTTCTCCTTTTTTACTGGTAGCATAATTTAATCACTTTAAAAACTTAAGGAGTAGTTCAAGAGCTGATTGTGATGTTTTGCAGGAAAGTTTTCTTTCCCTCCCCTACTCATTATTGGTAAAATAATATTCTCGCTGAATAGAGAGCAACTGTCACTTTTATTTTATAATTTTTAAATAAGTTTTTGGCTTCATTCACATCTTTTCTGCGTAACTTATATAGCTATAAAATCTTTAAGTAGTACAGATGTATAAATATATAGCTATGAAATCTTTAA
>BMAW01051594.1:79971-92219 GCA_019974015.1 Nephila pilipes | reverse complement strand
ATGAAATCTTTAAATAGTTCATATGTATAAATATATAGCTATGAAATCTTTAAGTAGCACAGATGTATAAATATATAGCTATGAAATCCTTAAATAGTACAGATGTATAACAAGATATAAGTCTCTGGTGATTTCTGGATTTTTCAAAGAAATTTAAAGCATTCTTCATTAGGAAAACTGTAGATGGTAAACCTGTTTATATGTATGTTTGTCTAAAATATTCATTAGTTTAAGTACTTTGGCGAGAAATTTGCTGAAAAGAAAAAAATTGATGACTTCATAATTAAATACCTACCAACAGGATGTCAAGGCCTTAAAATATTTACCAAACAGGTCTCAAAGGAAATTAATCACATTGAAAACTATTTTGTTGAAAAAATCTTCGATAAGTAGCAATATTATAAGAGGTTGAAAGTGATCAGTACTATAGACCCCCCCCCCAATTCAGGTTATATTATATATTTTGAAGAGATTTCTCATTTTATGTTTCTCTCAAATTTAATAGAGAAAATTACGAGAAGTTAAACCAAAAAACGAGAATTTCAGAGAACTAGAACATACTTCTTCCGTCGACAAACAACGTGTAATGAAAAAATAAAACTTTTTTTTTTCTTAAACTCTAGATGATAAAAGTATGTTGAAAAGTCTACTAAGGAGAACGTAATAAACCTTTTCTGAAGGAAAAAATATTTTATTTATATATATTGTTAAAATATTTTTCAAGTGCTATTTTTACAGCTGTTAAACATTAACATTAAGTACTTGTTTATGAACTTTTTACTTTTCATTTCTTTCAATCAGAATTTTCTTTAACCGAAAAAATTTGCTTTTTCGTAAATTAATTCACAATTCATGACGTAACTCTGAAATATTATTAATCAATTACTCTCGTTCTTATTTTGTGTGAATTGTATTCTATTAGATATTTTGACGCTGAAGTACAATTATTAATACGCAAACAATATATAAAATCATCCTTTATTAGTAATAATTACCCTATAATATATATATATATACTGCATTCTACATTAAAACTAATTGAAGCTATAATTTAAATATATTATACACAATAAAATATTAAAGAACCAAATTAATAACCTTAAATATGTTTATCTACTGTTTTTTTAAATATCCTGTAATTGCTATTACCTAAAATTATCAATAATACATATAAGTATTTTGAAAGAGTCAAAATAGAATGCATTGAAAATATTTAGGAAAACATAAACATTACAGATACTTTAGAGGTGTTATTTTTCAGAAAAAAGTATGGAAAAAAGAATTGTCCTCTATCGGTATCAAAACGATAAGCGACTTTATTCTACAACTTTTACAAAAAGCTTCACAGATCTAAAATGAAATAATAAAGATTAAGAGGAATCAAAAGTTTAACAAAGAAAAGAAGATAACTTGAAATTGATCTCGAAGAGCCATAAAAACAGCAACAAAAAATTCCTGAAGGGATTTTCAGACTTGAGTAAAATTGTCTCTGAGAAAGGGAATTCTACAAGACATATCTATATCTCTTATTGAGGACGAGGAGCTTATATCGATCCATAAAGAATTGTTATTACGAAACTTGAATTGGATACACAGTAACAAATAACCTCAGAAATTAAAAACAACAATGCGTTTCTTTTGTAACATAATAATACGAATGTGATAAATAAGTGTAACAGAAAACAATCAATTCTTATTACCCTATTGCATTACATAACAATTTATGTATTGGGATTTAAGATAAAATGCTGCTATCTTTCTTCACTTCTTGGCTATCAGTTGCTTAAATAATTGTAAGAAATACCAAAATGATAGGTGTTTTGAAACAAATTTAGATAAAATTTGCCCATTTTTAAGTTCTGGCTTGTTTATTAACATAAAATAATAGCGTATATATATCTTGCTGCCATTTTTGGTGTTATAACAAATGTAAACGAGAAAAGTATGGATGGAATAAATAGGAATAGATAAGTGACTTATAAGTGCAGTGATGTATTTAAGACTTTTGGAAATATAAATTTTCTAAACTCGCAGTAAATATATTAAGAAAATTAACTTATTAAGCAAAATATATGTAAAATGTAACTAAGGAGATTAATTAAAATTGCAATAATGCATTTAAAAGTTAACGTAATATCATTAAATTAACTAGAATGGCAATTGTTATTTTACATACTTGTTTTATAAATAAAATGAATATGTATATATTTGACTTTGATAGTAAATTTTAGAAATTAGTTAAATTATGGTTTCATTTCTCAAGTACTTTTATGTTAATTATATACACTGCTTGCCGTTCAAATTGCAACACCGTGAAGGAGAGCAAATACAAAAAAAAGAAACAAATATTGAATGTAAACAGTATGCCATGAAGACAAAATGATTAAATTTGCCAATAGTTTGAGGGTTTACAGAGGTGCGAAAGAACTGCTACCCACTGTCAGTCAAAGCGACCCTTAACCGGTTAGGCATGGAGTCGAATTGGGAAGGATGACAGAAACAGGCAACGCATTCCATGCTGCTTCAATTCTATTCCCCACTTCATCAACCGTATTAACTGGAGAGGGGAGGTGGGTCAGTCTCTCAGCAATCCATGTAGAGATGTTTTCAATGGGTGACAGATCTGGAGATAGTGCAGGCCAGGGAAACAATCGAATACCATGTGTATCGAGGAAGGTCAGAACACGACCTGCAACATATGGTCTTGCATTATCTTTTTGGAAGATAGCGTTTAGTAGGGCTCGAAGATAAGGCACAACCACTGGACGTTAGATGTTAGAAATGTACCGATCTGCGTTCAGATTACCGTCGATCCAAACTAGAGATTTGCGTGTCGTGTACACAATAGCAGCTCAAACCATTACATTAAGTGCAAGGCCTCTATGCCCTCATCGAATGCAAGCAGGCGACGAGCGATCTCCTCGGTGTTTCCAGATACGTATACGGCCTTCAAAATACTTCACGCAGAACCGGGGCTCGACTGAAAAGACGACATTGTGCCATTCCTGTATCCATCTTTGTCGTTCGGTGCATCAGAGTCGTCGTCACTTTTTATGTTGCATTGTCAAGGGAAGCCGAGAAAGTAAAGTATTGGAAGTAAAGGTTGTCGTGCTAACAGTCCACGCTGCAGCAAACATCGTCGCACCGAACGAGAGGATATTGGCGTGCTGTAAACATACAGATTTTCTGCCTAATGCTCCGTGATAAGATTGTACGGTTTTGTAGGGCTGGCTTCACAATATATCTGTCCTCTCGAGTCATGGGAGGGTGTAGAAATATTACATGCCGTTGAATATGACCCTCAACAACCCATTGATTCCATATTCGTATGACAGTAGTTAGATTTCAACCAGTGCGAGGGGCAATATCATTGAACGATAATCCTCACTCTCGATTGGCAACGATCCTGCCTCTATCGAATTCCAACACTTGCTGGTAAGCATTTCAACATATTATTCGAGGCATAACACGATTTTCTGAGCAAACTCCGACCTTACAAAACGCTTTCCGAATGAAAAATCCACTACACAACTTTTCTTATATGCATTGCTTCAGATGTTGTTTCTCTCTCCTGCGTCGTTTAAATGCATTGAAATACTAATTTTTATATATCCTAACCTCTTTTTCCTTTCATGTGATTTTGACGCTCGTCATATCATTTCTTTCTGATGTTGCAACTTTAATGGCTTGCAATGTAATATATTAAGAGTATAACATATTGTTGTAAAAGCAGATGAAGTTTAAAAAAAACCCTGAGATATTGTAATTAAGTTTGTCTATTGTATTCATCATTATACCTTATCTAAGCATGTATTATTATGATTAACTGAGAAAAGTAGTAATTATTTATGAAATCATTTTAAAATAATTGCTTGCATTATTTTTATGAATAAACAAGGTAAAATTTTTAATTAAAAGTAATAAATAAAGCAATATGTTTGAAGTAATAAAATAAAGTGATATACAAATAAAACAATATTTTCTCAATTCTTATTAAATCCAGATTTCTGAACCTTTGAATGCAGCGTTTAGCATTTTAAAGTGATCAAATCTATTTTTCTTTCAATTCTTTATTCAATTGAAATTAAATTTCAAATTTTAACAATGGGTTTCAATCAGTAAAATGTTTACATAGATAAATTCCTAATTATTTTGTTGCTCTTTTGTAGGAACATAAATATTATTTTGGAGGGAAATTGAGTATTTTTCTTTTCCCAAAACTGAATTTTCCCCTTAGAATTAAAACACTTCCTTAAATTCAAAAAATTCTTTCTTCGATTTTCTTCCTAAATGCACAAGTGATTTAAATCTCTTCGAAGTGTTAAATATTCATAAGGTATTGAAAAAAATAATTTATATAATAGTGAAAAAAAGGTGAAAAAGGTCTTTTTTTTTCTTGAAGGGGATAAATTCGTAAAAAAAACTTTTCGCTTCTTTCTCTGTTTGTTTTCTTTATTATTATTATTAAACCTACGTTTTTCTGCCTTTCAAATTTTGTTGATGAATAAACAACAGAAATAAACATCATGTGCTTTGGAAATTTTATGCTGAATATCGAGATCATTTTGAAATCCTTATCAAGATCTTTCTTATGTTTACTTTAATTTATGTGGATAATAACAGAACAAAATATTTAACAAAAGTTTTTTTAAAAAAAATCCTTAAAAAGCTGATTATTTACATCGAATTTAAAATCAGATGTACGAAATTAATGTAAGCAATATGTTACAAGTATTATCAAAAATTATAAATAGAACAAAATGTATCATATATATATATGTGGGGGGAGAGAGAGAGAGAGTGGTGTGTATGTATGTGTGTGTATATGTAATTAAACTTTTAGTCTTCATACATACTCAAGTATTTAATCGAGAATAATTTCGATCACAAATTCTTAAATTGTCTTATCGCCGAAGTCTTTGAATAATTTTAATAATGCAGTGTGACAGTTCGGTTAATTATTTTTGCAGCTGTTAATTGTGTAATAAATAATATGAATCATGCCACTTTTTAAATGTTTATACACAATTCAAATAGTAACTAAGTTAAGAAACAAAAGGTTTAGTTATTTGGTTAATGTTTAAATCAAATGTTATAAAGGTATTATTTTTATAGTGCTCTATCTTCTATGCGATTTTTCTCTATAATCTATAAGATTTATACTTCATTTAAGTTTATATATTATTTAATTTATATTTTTATGCAATATTTCATTTGCATTTACAATTTATACTATCTTACATTTTTCTATTTCAAGTAAGTTTGTGTTACGAAAGGATTCTTTGAAAGTTTTAAGTGAACGAATTATATCGACTCAGGATTATATGAAAGAACGGATTAAATTCGTCCTTTTTTGGAATATAAAGCTCTATCCGTTTTTTATTTGCTTAACGCGGTAATTTTTTTCCGTCTTATGTTAAAATAAACCTTTATCTTATTTTATTAATATTTTACTGGTAAGAGTTTATTTCTGTTCAATTATTAGCGTAACCAATTACAGAAAAAAAGTCTGAAATAATGTTTTGTTCAATTATATACTTGATTAAATCCACATATTCCAAAGATTTGAAATACATAACTAAAATACAAATCAACCTGGCAGTTATTTAAATTTAGAGTCGAAGAAAAGCATATATTTCCCAAAGCCGTATGCAGATACAGCATTTTTATGTTACGTCCTTAAAGTAATTTCTACATAAACATTCATCTCCTCGAAGATTAAATATTTCATACTGAAGCCTACCTTATTTTAAACCAGATTTCTTATCTTCATGTATTTATTTATTTTTGATTTTTTGAAAATGTTTGATAGAAATTCTGACGATACAAAAAGAGCAAACACAATTAATGAATCCCTCATTTAATTCATTTTAGTTTTTTTTTTGTAAACAGCTACTAAACTCGTTTTACCAAACTTGGGCTTCGTAAAGTATTTTGCTCTCGTTACTTACTTCGTTTAAAAAATAAAGAAATATATTCCTTTTGTATTAAAATATATTATTTGTGTGCTAATTAATACTACACATGTAATAACTTAATTTGTCCGAGATATCATTTCCATTGTTTTATTACTCAATAATATATATAATAGGTTTTAATTCAAGGTAAATACTTTAAAAATTCAGAATATTTCATTATATCTTAGATAACTAGTTAAGAACTCCAAATATATAAGCAAAGTATTTTATTAATTTAACTCTGTACAATTAGGTAAGTAATGGGAGAAAGCCTTAATTCTTTTTAATGGAATTAAACAGACCTAAATTGTTTTCACAGTATTTTTTGCGATGTTTTTAAAGAAGTTTCAATATTTTGTTCGTAGTTGTAAAAACCTGTACAGTAAATAAACATATCTATGAAAGTTAATAAATGTATTTCATCGTCAAATCGATAAAAAATTACAGAATTAAAGTTTAGTTGCAATAATTTCAAATAAATATATCACATTTGATGGTCACACAGTGGTAAGGTAAAAGAAAAAAGTATCACAATAATCTGTTTTGTCAAAAAACAACAAAGGGACAGAAAAAATACGTCAAGCGGAATAACTGAAGCTTGAGAAAAAGCGCGCCAGTATTTACACAGTCGATAAACACATTCTAACAATTCCATCTTATAAAAGGAACCAGTCAGCATCCAAACAACAAAATTCTTTTAGGTTTCGAAAACCAATTCTTTTTATTTCTTAACAATTTCTTTAAGAGTTCTTACGGCGTTTTATACGGTGTTACTTTTCTACAACTGGATAAAAGGCATAAAAAAATGGAAGGGGAACCTTTAAAAATTTAATACTTACTTTGCTGGAACCATTATTTTCTTCAGAGCGAGGACTACTCAAGTTTCCGTTGCTTGGTGGTGGTGTCTCTGTAATTAATTAAAATATGCATGAAGGCAAATACTCAAAGAGTTAAAAGGGATGATCTTACTTCGCCTGAACAAATTCTTTTGAATTTTGAGAATTGCTTTATGAGATGAAAGCTATGTTTCAATGAAATCATAAAACGTTAGTTATAAAATTGTCTTCTTTAATAATTCATTTCTTTGTTTACTTGTGAAAAATTTGTTATGTTGTTCTGAGGAATAAATAATAAAAATAAAATTTTTCTTAAGCGATATATAACAATTATTAAATTTATTCCTGGGGATTGTACTCAGCATCATCTAAGAAATTTCAATTACTTTTTTACAAAACATGAATTGCTTTGTTTTATTTAATTGAAAACAAACTTTGTATATCATGTTAGTATACATATGCTATCCATAAAACTATAGATAGTTTCTGTAATTTTATAGATAAGTTTACAAAGTTTTATTTATTTATATATTACAATACAGGATTATTTAAACAATTTAACCTTTCATAAATGTTAATAATTAATATGTGATTTCCATAATTTGGTCAAATAATAATCAGATAATTATTTATAAGTATTATTTTATTTGTTAATATCATCCGTAAAATCGTAATGCTTTAAGCTATTACATATAAATAACAACTTAACTATTACAAAAAAATTAAAATATACTCGAATAACAATCCTCTTTTTTTGCATTGATTTTGGTGAAAAGTTAATAATAGATACATGTATTAATAAGAATGGAAACTTACGTCTTACAGGGGACTTGCCTTTTATTCGACTAGCAGTATTGGCTAAGTAATTAGCATTTACTTTGTGACATCTTTTAATGACTTCTTCAAGATTCAGATGTTCTGGATACTGTGAGTAGTAATCAGCAGTTTTTCCTTTCTGGAAAATGTAATGAAAAATAAGTAATTATTGAAATTAATTATACAGTAATATTGAAACTTTATAAATTGATAAGTATTGTTGTTGACATGATTATAAATAATGATCAAATTTAATGGACGAAGTATTTCATTAAGTATAAA
This sequence comes from Nephila pilipes, assembly GCA_019974015.1. Taxonomy (NCBI): domain Eukaryota; kingdom Metazoa; phylum Arthropoda; class Arachnida; order Araneae; family Nephilidae; genus Nephila; species Nephila pilipes. The sequence continues at coordinate 84,328 of BMAW01051594.1, read as the reverse complement.
AAGGAAAGTAAAAGGGAAAGACTTTTCTTATTTTAAGACAAAGTTTTTTAAAAAAAAGCGTGTGTTATTAAATATTGGGAGTACATTTTAGGGGCTCAAAAATATTATTTCAATTCAGATTTAATAAAATGTACAAAAATATTTATTTTGGGTTCATTAACATTTTACTGACTGTAATTGGTTAAGAAGCAGAAATAGTTTCCAACTATATATAAAGAATATGCTTTGCAGGTACTTGTGGAATACTTTTATATGACATTAAAGTATAAGAATTATGCTTTTAGTTTTAGAAATTTAGGATATTTTACGACTTATTTATACGACGGAGTTCAATAAAATAAAACCCAATAATAATTTGACTTTTGTTTACTTCAAAAATCAGCTTTTTCATAGAAAATTGTTAAGAAAATAAGGGCTAATAATTGTTTATAAAAATATCATCACAATTAAAGTATTTTAGTGTATGAGGTGACATTGTATATAGAAATAGATCATTTATTGATGATGATAGATATTGTCCATTCAGAAGTTATAAGATCATTTTAATTTTGAAAACTATGAAATAAATAAAGGTTCCAAATATAATTTAAAGTTAATATGATATTGCAACATATTTATTATAATTAGGTTTCAATAATGTAATAAATGATTAAGTAAAAAAAAATATTAGAAATAAGTAAGACATCCCTGTTAACAAATTATAAAACCATTTGTCTGAAAACAAAAAAAGAATGCAAATTAATATAATATTTATCCTCCAATTTTTTGATACACTAAAACGTAAAAAGTATTGCAAGAAACATTGCCTGTTGAAAGATCTAAATAGCACATCCTAAAAAAGGCCAAAACGGTGTCAGATGATCATATAGCACAGATTGATATTGTGCAGGGTCAATACTTCTCGAAATTCACTGTAAATTGCAGAATCCATCATAACTAAAGGTTTTCCCAAACCATTACAGATCCTCCTCCCATTTGTCAACTGAAACATTCTTTCGGTTCCTTCTTCAAGTCATGCCAATAGTGGATGAGGCCATCGAGATCGTCAAGGTTAATTTTCTTTTCATCAGCAAATATAACTGATTTCCAGTCATCGTTCTATAACTTGACATTTTTTGTCCATTTCTTTCTTTCTTTCTAATGATATTCCAATAATTTCGGTGTTTTCTTCATTTTCACAAATTTTATATTAGTATTTGATTTAAAATTCTTCCAAACTGTGACATGTTAAGTGTTTTTGCTGAAACGTTCCGAAATTTTACGAGAATAAAGACCTTTTTTAGTTGATTGTCGAAATTTTTATCAATCGTCCCGTGCTGTCAAAATCCTTTTTCTTGTAGATCATTTTATTTTGTTTGAATTATTTTTGCTAATTATGGCATTGTGAAAGGCAGTTTTAGAGCACTTCTCTAACCTAGCTATTTTTCTTTCAGATTTATCAGAACCCTAATAATATCAATCTCAGATAACTATTTACCCCCCAGCTTCTTCAAATAAATAGTGGGTAAAAGAATCAAAACATGCACCTTTCTTCTCTGGTAATACTGTCATGAAATACTAAATGCATGCATTTTATCATGATTCTGATGTATTGTATGATATGCTGTTTGCTCAGGTGGTCTTATTATTTCTTACATACACCTTATACAATTTTTAGAAAAATGAGTAGATCTTAATAAAGTTTAGATTAATTTTAAAAGTTTTAATTAGCATATAAAGAGTTTTCCGGTGTGAAAAACTTGAGAAAGTGTTTATTTCAAACTTACTCTCCTAAAATCTGTGTGTATATTATGTCTTCTTTTTCAAAAAGACACCAATTCATTATTAGTGAGTAATTTTTAACGAACTATATACTATCCGTCGTGCTGTTGAAACTTTGCATAAGGATATCCAATAAAAATTAGATTTAATCATCCTACTGTTAATTATCGCTATAAAACTAAATCAATAAAGGAACGAGGAAGGGGTTTTATAGGTGTGCATTGTATCGTTTATTCCATTGAGTGAACATCGTAGAATATAGCAAATCACAAGTTATATGATAAAATTTCGCATTCTCATAAAAATACGATGATAACAAATAATTGAATTATTCTTTCGATGACGGATAAAGTTTTCCCTTTTTTTTTTCGCTGGTAATTTAGATGCCTGAAAATTTTAGAATATATTTGAGGCTCTCAAACTTGATTATCAAATAGATAGACTGCACAAATGCAGTCCGAATAAATAAAACAATATCTTTCTATGGAAACTTTTTGTATTTGACCTCGTGGCTTAACTTGCCCTCTAGACAATCTGATCTGAAATCTATTGGAAACACCTGGGTTAGCCTGAGGTCAAATGCAGCCATGTCAAATCATTTTATATCGTTGTTTTATCTAAAAGTAATGCTTTCTGTCACAGAGGAAAATAATTCAGGTAACCTTTTCGTAAAACTCATTTACTATTGAAGAACATAAAAATCACGAAAATTTCCTACAAAAGAATATTTGAAAAAGAAAAAAAAAAGAATTGTTTTGAAATTCAATTCTCAAATATTAACTGTATTCATAAACATAATTGAAGTCTTTCAAGAAATAGATAATGCATGAATATGGTACCCTAAATTTATTCATGTTTCAATTTAATTTTTCCCCTTAACTCATTTAAAAAGCATTATGAGATTTAATTCCATTTTCATTTCAGTCCCATGCATTCATCATGTTTCTTCCAATTAAAGTATAAAGTAACTCCGAGAATTCCTTTCATTAAAATACCTCTACAAAAATTTTCTTTGAAGCAAAATCTTTCTTTGCTATACAAATATTTTTAATTAGTAATTATAACAAATTAATTATTATTTCTTATCTCTTTGTTTCAATATTTTTAATTCTTTCTGCTTTCAGAGTCCTTTCTATTATCTTGTACATCCTAGTTTTCATTAGAGTTTTTAAAATCTCGTGTATTAATAAACAAAGAGAAAAGAATTATTTGTTTATAAGCCAAAATATATTCACACAAAGTTCAGTTTAAAAATGTAAATGCAGGATGTTTAACCATTTGTATTTACAATAAAACAAAAAAAAATCTTTGAAACGCCAAAGCAGTACAATTATTATTTATTATTACCAAATCATTATTATGATTATTTGGCAATTTATTATTTTATTATATTTTAACAGTCAAGTGAATAATTTCATCTGCAATCATTCAGAATACCTCGAAGTCATATTTAACCACGTGCAATTCTTCTAGACTGTCTATTTGCTAAATACCTGATCTTTTTTATGAAATCAAGTATTTTGATGAAAATAATCCTTTCTAATTCTTTTTCACTAACAAATAATCCCAAATTCCTACAATTTAAAATTTCTTTTCGGGAAAGAAGTATATCCATAAGAATGCAACATCTCCTTTTTCCTTTTGTATAAAAAATAACTCTTCGATTTTTTTTTTCAAAGCAATGCATAATTAATTTTTTTCAGTACACTTTCCAGCTTTTTCTTTATATTTTAGTGAGCAAGTAAGGGAAAAGAAAAACTAAGTTTCGAAATGTTTTTGTGATTGTGAAATGTAAAGAGCTCATTTAAAAAAAAAAAAAAAAAACATTTTCTTTCCCTTTTCAAAGGGGAAAAAAGGATCAATTTACATTCAAGTGTCCATGATTGTTTAACAATAAAGTACTTTTTCAAGGTCAGGTACATACGTTGTCGTAAATCCCTTTATTCGCACCAGCTTCTATTAGAATTCCGTACATGTTTTTGTTGTCCTTTAAGGCTGCAGCATAATGCAAGGCGGTGCGTCCTTCCTAAAAGGAAATTACAAACAATGTTTTCGTTAGATTTCTGATAATTTATTTATATATCAAGTCTCCTAAGGTTTTGTAGCATTTTAGAAAAAACAAGTAAAAGAATAAGAAATTGATGGAAAAAATATGTGATTAAGATTTATCATCTCATGCCTCTTAAATTTCTGATTTTATTAAAAAAAAGTTTTTCAGAAATTAATAAGCATCCGCATTTTAATATGGAAGAATAAAAATACACTCACAGATATATATATATATATATATATATATATATATATATATATAACTCAGGCCTAGGACTAAATATCAGGGTTAAACTAATTTTCGGTGATGTTCCACCCTTCCCCTTAGTTGTACTGAGTAAAAATCTGAAATTCTCGATAATATCGAAAGAAAAGAAATATGAAAACGGAAACCTATGGATAGAAAAAAATATAATGAAATAGCAAACCGTAACTCCAAGAAGTCAATATATTGGATGATCGACGAGCATGGAAGGTTCGTCGATCATCCCTTAATCAGGTCATATATATATATATATATATATATATATATATATATATATATATA
>BMAW01051594.1:35000-79871 GCA_019974015.1 Nephila pilipes | reverse complement strand
ATATATATATATATATATATATATATATATATATATATATATTTCTCGAATACATATATATATATATAAATAATATACATATACACATACACACATATATATATATGTGTGTGTGTGTGTAAAAATATAAAAATATATAATTTTGCTAACATGATTTGAAGTTGACTGCAACGCTTCTCTTATAAAGAGAAAGATAGATTTACAGAGATGTCCCCAGTTGAAAAAAAGAGAGTTGAAGAAATGAACCCTTCACTTTAGCATCCATTTGGCGACTTGGCGAGAAATGGAAAGTACTCGAAATGTGTTGGAACCTAAGCGAAAAATCGAACGGGAAGGAAATTACTTTCGTGAATTTTCTCATGTGACGTCACGCCTGGATGGAAAAGATGTATGCCAAGAGCTACAGTCAAGGAAGGAATTAGTCTGTGAGCGGAATCAATTTGCCTGTGGAGTCTGCTTTGTAGACCTATCAGGAAATCGTGGCAGAGTGAATCTGGTGGAGATTTCGGCCTGAATCTAGCAGAAATGAGGAGTCTGTCTTTGGAGTCACGATTGCGGAGATCAATCGAGGGATCGAAGGGAAACTGTCGGCACTTGAAGCTCAGCTTGCCGGGTGAATTTACCAAGAAGCAACAGGTATATGTCGGAAATTGTCAGATCCTGCCCTGGGAGTGCAAAATATTACTGTCCGTCGATGTCTGCAGTGAGAAGTATTAAGCTGGTGAGCTGAAACTTACTGAAATAACTGTGACACTGTCCTTAAAAGTAAGTTTTGTTGTTCTTGTTTCTGTGTCACTTAACTGAGCAAATGCTGTGTATTTTTTGTACAGTAATTGTCCCACCTGCGCTTCCTGAGCGTTGTCCTGGAAATTCTCGAATAAATCATCATCGTCATTTCTCGTTATTCTCCGATTTGGATTTGATTTTCACTCTCCCGCACGCCGAGAGAGGAAAAATGTTTCCGTAACTGTATATGTATATATATATATATATGTACGAAGTGGGAATATTAAATAACGAGACTGACGCTACTACAGAAGAAGTGCACACAGGCCAAACAACAGCGACCGATAGCTATTGACAGTCAAGCCTTCTCTTTCAAGAGCAGTGTCTATCATTACTATAAACAAATCCGTATAGTCATTGCCTTCGTTCGCATTAAAGTTAGTTTTTTATTTCGACAAGAAAACGATAATTGCAACAATAGAGAAACACACTGCTGTAAAATTTCACATGAAACTTGGAAAATCATCTACTAAAACTTATAATTTATTGAAAGAAGTGTATGGAAATGAAAGTATATCGTACGAACTTCTTTTTAAGTGGTTTAAGCGCTCTTAAAATGTCCGAGAAGATATTGAAGATTATTCACGCCAGGGTCACCCTTCCACGTCAAAACCGGATGACAATATCGAAAAAAATCGATAATCTGGTTCGAGCTGACCGTCGGTTAAATATCTGTGCGATTTCTGAGACTGTAGGAATTGACGAAGAATACATATGGTAAATTTTACATAACAATTTTAACATACAAAGAGTGTGTACCCAAACGGTGCCTAAAATTCTCACATTTGAACAACAAGAAGCTGTCAAAAATGTTTGTACTGACACTTTGAATGCCATTAAAAGTGACTCAAACTTAATGGAAAGGGTGATAACGTGAGACTAATCGGGGCTTTTTTCTTACGAACCTGAAACGAAGTGCCAATCCGTGCATTGGAAGAGCCCATCTTCACCGAGAACCAGAAAGGCTAGAATGAGCAAATCAAAATTCAAAGCAATGATGATTATTTTTTTCGATATTCACACATGCATGGGATCGTGTATCTGCACTGGGTTCCTGAAGATAAGACTATTAATCAGCATCACTACCTTCCCATTTTTGTACAACTCCATGAAAGAATAAAGAAAAAAGGACCCTAATTGTGCGAAAATAAGTCATTACACATTGTCTGTCAAGCGGTTTCTAGCCAAATACAGCATTCCAGTTTTAGACCATCCGTCATATTCGCCGGTTCTTGAGCCATGCAACTTCTATCTGTTTCCTAAGGTGAAATCTGCATTAAAAGAAACTGAATTTTAACATTTTGAAGCTGTTAAAGAAAGAGTGACACGGGTGCTGAAGGAGTTGACAGAAGACTTACAGCATTGTTTTGAATAATGGAATATTCTTATAGAGCGTCATATGGATAGAGGAGGTTTGTATTTTGAAGGTAATAATAAGTAAATATGTATGAAATCAAAATAATATGTTTTTAACGCGGCAGTCTCGTTATTTAATAGCCACGCGTCGTATATATATATAATATATCTTGCAATATAAACTGAATCTTGCGATATAAACTGAATAATGTATTGAAATGTATCAAAACTGTAAGTGAATGAATATCCAAGAAGAAGACAATTATTTTAATTTGCAACCTTTATTCGAAAGTCTAAGAACAGTTTTGATTTCCTAAGGTCCCTGTTAAAATTCCTCTTTCGGAGTTAATGTGGCAAATATATATATATATATATATATATATATATATATATATCCTCAAAGAAAGAAAAAAGAAATCCTCAAAGTAAGAAAAATCACACAAAGTACAAGAGAACAGAAACATATACAAACCATTAACGACGCAAAAAACGTCTGTAATATACGATTATCTTCTAATAAAGTCTTTTAGAAAACACAACATCTATGGCGATTATATGCCTTTATAAATCCAGTTACAAATCTTAGCAACTGTTTCGAATGCATCACCATCTTGCCACTCTAGCACCTTTTCTGCTTCTAATAATACATCTTAATAGTAATGGAACACATGTGAGTTTTGTAAATACATCTTTAACAAACAATCGATGGCTAAGCAATTATTTCTCTCTCGCCTACACATTCCCTTATATCTTTACCGTTTACTTTTCTATTCTTTCTGAAGAGAAAAGTGCAGCCTTCGGCCAAAGATGCTGTTCTGACATTTATTTCTTTCTCGTAAGGCATTCTTTATGGTGTATACATGTATTAAGGCGATCATGCCCCATATTTAATCCTGCCCTACTCCAAGAAAGTTTCTTTCGTAACAGAAACACTTTGGGTCAGGGATAAAACCATTTCGCCTCGAGGTAATTGTTCCCTTTCCAGAATATTTCCTGTCGGGAATATTTCCGTACATCTTTCAAGAGAAACAAAATTGAGCTGGCTCTAGATGAAATCATTACAACATGAAATTTTAATTAACATGATATATTACTTTGTTGCCGCATACAAATACATTATATATTAAGACAGATTTATAAATTTTATTTAAGACTATCTAAGGTACAAATTTTTAATAGTCCATGTTATATTTAATATTTTTGAAAAATGTTTAAGAAAATAGGCAATGAGGTATTACACTGTAAAAAGTTGACAAACGTTTGATATTAAATAGTTTGATTGCTTTAAATAATTTGATGATCTTTTTTTAGATAAATCTATACAAAAAATTATATAAAACATTTATGAGTGTAGTTCTGAGACAAATAGTAGAATTCGGGTCTTGTATTCTACTTAATTACCAAGACCCGTATTCTGACAATATATCATGTTTTAACGGATACCTCAGCATACATTGTATATAAATCCTGTTCCAGACCAAATGAAAGCAGACTTCTCAGGTCTATTTTTTCGTTTTCTCATATTTAGACAATTTGTTATCCTCCATAATTTTAACTAATATTTAGATCACTTAAAATTTCAAGTATTTGTATTATTAAAAAAATCATTACTTTAGCTATTTAAGTAAAAAAAAATTAAACATATTTCTTTAAAAAATAACTTATTGTCAAGCAATTAAAAAAGTCAACTGTAATTTAGATCAACTGTCACTGTGTGTTAACAGTGCCACTGTTAACAATCAGCTATGTTTTAATTTTTAGAATGCCATTTCCTTGCTTACAAAGAATTTAGAGAGAAATTTATTTGGAATGCCGATAATTAATTCTGATAAAGAATTATTGGTAATTTAAAAAGTGTTGATGCATAAAGCATTCTTCGAGTTATTTTATGTATATAACACATTCTTATATATTTTTTAATACTTCAAAGCAATTATGATCATTTCTTATTATATTTTTCAGATCATTACTACCGAGCCCAGATAATTGCTTGTAACTATTCAATACAGAATTGCAACCACATTCTTGTCTAAGCAAACTTTATCTTGCTATCAGAGTTTATTTTGGGTGATCTAACTCAAAAGATAAAGAATATGTAACTACACTCCTAAAATACTTGATTAAAATTCCTCCCGAACGTTATAAATCCATTACCTAGGAGGAATTTACTTCACTCAGAAGGGATTATTTATTTAAGAACAATTTGCTTCATTGAGATGTGTTTGTACTCGCAATTTATTGGAAGAAACGAGATTCCTAAATAAGTCTTCCTTCACTCCCCAGACTAAATTAAAGTTGTATAATGGGAATTTTTTTTTATTTAGAATGGAAATATATAGAAAAAAATTGCAGGAAGACGTATCGATGCCTTAACTTCAGGGCGTAAAGATGTAGTATTGTGATGCCTTTTATAAGTCGACGACTGGTGAGCAAATTAATCATTTTTTAATTACTTGCACTATTAATAATTTCAAAATTATACATATGCTAGGAATTATTTTAAATTAACATACTTGGCTTAGAAGCATGGTACGTTGAAACTTTCAAATAAAATATTTAAACAAACATCCAACATATAAGTAATTTAAAATCTTCCCTCAACAGTGAAGAAAGCTCTTCTGTCGGGTCGGCTGTGATTGCTTATTAACGTCGCTCTGAGAAGCAGCAAGGGGCTATGATGATGAACCTCGTAGTTTCGAACCTCAGTCAAGTGACGAGGATGACACCTGAGTTGGCATTTCCCTCACCAAACCTCCACACCTTACTAAAGGGAGGACTTGAGACCTCTACCAGATTTAACTTGCAACAGGGCCACTACACGGTAGATCTTTAGTGGCATCAGGGCTCGAACCCATGACTCGACGAAAACAATGTCAGACGCAAGTCCTTGTCTAGGCTACCACTAGGCTACAGTGGCCATCCTGATGAGTCGAAACAAACAGCTTTTGAAAATGATTTCTTTATGAATAAAGTGGTATTCTTGACAAAAATTTAATAATAAATTTCAAAAATTAAGTGAGTAATTGGGATTATTTATTAACGCTGTACTGAGAAGCAACAAGAGGACTGTTGTTGACCAGACCCGGGCCAGCCATCTGGTGGATGAGGTGGATGCTATGCACCGGAGCCTCGCTATATATTGAGGGAAACATCAACCTGATCATGAACTAAAATAATGTACTTATGCACATGAAAACTTGAAATTATTCCTAACATTGCCCAGTATAACGAAAAGTACATTTTATCATAAACATTATAATTGCAGATCTCTGAATTTCGACAATCTTGAATCTAAACCTTGATGATGTGAATGTTTAGTTTTTGTTATTTGATTCTAAGAACTCCCGACAATCCCCACCTAAACCGAACTTTTTAGAAAAAAATCTCAATACCACATAAGACTTCAACCATTAATAGGTATGTAAATTTTGAAGAGAAAAAGTTAACTATAAACGAGTCATTTCTAAGGTTTATTGAAATAATTTAAGAGACAGGAGAAGGACTTGTAAGAACTCTGTAGAAAAGATTAAGTGAGCTTAATTTTTAGATATTATGAATTATAGATGGCAGGCATACAACAGTAGCAACAAGAAAGGGAAATATAAATATTTACAATCTAGAATAACTGCTCTATAATCTCACGCAATTTATGTTCCTTGCCTATCAAACTCTTTTAATTTATTAATTTGTGATGCCGATTCCAGTATGTATGTATCTAAAATGTTTTTTGGATATTGCAACGTTTATATTGCATATTTTCTGTATCTACAAAATATGGGAAATTCACCAAAAGCATTGAAACATTAGTTTTAAGCGATTATGCGACATCGTCATTTAAAATGTATTAAGATTCTTTGTGAGAAATCTGGCATCACATTTAGAAGCACAATTTCCAAAAAATCAATAGCAATATACACTCTGTTTACTATTTTGCTGAGCTATGTTGTTTGAATTACGTTTGGTTTTGCTTTCAACTGTCATTTTATTTCTGTATGAAATAACTGTTCAAATTGTATAATAGTTTTTTAGATTAATATTCTTTATTTAAACCATGGGTAGTACGAAAAATAAACGACAATGTAAGAAAAGGAAATTCCGTGGTAATCGTCATTCTGCTTGTCTGACAACTGATACAGTCAGCACGAACAGTGAACGTAAAATTGTAACTGAGGAAACAATAATGAAGGATAGCTTCAAAAAGATATAAATACACTTGGTAATATAATTTGCAGTCTGGAAATAATTTCAAATGTCTTTGAAATGCTGAGTTGTTCATTGTGTTTAATACAAATTTTAGAACTCAAGGAAGAGTCCAGTTTTGGTTTTCTTTCCAATATGCTCTTAAAATTCAAAAACTTCATTTTTATTTATAGTTTATCATCAACTAAAAAAGGAAACAAAATGAATGGAATCAATATTCAGTTTGTTCTAAGTATGCGTTTGATTGGAAAAGATCATAATGCTTCGAAAAAGCTGAGTGCTGCATTAGATATACCATGTTTATCCAAGTCAGCTTTCAGGAACTGTGAAAAGAAGTTGTTGAAAGTTACGACAACTATTGCACAGGATTCTATGAAAACTGCTGCTTCTGAAATAAAATAGATGAATCATCAGGAGGACGGTTTGACAAGCTGTGGTGTAAAATGGGATGGTACTTGGCAATGTCGAGATCACACATAATTGAATGGGTGTGTAGTAGCTTTATCCATTGATACGGGTAAAGTTGTAGATATCGAAATTATGTCGAAGAATTGTCACATATGTGCTCGAAGTAAAAAGTTGAATGTATCCCGAATTGTTCAAGAAATCATTTTGGGTCATCATTCAGCATGGAATCTGTTGGGGCATATCGTATCTTTGAACGGTCTTGCTACTTTCGACAGCTGAAATATTCGTTCTTTTACGGTGACTCACAAGGTTACTCAGAGTGAAAAACATTTATGGAAAAAATAGCGTTAGCAAATATGAGCGCATAGGGCACATTCAGAAAAGAGTCGGAACCCCCTTCGTAAACTAAAATCAAGTCAGAAAGGATTAGGTGGAAAAGGAAAACTTACCGACAAATTTATTAATAAATTGCAAAACTACTACAGAATTGCAATTAGAAGCAATGTTGTTGATTTACTGGGAATGCAAAGTGCTGTAATAGCGGCATTTTATCACAGCTATTTAGGAGTGAATCAGTCAATGCATGGCCAGTGCCCGAAAGGAGAATTTAGTTGGAGTAAATATCAACGTCTATTGCTTGCGGAACAAAAGTAAATGAAAAATGCAAAAACCTCCCTAAAACTATTGTTAATTCCATTAAATCTACATACTTTGATTTATGTGATCAAAGTTTATTAAAAAATGTATCCATGGCAAAACACAGAATTCAAATGAATATTTAAATGGTTGCTTGGAAAATAGTCTCTAAAAATGTATTTGTCGACCATGACACGTTTACTCTGGAAACATATATATCTGTAATACATTTTAATGATGGTTATAAGGGAGTATTAAAAATATTTCATGCATCAGATGTGTTTCCTGGACAGTATGCAGTTGGCTTAAAAACTTCGACATTATTCGCATTGCTGACTCCAAACAATATTCATTACCACCAGCAAAAATGGCAAGGAAAAAAAATTAGAACTGTAAGAAAATCAAATTTCAGAAGAAAAGTGAACGAAAAAGGTATGACTCATGAAAGTGGGGGGGAGTAAATTTATTTCGTATGTATATCTTTGTTTTCTGTGTGACTAAGTTTTAACATTGAATCAATTTTCTGAAGAATATAATTTTCAGTGTGTTTACAATTTTTGAAAGATGATAACTCGAATGTGTTTTTTTTTCATATATTGATAAAATTTGGTAGAAATGTTTTTTATATTATTCTTAAGAGCCTGAACTAGGATTTCTGTAATGTATGGTTTATAAGTGGATTTATTCCTATTTTAATGCATACGAATGGAGGAATTTTAAAAAAAAACATATTGTTATTTCAACTCATAATAACTCTGCAAATAATAGGAATTATTAAAAAAATCCTAGTTCAGGCTCTGTACAGGTAACATATCAATACATATGCTGAATAACAATGTTATAGAAAGATTTTTCATGAAAGGGAGAATATTTTGAAAATATGCTATTTTTTCCTTATTTTACGCTAAGAAATTGCATTTTAAAATTTTTTCATTGTGATAAAACTATTAAAATGTTTTTATGTACATTCTAACTCAGATTATACTATATATCAAAAAAATTATTTATTTGTATATTTTTTTTTCAAAATCATGGTTCCAAAAGCAGTCGGATACCTTAAAGTATAAGCAAAGACAAGATTACGCCTTAAATAAACATGCATTAGTAATATATGTTCATGTTTGTAATTTTTTTTTTACTTTACAAAAAAAAAATGGGCCTTCAAATGGTTTCTTGCACCCAGGCCCTTTTTAAAGAGAAGGGCAGCACTGCGAAGAACCTCATAGATTTGAAACGTGGTCAAGTGACGAGGACGACACCTGAGCTGGTATTCCACCCTCCAAACTTCTTACAAAAATTAAATGAAAATAAAAATAAATATTTGAATTTAATCACAAGCGAAAAGCCAGATTACATGAACCCTGCTTCTGCGGGTACTATTATACCAGCTGACGGTTTTACGTATGCCCACTGCTGTGCAACCATAGTAAAAAAATTGTTCCAGTTTTTATAGTTAGTAATTAGAGAAATTTATTGCATTAAGTGTATTTGTATGAAAAACGCTTATTGCCTTAACTATATGTTTATCATTTGAAACTAAGCTTATCAGATATTCCGGTTTGTCCCGGATTATTCCATTTTGAAGTTTGTCGTTTTGCCTCAGTTATTTGTTAAATTTTTTTAAAAAAATGTCAATTATGAGCACATTGAAGATATTTAAATGATTCCCCGTACTATCGTACTGTATGCCACACTGTATGAAAATAATTATTTGTTTTACATAATGGTGGCATCTACGAAGAGGAATCCCCATTTAATGTGTTTCCCCCTAAAAGATCTGTTATATTTATTGTTAGTTATATGCTCATAACTTTACGTCTCTATAAATTGTTGGTGTCTTCTACTATTCTGTTTTTATGTACTTTGTTATTTCAATCTCAAATTAAATGTCTCAAGTAAAATATAAAGAATCTATAATTTTAATACAGTTTGTTATTAATCATTATTTCGTCTATTTTAAAACAGTAGTGGTACAGATTCGTAAAAAATATAATGTTTAACGTTATTTTTAGACAATTCATGTCACTTTTAATACGATTTATCTACTTACATCTGAAGTAAGAAAAGTGAAAATAAATAAGTTAAAATCAAACCTATTTGCCCAACAATCAGTTTTCACTAAGCCTGTGGTAAAGTGTAACAACTACTTTCAAAAATTCTTACATCTTTGCATTACCATAAAATTATTTCCTGGATGGTGAATTTTTAAGGGAAGCTTTTTTAATTGGTGCCATTTTTTTATTTGAGAGATTTACTAATAAATGTGAGACTGTCAACAATTCAAGACTTTCAGATGTCAAGTAACACTGTTATAAGAAGAATTCATGCCATTTCAAAAGACATTCATCCTCAGTTAAAGTGTGACACAGAAATATGGTGACTGGTTCTATTTGCAGTTTGACGTGTCTTTAGGTATAACACATCGATCAATAACTCCCGAGTCTAAAATTGAAAACAACATTTTTTTTGCAAAATTTTTTTTTATTCATCAACATAACACCTTTTGTTAATCACCTTTTAGGGTGATACAATCGTTCCAACGCTTTTCCAAATCTTTTTTTTTTTTTCCGCAAGAAATCTTTTTTGTTGCGAGTAAATAGCGATAAACAGCTTTCTGAATCATCGACTCATTGCTGTTTTTGTTCCATCGAAAGCAATCACGGCACCCACTTGGAAAAAACCTTTTTCACTTCACTTCAAAAAACCTTTTTCCTGGTCCGATCGACTTAAAATTTTGACACGTTTCAAGCAAAGGTTAGTACTCTAGAAAGACCTGGTTACTGGCTTACTACGAGCGCCATCTCTGGGTTAGTCTTGGGAGTTATTGATCGATGTGTTAACAGACCCTACACATTTAACAGTCAGGTTGAAAATGGTATTTACTAACTTTACTGTTAAAGCTTTACTAAAATACTATCTATGAAAGGACAAACAAGAGGCGAAGATATCTACAGTATATTTACAGCATATGCAAATTTGATAGATACGCCTGTGCACAAGTTGTAGGTGTTAACTCCTAATAGGACATTAGTAATGTTTGGTAATATTAACGGATTTATGGTTCTCTGTAAGAAAGATTACTCATTTCCAAACTTTATATAGTATTACTATATCATCTATCAGGAAGCTTCATGTGGTAGAATATTGTCCTTTTGGACACGTCATGAAAATAGTTACAAAAACAGTAAACTTTATTTAAGCAGTCTCTTTGAAACACCACTTTTCCTGAACTCATTCTGCATACAGAAGTAAGATAAGCTCAATAAACTTGCATAATTTGTAAATTTACTTAAATAAATTAAAAATCTATCTCAATATACAAAATTAATAGTTTGCTGATTTAATAGACCTGCGTTGGCTAGAAGATTTATATTTTTTTACTTACGTAATTACGAAATTTAGTTATTTTAACTTGAAGCTGCAAGGAAAAGAAAAACTTATACCATTCATGATAAGGTCGCTTAAAAATAAACTGGTTTTGAGGATATCACATCTTCAGAGAAAGTCACTTGTGCAATTCTCAACTATTAAAAAAGTTAATAGGTGAAGAAAAATTGACTTGTCATCATTTGTTATCGACCTGCAACTACGTCAAGATCAGTAAGAAAAAGGATTTCAACTATTTACATTATCGCACCAATGGTTACCATTTTCATCAAACCTTTTGACTTTCCAAGTAAATTTAACCCAAATAGTTGCATATATTGTCGAGTTTATTCCGGTATGAACTAAAGGTCTAGAGCTAGAAATTTTTGAATCTACAAAATGACATTGTCTAAAGCTCAATATTTCCAATGAAAATTTCTGGAATACAGTTGTGACCGAAACAAATTTTCATTCATGAAAATAGCATCATGAAAAGCAAAAGTATTTTGGGGTTCCACATCCTCGTGTAAATCATAATTTTTAACAATGAATTTCAAAATATGAAAGTATAGATCTCGACTTAAAAAGGAACACATCTTGAGGATTGCTTACGAATAGAAATATCATCATATTATCCTAGTTATGAAGCAATAAACAATGAAATGCAATACCAAAGATCACACTGACTTTAAGAATTATATCTTTATAAAGAGTTTTTATACCAACGAATTATAAGCCAATGTCTGTATTAATTAGTGATTATTTATTTTACTTGATAATGTGATCAATCATTCTTATGCCTTTAAATTACATATTTGGAATAGTTTTTGTTTATAATGTATATTATTTACTACACTGGTGTTCAAAACTAAGAGAATTTGCATATTTTATCGAATTTCATGAAAAGAATTGAACGAAATCTAAAAATACTACTTCGAAACAAAATTCCAAATCTTGTTCGTTTTATACGTAAGCGTATACGAGTGAGGGGGAGGAGTCAAAAAACAGGATTCATAAGCGTGCGAGACAAAATCTACATTTAGTTCACTAGCACATTTTGCCGAATTTCTTGGTGTTTTTTTTTTTTTTTTTTTTTTTCTTGCAGCAATCGCTTAAATTAAAATTCAAACAGTAAAACTGAGTAACGACCAACGTTTAGATGATAGAATGAGGTGGCATATTGTGGGTAAGCTATAAGCTGGCCAATCTCAAATCCAGATTTGCAGAGAATTCAATATAACGCCAGCGTCGTGTCCCACTTATGGAAATAGTATAAAGATACCGAATCCATCGAGAAAAGACCTAGGCAAGTCGTCCAAGAGCCACGATGGTCAGAGAAGATCGTCATTTGTTCATTATAGCGAGGCGTAACAGAGATGCTATAATTCCTCAGGTCTCTTTTGAGTTGTATGTAGCGACAGCAACCCAAGTTTCAAGGGTGACTGTTTCCAGAAAACTTCATGAGAGAGGGCTGTTTACAAGAAGACCTGCTGTTTGTGTCCCTCTCAATTCTCCGAACAGAAGAGTCCAGTTAAAATGGTGCAGAGATCATAGAGATTGGAGCATGAACCAATGGGCGACCATTCTCTTCACTGATGAGTCCCGGTTAAGCCTAACCAGAGATTCTCCCCGTACTTTCATATGGAGAGAACTAGTGACCCAGTACCTGCCCTCCAATGTCCAAGAAATCGACCATCACAGCAGTGGAGGCTTGATGATTTGGGAAGGCCTCATGTTGGATGACCGCACACACCTCCATGTCTTTGAAAGAGACACTGCGGCTGCTGAGATGTATAGGGAGGAGGTCTTGGACTCCTATGCTCGCCTTTTAAGAGGTGCAGTTGGTCCTGATTTCCTTTTAATGGATGACAACTCGAGTCCACATAGAGCTCATTTAGTTGACAAATTTCTAGAAAGGCGAGATATTCTCCAGATGGATTGACCTGCCAGATCTCCAGATTACAACCCTATAGAGCATGCCTGGGATGCTCTGGGGAAGGCAATTGCATTTCGCAACCCCCCTCAGAGAACCATCCAAGACGTGAAAACAGAGTTGAGAAACGAGTTATTGCCACAGGAGTCCAATTGCCACAGGAACTCCTAAACTCCTTATTCCCAGCATAAAATTATGGTGCGTGGCCTTAATATCTGTAAGAGAGGACCATACTCCTTATTAACCTATTATTTTAGTTCTATTCTGTAACTGCTGTCTCATACTTTGCGATTCCAATGAGTGTTTCGCAAGATCATGCGTGTGTATTACAACTGTTGAATGATTATTTTTTTTGTATTATATCAAACCTATGTACAAACCAAATTTTATTAAAATCTGTTTAGTAGTTCTGGGGATAATCGATCAAATCGGAAAATTCTCTTAATTTTGAACACCAGTATATATGAACCTATATATTTATCTAAAAAAATAAATGTACCCCCTAACACACCGTATTCTAGATTGAGCAATTTTAGATTGAGTTCCCATCTTTGAATGGTAAGAAAGGCAGAGACAGCTGTTGACAATTAGTGAAGATTTGCTCAAAATCCTATTTACTGCAAATCTAAAATCATATCCTCGGTTTTCGTATCCAATCCAATATGAATCTTACGAAATAGCATTTGTAATAAAATACGCTTATTCGCGATATATATAAGCGAACTCAAATTAATGCATTTCGCTGCCATTAAATTATATTTTATTTATCCATATGAACGTACTAATTTTTAATTGGCATAATTGATTGACATTTTTAGGAGTAAATATCTTTGTAAGTCGTCTATATCACAAAGAAATAAAATACCACTCTTTAGTAAAACAATTATGTCGATTATATACTTACAATTCCGTTACAAATTTATGAATAACATGGCTGAAAAACACATAAAAATACAAATAAAATATACAAAACATAGTTTTCAAATAAGACAGAGTTCCTCCTCTAACAAAGATTATAGCTATTTGACAAGTATCTAAGAATTCTCAAAGAATAATATAATAAATTAAAGTGTCTACAAACCAGATCTATGGCATTTAATGTTTCAGGGAATTGCTGACTTATGAAGTGTGCAATTTTGTAATGTCCAAACCAGACTGCTTTGTGAAGAGGCGTAGCTCCTAGCTGATCTCGAGCCAAGGCAAGTTTCCTATTTTCGAGTAGAATAACTACATGTTCTAGCTGATCCCTCATCACGGCTCGGTGCACATCATAAATGCGCTCCTGAGAAAAGAGTGCTTAATAAGTAATGCAGTGCTGAATGAAGATTAATCGTACCATGTATTCCAAACTACAAATGTAATTACTGTTTCTTGAATTTTACAGAGGTTGAACTAGATATATGAGTTAGAATAATTATCTTAATTATTAAAAGATGATTTTTAAATATAATTCGATCTCCTTGTATAATACTTACATTGTGTAATATTATTCAATTAAATTTAAAATGTGATGACCAGTTACTTGAAATCAATCAAATCAACTTAAATATAATACTGATGTATGATGGCAAACATTACAAAATTTTCAATTTATTATTATTATTTTTTTTTTTTTTTGAATTACAAAAACACGAAATTACTTAAATGGTAGAAATAAAGAGTTAGAAATTACTTAATAATAGAAATTAAGAGTTTAAACGAAAAAATTCTTGTAAAAATATTTAACCAATCTAAGTTATATTTATATTGCTTTGTTGATTAGTTTGAATCAACACTGCACTAAAAGCAATACAGGGAATAATGACTATGTACCTCATAATTTTGAAATATGGTCAAGTGAAGAACACAACACTTAACCTGTATCCCACTCACTACGCCCACACCAACTTGAAGATTTAGCACGTCCAATTCTCGTCCCGCATGTGACTCACAGTGAATATCTTTGCGGTCAAGCCAATGTAACAAAATTTTAATAAAATACTATAGTGGATTAATTTTTTAAAGATTCTTATTCATAAGAAAAACAACAATGAACTACAGTAGAGGCTCATTAACCCAGATCCATTATTCCATTAATTAATTAAACCTCATGAATCCATTAATTTTGGGATCTGGTTCATCCGGATTAATAAAAGGCCGAATTGAACAATATAATATATTAAATGCACCAAGGCACAAAGCTAAAAACTCTGTATAGTAAAAAGAACATATATTTGTACACGAATGCGTTATGTCTTCTTTATGTCTGAGACAATCTACTTAGCAATTCTACATTCCGCTCATATGTTCGACACAGAACTCAACTTTCAAGTTTTTTAATTACGCAAAGATAGTCTTTAAAAGAAAGAAAGATTTACGTGTGTTTACGCTTTTTACTTTCAATAGGTTTACTTGATGATATTATGTACTATTGATTATAAATAAAAACACTGTACTGTAGGTATGATAAAAACAATATAATTCAATGCAGTATTGTATTGGTGATATCAACAACGCTTGCCATCCGTGGTCGATCTGCCCTTACTGGAAATGATCGTTTTCAAAATATTTTCCAACTCGAACAGTATACATTCAGAAAAACAATGATTCATATAAAAAATAACTATTTAACCAAAAAGTATTAGTATATGTTCTAAGCGCAATCGTGACGTCATCATATGAATTCCATAAAATGAAGGGAAAAAATTAATTATGAAGTCATTGACATTAGACATGGACAAAATAATGTGTAGTCTAATCAGCTCCTTATTCGAGTTTATTAATTATTTTTAGTGGCTATCCAGATTAGTGACGTATGGCTTAATGGGGTCCGGATTAATGACTTTTGATTGATTTGGACGGGTAATAAGATGATGCGGAAGAATATACCTTTCTTCGAATGGCTCAGATCAGTTGTTGAGAATAATCCAGAGCAATTTAATATATCATTATAATTTAATATTTCAAACTATCGTTTATTTTTCACATTAAACATTGTATTTTGTATAAGAATATCATTTGTCCTAAAAGAAAAAAAAATCAGAAAGATAGTTTATATAATAGCAATTGGATAACTGAAGATATACTGCTCGTATCAGAAAGCTATCACACAAGTAATGAACATAGTGATAAAGAACAACTGTCGAGTAACCTTGTTGACATCAGGGCAAGAAAGATTCGAGCATCCAGTCAAACCACTTGAGAGAGCTATGTTAGTTGTGTTGCAAGAAAGATGAATCTGCTTGTTCAAGATGTCTTCTCCTCCAGAATGAACTCAGAAGGTCACGGACGAATGAAATCCGGACATGTTCAAGAGGATATCAAGTTGGATAGTCGGCGGAGGACAGTTGTTAAATCACCGAGGCAAAAACTCCTTTCTCTATTCTGCTGTGTAATCTTCTGGTATATGCACAGGTATAAATATCAATACCACAGGTGCGTACGCAAAACACTCAGAATTTTCATCTATCTGCGCAAGCAGAATTTATTGTTGTAACGTGTTGCCTCATGGCGAGTGAGAAGATTGTAAGGGATTCGAGGAGAGCCTCCACAGACTGATTGTTTATTAACGTCACCCTTAGAAGCAACACGAGTGCTATTAGCGTCCAAATTAATGATGGTTTACTGTATTACTAGTTGAGCCGCCTATCTGTTGCTGGAATTTACGAAATAACTATTCCTAATCGTGTTGAATCGACGCACCATTCCCCCACAGGTAACAGTGAATAATTTAACTGTAGATAATAAAATAATACCTAACACTCTTGCTTTTAGTATCCTACTTTCTTGCTTGGTTGCCTAATATTTAATATTCTGCGTTCAGAGAACAAGAAAAATAAGTTTATTTACATTATGCTTATTCACTTGTGCAATTATTTTGTGTTTGTTAATTTCAATAATATTATTGATTTTTATTCTTAAAAAAATTATTATTTTGTTTTAGCAATTACTCATCTTATTTTAGGAAATTGTACTCGGTACGTCTTCATTGAAACACGTTGTTGTTGAAAACTAAACTAAAAATTGCTGACGAACATCAGTATAAAATATAATCTGTTTGGTATGTAGTAATTATATTACTGTATACCAAAGTTAAATAACATTAAGCGACGCAATGAACAACATAAGCACTTTAGTACAAATCAAATCTCAAGGAATAGTGCTCCTTCTTTGAAGAAAATCTAAGAAATAAAAAATAACCCGTGCCTGAAACTGAGCTTGGTGCCCTTAATTTAAAATTCTAATATATGAATGTGTTCTTTGGAAGTACGAGATCCAAGCTCGCCACCTATCGGAAACGTTATTATAACAATCAGGCTACCATGGTGTTCTTTTTATTACATATATCTGCTCCCATTTATAAAATTAGACCTTTTTCCCAATAAAACGATAGAATTGGTAGACCTATAAAAATATTTTGTAAAATTTCATGTTAGAGAAAGAATTGTTAATATATATTTGAAATATGATGGAGCTGCTTAGTTTTACAGTTGAAAGGTTATATATGGCCAAACCACACAAAATATTCATCTTTTGTAAGAAAAATTGTGTACTTGTGATGTAGAAAAAAAAAATTAATTACAAGAAAATCAAGAAGAGAAGAGTTGAAAATAGAGAAAGATCGCATAAGGATCCCGGAGAGGGGGGAGAGGTCAATCTTGTTTACCAAAGACAACAAACACCACAAATGTAAATGAAGTAGAAATGAAAGTTGAAATGATATATTATTAATTTTACTCACTTTTAAGTTAATTTACTTACCATTTTCATTAACTTTGTAAATATATAGAGTAACATATTTTATATTTACAGTAATATAATTCAAGGAAAAACTAGCTATTCGCTTTAAATAAAATATAAAATTCTAAATTATTTTATTAAGTTTTATACCATTATCCTAAGTTACTAGCATTAAATTTACAAAAGTTTTCAATTAAAAAGTAATTAGTCGGTGCATGCTCCTTATACATAATTTGCTTTTATAATAAAATTATGAAATCTAATGCATTGTGTTAAAGTTCATTGAATGATTTCAAAATCTTTTAACTCAAATAAATCAAGTGATTGTTACTATTCTGAAAAAAAACTAGGAATTTAACAATGTCATTCTTCTGATTTTTTTTCTTTTTGCTGCTTGCTGTTTGCTGATATCGGAATTTCATATTTACTCGAATATTCATCGTCCTTTTTATTGCTATGGCACTGGAATTCTTTCTAAAACTTTTTTCGAAAGAAATGTTTGTATCTATTCTTTCTTTTTACACGTTTTGTTAGTTAAGCTCTTCAATGTTATTGAGTTCATAATCAATAGCAGTTCGCCCTTCTTAGTTACAGAATATTTGCTCGTTGCCAGTGGAGTAAAATACAATCGAAAAATGTTCAATGCAGGTCAATATATAAATTTTGTTAATGGTTAAAGTTCAAAGATTTTTGCATTATTTTTAAAATTGTAATGTATAAATAATTCATTCATCGTAATATTCAAAAAAGTTCAAAAAATTGCATGACAACCCACATTTGTTTTCGCTATTGCTGTTTACTTTTTAACATGCTATATAATATCCAAATAAAAGAGGTGAATTTTTTAAAGTATTCTTGGAATTTTAATGCTTCATTTAAACATTGTAGATAGGGGAGAATCAATATACAATTTTTTCCATATTTGTGACATAAAACGCATTTAATCGCTAATGTATATATGAAGATTGTTCCTATAGTACCCATGTTAATTATGGGAAAATGGGTGTTAGGAGCGGGAAATGCAGTAACACACCTCTGTAGAATTCATTGCTTGTTATTTATTTTTCAAAGAAGTGCAAGAGTATGACGGCTTTTGTATCACAAAGAAGTCATTGCCATAACTTTTCCAATCGATGAGACCGTTTTAGTCACCTTTGGAGCAGATTCACCGAAAACGATTTTAGCAACTTGGTTTTCGTATATAATGATGAATCCAAGTTTCGTAGATGGTGACAATTCAACTTAAAAGGAAATTGACAACTGGATGCAGCACAAAATTTTGATTTTACAGCAAATTACTTCCAAATTAAAACTAATCCATGAATCAGTGTCAAATTTGTTTTGGCGCCGCCTAACATATGACAGAAGACAATGATAAAATCAACTTACCTTAGCAACGCTATATCAACACAAATATGTATTTTTGAACCACTCTCGTATAAAATGCATATATAATTCCATCTTTTCACATATTAATTAAAACTGAAGTCAATGACGGACTACATTCATTTTTTGTCCCTTAATGAACTCAAAAATTTTCAAAACTTACTCGTCGTTTTTAAATACATCAATTTACATTCATTTAAAATCACTACATTAAATGTATGTGGAAATGCCACACACAGCAAAGCAAATTTTCATTACCTAAAATCTATTTAAGCTTACCAGGACAACCTGGAAATTCTGGAACATTAAATCTAAGACGCCTTGCTTTTGTGATATATTTCTTTGTAAAATATTAGTAGAGCTTAGATTTTTTGTGTGCCTTATAATAATATTTCAATCTTTCTATCGAACTATAAAAGTAATTTTTTCGTCATAAAGATTTTTTTCCCTTTCTCATTTGAATATGGACATGTTTTGCGAGATATATTTGGATTTAGGTACCACTTTTAAAAATAATATTCCATAAATGTACAAAATATTTTACTCATCATATAGAAAACTATACACAAAATATAGTGAATCTATTTTTATGATGATATTATTGTATATTTTCTTTGAAAAAATTATAGAACTTCGTAATTTTGGAAATTATAATTTTTTCCCCTTTTTCATATACAAATCTGTTTCTTAAAAATTAGGTATTAGGTCATACACCATGAAGGCAATGCACAACAAACGTCAAATTTGCCTGTTTTACCAACATGCAGGAATATGTAAATAATCAGCACTTCAATGCATTTGAACATCGAAGATAAAAGTAAAACCATCCACAGTTTGTGTAAAAGGTATGATTGTACAACATATTTCTCATCCGGAAGTCACTCTCAAATATTGGTTGATTGTATAAAGGTCATATAAAAAAGGGGAACTCCAACCAGCACTGGACGAAATTTGACCACTGTAGGATTCTAGTCTTTACAGAACTGCTGTATGTCCCTCCGCAATATTTCTGCGCGTATTGATAAGGATCTCACGACTGTCATAGAAATATGAAATCCGTGTATCTAAGACTACGCAGGATCTCAGTGACCCCGGCCAATAAGGCCTGAGATGACAAATATGTTATCAACTTTGCCTGGCGGAATCATACAGCCACATCCTGTACCCTGAAACAGGAATTTGTCTCATTTTCAGGACAATAAATATCCGCAAACACAGAGCGAAGACGTCTATTGTAATTACTATGAATTGTAAGTACGGTGACTATTGTTACTGCTTCTCTTGTCGCTGTGCACATAGGCAGGCGCACATAGAGGCGAACAACGATCTTTGAAAAACGACCATAGACACATAAATAGCGTATCATCGGCTTCCCTCACAAATCCCGGTCCTGTGTACATTATCCCGATGGACATATATTTAAGTGGAGGCACCGAGGAGAATAAATGTATCCAGTTTGCATTCGTCATTGTCATACATACCTAGTATATGAAGTTATGGTACGAGAGCATCATTAGATACACATCCTGATCACATCTTTTTCGCGTAATCGGTCCTTTGGAAAGTCACTGTTATATTTACAACGTCTTAAGGTCCATAACCATGCCCTATCTTTGATACCTACTTGACATTACTTTTCAATGAGATAGTGGACGACTGTATGTTGCTCGTTCTGTCATTAGCCTTACTCGAAACGGAGGTTTTTTTATTGTTGTCTTAACCAGTACGTCCCTACATTTGTCTCCCATTGAGTACACCTAGTCATGTATTTCCGTGAGATTGGTATGCAACTACTCACCAGATACTATGACGGATGAACTCCGGCATTGAAAGAAAGCCGTATGGAATGATTTACCAGTATCTGTCACCTGAGATCAGTTTGACTTGCTGCCTAACTAGATTAGAGCTGTAGCTCTAGGTACTGCAGGCTGTACACCCCAAAAGTACCTGTAAATTTCATCATGTCTTCCCCCTTTTATTCTGTATACGTGCAATTTATTAGATTCTGTTATTTGCTTTCCTTCTTGGTAAATATTTTTAATGGCCTACAATGTATATCATTGTAAAGATGTTATGCAACTTAATTGTAAGAAATTTTGTCTATATTTAAAATTATTTTCGTAGAAAAAGAAAAAAAAATATTAATTTAAAAATTAAGTGCAAGATAAATATGCTATGAAATAAAATTCATGACGAATCTTATATAGAAATATATATGAAACAAACTCAAACATACTACTTAGATATTAAAAAAACTTATTGAATAATTTAAATCAATCTGAAACTCAAAATCTTACTCCTAATATCTCCAAAATTTACTGCCTCTAAGAGTAGAATTAAATGTACTATGTCTTTAAATGTCATTGGTGGAATGATGGAAACTATTAGAGAATCTTTAGGAATAATTACTGTTAGCATGTCGTTCATGTTGTCCGCATAAAGTTTTCTAAATGCCTTTAGGGCTGTTACCATTCGCTATTTGGGCTTACCTGTGCAATGTGCGCGTATGAGTGACTTAAGGAATATATATATATATATATATTATGATTATACTATATATATATATATATAGTATAATCATAAAATTAAACTGAAAAAATACTGAGTTCTATTCAAAAGTTTATATTTTTTCAAAACTCGTTGAAAATTATATTGGTCAATAACTGAAATGAAATGCTTTATAGACACCAAAGGGATATTGTTTTAATCAACGATAAAATGGGTTCTTTTTTAAAGTGTTTTCTGAATTGCTTTTCTAATGAATGAATGAATGAGTGAATGAATAAATAAACGAATGGAGTGAATAAGTGAGTGAATAAATGAATGAATTATCATGTTATCATTTGTTTTAAATCTAATATTTAATTGAATAATTTAATCATTATTTTTCAAACAATTAGCACATTTAGTGCCCAAATCTGTTCCATGCAAAATTTTGTATGGAACAATTTTTTTTAATTACTTATATTATTTTCATAAATTTACTTTTTTAAGTTAAACTCAAATTAAACTAAATTTGCAACTTCTTGCGATTTAAAGCATTCCAGATATTGTAACTGAAATGGTAAAAAAGATTTTTTTCATTAAATAAATTTTTCAGATGCTCAATAATAAGTAAAAATAGAGAAAATTATAAAATAATGATACAAAATTGCATTTCTATGCAAAATAAATCACTATAGAGACAAAAAAAATTGAAATAATCTGAAAACAAAATATATTCAAAAATGTACGAATTTTAGAAAGAATTAAGGCTTTAGGAATTTCTAGTTTCAGAATATATCTAAAGAACTCAGAATAATTTTTAATTTTCAGTACAATATATTTTAACTTATTCGCATCCATTTGGTAATAATATCCTTATTATTAGATGCTTAGAAGGTATAAACTGGATAAGTATTCGCCACAATTGTTGAATAATGAGTCTAATGCTCATTGAATATAGTGGAATCGAAAGTCCTCACATTAGCATAATGAGGATGTATGGAATTTGAAATTCTTGTTCAAATGTCATCCTCACCATTTAATTTTAGTTATTTAAATACACTTAGTTGTGAGGCATGTTGACTATGTTTAAAGGAACTTTGTACCGGGGAAAAGTAAAAATTTAGAAGAGGTGTTCAAAAATTTTGGGATGTTACATAGCATCAATTCAGTAAATATGTCAGAAAGACTGTAATAATTATATACATTCAGATATTAAATAATAAAGATATAAATAAGACATTCATATATTAAATAATTAAGTTAACATTAAGTTACATGAAGTTAATTTTCAAAAATTATTAAAACTTATATTGATTGCAACCATAACATTGATCGATATTATATGCTAATAAAATTAAAAAAACAATGTTTGTATATAAATTTCACTTATTCAACCATATTTGTTATTAATTAAATACTAGTTTCAAAAAATTGATACTCAGGAAAAAATTTAAATTATCTTAGGAAGTGTTTTTACAAGCAAATTTTGTTATAATTCATAATATATCTTTACAAATGAGAGTAATTAAAAACATATTTTGAATTTATTAACTAGAATACTCACAAGGCTAATTAAATTTTTTAACATTCCTTTAATTATACATAAAATTAGGAGAGATAAAAAAAAATACTTGATTTAAAAAGCTGTTTATAATTTTACAATTCAGCGTTGTACAATAGAGAGTGCAGATATTTATAAAGTAAAGTCTAACACTTAAGTTTTGTTAACAGTACTTCAAATTAAACTCTTTCTTCAAAATTCAATAGTTTTCAGATTAAATAAAAATTTTACACCTTTTTTGTCCCCTCCCATTTTTAACCCTTATCTTTCGATGCTTAATTAATAATATCTGATAATTTAGCTTACAGCTTTTGAATTCAGACTTTTCAATAAAATTTATCTATCAAAACACTTCATTCTCTGAAAGTAAGTACTTATATAATCATTAGCTTAAAAAGTTTTAAGTTAATGGAAGTTAGTTCCATCGTTATATGGAACTGTTATTTGAAATTAACAAACAATTTCTAAAATAATTTTTCATCACGTTTTTATAGTAATAATAATTTTTTCTTAGCGACATATAAGTTATAACGTAAAAATAGCTGTTATACGAAAAAAACATGATGACTTAATACAGATTTTTGAGAATCCTACCACGTCTCTAGAACTTAGTTTATAAGCGTTGCTTTTTAAAATTTTCGTTACTTCATTAAAAACAATATTTCGTAATACTATCTATTATTATAAAAGATAATATTCATAAACCTCATAAAATCATACCACAAATACACTTTTTTAAAATTTCTGATATTTGACAAAAGATAATATTTTGCAAAATTTTCAAAATCAAAAAGTTTCATTTCGAGTATAATCCCGATTTTTTGATTATGTATTCTATATTATACGTTAAACTTGAAACAAATTTAATAAAATGAAGAAATAGAAACTATACATAAAAATATCTAAATTATCAGAAAATTATTGCTATAATTTAAATTACAGTTCAGTTTGATATAGAGAACAAATTAAATATTTTTTCCTTACCATGTACATTGGCACTATGTTTAAGAAGGATTGGACTTTTGGAATTGCAGATGTTTCTCCCAGTAATCGATCTCCTTGTCCTTGCAAAACTAATTCTTCTAAAGCATTTATATTACCATCAGATATTAGCTCTCGTATTTGAGATTTACTAATTGTCGATTCTAAAAAAAATTGTAATTGATTGTATTTATTCATCTTAGCTTTACTATAAGAGATATATCATTTTCTTACTATAACATTATAGACAAAATAAAACAAAAAAATAAGCCTTAAACATTAAAGGCCTAATGAAACAAAAAAATCAGAAAGTAATAAAATAACTATAACTTTTGTTCTGAGTTTGTACAGTGCTTAAATAGAGGAATTATTTTCACATTCAGAAATTGTGTTTGAGACTCAGGCATGTTAACGGTTTAAATACATTTTGGTTTATCACATAAATTGAAATATAGAAGATTAATAAAAATGCATAGACCCCCAAAATACAGGATCAATCATTTAGATGTAACATCAGATAATAAGAAGATGAAAGAGGAAATTATTTTTGTTCGATAGATAATCTAAAGCAAACTAAGCTTTTGGCATAAATAAAAACTTGTGCTGCACTGACTCAATAATTTGCTTCAATAATTATGTTTAAAATATGTTTCTTGGCTACCTGCTATATTGTCCATGGCACAGTAAGTTTTTTAATCAAGTCATATATATACATATATATATATATATACATATGATATATATATATATATATATATATATACATATATAT
Organism: Nephila pilipes; assembly: GCA_019974015.1. Classification (NCBI taxonomy): domain Eukaryota; kingdom Metazoa; phylum Arthropoda; class Arachnida; order Araneae; family Nephilidae; genus Nephila; species Nephila pilipes. The sequence goes on along the minus strand of BMAW01051594.1, from coordinate 55,280 downwards.
ATATATATATATCATATATATATATGATATATATTATATATATATAAGAGAAAGAATATATAGAGTATATACATATATATATATATATATATATATATATATATATATATATATATATATATATATATATTTGATTATAAACCTTTATTTTACTCAACAAATTAGGAAGTTATCTCAATAATTACAAAAGTAAAATAAAATGTAAGAAAATCATTACTGTTTCCGTTGAGTAATATAGAGATAAATATACCAGTCCATAAAACAATGTAAGCAAAGGAAAATGATAAAAATAATAAATATTTAAATTTATTTATAAAAGAACAACATTATATACAATAGAAAGACCAAAAAGAATTAAATTAATAGAAAAAAAATTGACTACTACCAAAACTATTTAAAAAAAGATAAATATATAAATATATATCTCTTACATTCAAAGTGTAACAATTTTAACTATCAAATTGTACGGCCGCCGATTCTCCTACCCACATTCCCTATAATAGCCATACTAGCCGGAGTGTTATAACTGGAAAATTTTCATTTTTATCTTTAAGTTTGTGCGTGTGTATTTTCTTATTTATTATAGTTTTTGGATTGTAGTCCTCAGAATCTTTTTTTCAGTTATATTTTTTGTGTTTCGACTATTTTAATAGTATATTTGTTGATGGTGATAGGCCAACAATTCTAGAACAACTAATATTAACAGTCTAATGTATGTTACAACATTCAATATTGTTATCCATTTTTGTCTTCACGAAAAATTGTACAGTTTTTTAAATGTAAAAAAGTTTCAAACTTCATGTTTTCTAACTTCTTTAGATACGGTTTATTTTATTTACTTATTTATTTCTCTGATTAATTTTTCTCGGGGATCATTTATTAAATTCTTAGAAATTCCGAAAGATGGTGATCGTAGCATCGAAATTCGTTTCTTTTTAGTAAACATCATGTCTCTCTAGACTGCTGTCAAAGTCTCAATTACTCGCATTCATGATCACGATATCCTCCGCACCTCAAAAATTCTTCATAGCTACTTTTCTGACCGATGAGACCATTTTCTCCTTTAGGGGAAAATATTCACCAAATGCAAACCAACGTTATGATTTTTGTTTGATTTTGGGGGTATAATGATGAATTCAAGTCTTATACTGATGGGAATAGTACGACGCAAAATGACATTGAAAACTCGAAGCGGCTTCATGCAAATTTTGATTTAGCTGCAAACGACTACCTGATCAAAACTAACTTATGAATCAGAATCAAATTTGTTTCCGCTCTGTTTAACTGCTGGCAGAGCACATTGGAAACTACTATTTCAATTTAACAAATGTGTCTTCAAATAAAAGTACTTTTGAACCATTATATGAGCATAATTGATTAATTAGATTAAATTTTGCACCTTAACTTTTGTTATTTATTACTTGCTTACATGCAAATTTATTATGTATTCTTGTATATTTTTTACAATTTTATTTTTATAGTATTTAAAAAAAAAAATAAATAAATAAAACCTTTTCTTCGTTTTGGACTGTTGGTGTTCCTTAATATACCCATTAAGCTATTTCTTAATTATTTATTTCTTAACTTGACAATAACAGAATTGTTTCATTACTTTTAAAAACGGATGAAAATATCAAAAAAATTTTTAATCTGGTTCGATCTGACCGTTGGTTAAGTATTCGTGCGATTGATGAGAATGTAGTAATTGACAAAGAATCCGTACGGCAAATTTTACTTAACAATTTTAACATACAAAAAGTATGCGCCAAAATAATCCCTAAATTTTTCACGTTTGAACAAGAAGCTTGCAAAAACGTTTGTACTGACACTTTGAATGCCATTGAAAGCGACTCAGCTTTATTGGAAAGGATGATTACGTGAGACTAATCGGGGCTTTTTTTCTCACAATCCTGAAATGAAGCGCCAATTCATGCACTGGAACAACCCATCTTCCCCGAGAGCCAAAAAGGCTGGGATGAGCAAATCAAAATTCAAAGTCACGATGATTGTTTGTTTCGATATTCACACATACATAGGGTTATGTACCTTCACTCGGTTCTTGAAGATAAAACTATTAATCAACATCACTACCTTCATGTTCTTGCTGAACTCCATCAAAGAATAAGGAAAAAACGACCCTATTTGTGTGAGGATAAGTCATTCTGCATTGTCTGTCAAGAGATTTCTAGCCAAATACTGCATACCAGTTTTAGACCATCCTCTGTATTCACCGGATCTTGGGCCATGCGACTTATATCTGTTTCCTAAGGTGAAATCTGCATTAAAAGAAACAGGATTTGAGCATTTTGAAGCTGTGAAAGAGAAAGCGGCACGCGTCCTGAAGCAGCTGACAGAAGACTGTTTCGAACAATGGAAGATTGACATGGAGTGTTGTAGGAATACAGGAAAGGTGTATATTGAAGGTGATAATGAGTAAATATGTATGACATCAAAATAAAATGTTTTACAGCGTCAGTCTCGTTATTTAATAGCTTCTTCTTATACAGTTATAATTTTCCATTTGTATAGTTCTATATTTTATGAAAAATTGTTATACGTTATATATTTATATTTTTATGTTATAAATTTTGGTTTAGTTAATATTTTTAAATAAACATTTTAATTAAAATCTTTGCTTTTAATTAGTAGAATAGGAAAATATTATTTTTGGTTTTAATATTTATGATTTATTCAAATGTAGTTAAGAGATTAAAACCAGTGCTTTTTGTTGGTAAATGTTTGATAAGTATATTTAAGTTAATTATATTTAACAAATGATATAAATATTAAAGATTATTTATAATGGATTACTTTACTTTAATTTGTTTTAAATGAATTTTCTTTCCCTTGTTTATACTTACTTTTATTTCTTTGTTTGAATTACTGTTCCAAATTCAATTTCTGCTTATATTTGCTTTCATACCATTTGGTTATAAAGTTATTTGCTAAAGTGTGGTGTGTGAATCTATAATACTAATATAAACACTATATTTCTCAGTCGCGAGCCTGAGAATGTAATAAGAATTACTATATTTCCTCTTATGACTTTATTTATAAATTCTTTTTTCTTCAGATAAGCATTTTAAGTCTTGGTAAGGTTTTTGATATTTTGAGCTTTGTTGTAATTTTTAATTTCTGTCTTATTATTTCATTTTTAATTATTTATACATTTTATATGCATTCTTGAATATCCTTTAATGTTATATTTTAAGAAATTTGAAGTATTTCTGCAGTAAAATACCTTGGATGCTTTAGTTAATCTACTTTTAACTTTAACGAATTTTTTTTATTTGATTTTAGTATATGGTTAATGTATAGTTTTTTCAATTTTTACTAGTTTTAATGTTAATTAATTGAATTTAATTATTTTACTTTCGTTACAATTTGTAATTTATTATGAATTTATATAGATATTTGTGTGTGCATATCTTTAACAATAAGAATTTTATGTACATGTATACACACACACACATATATATATTATGAATGTAAATAAAACATTTTTTATAATCATCAACAATATAAATTAGCGAAAGTAAATAAAAGTGAATGGCTTACAATTAATTTAAATCGATAATTTTTAATCTGTTCTAGGTTTAAAAGAAACAAACTTCTTTAAGGCACAGGTAGATGTAAAGTCCACATAATACCTAAACATACAATACAAAATCGATTAACTTTTATAAATAGATATATCTGTATTGGTTTTTGATATATTGACTTCCGCCGATCGATACAAACTTTTATAGCATCTCATAAAATATATACCTTCATTTATTACATGTTTATTCATGTAAAGAAAACTTTGCCACCAAATAGGCACCATAATTCAGAATCTCTTTCATTACCTTTATTGAGAGGCAATTTACAGCTAATTTCTATTATTATTCGTTAAAAACCGATAATTTCATCATTTTAAAGCTCATACTATAATGAATTTTTTGAATCTACTTGTGGGTGTGAGTTTGAACGCCATTTCATACAATAAAGATAAAACAATTATGATCGCACCATCAGGAAATGTATTTGATTTAACATAATTCATTTGATATTTAACATTTGGATAGGAAGAAGGGATATTTATTTCTTTCCGCAGTTATTAATCCTGTCGATGCATTCTGCAGGCTATAGGGAGAATGAACATGTATGCTATGTTTTAAAGCAAAGTTTTCATTTCCAAAGGCGATGGCAGAGCTAGCTTTGCGGTCATGGTCGCAGACTCCCGGCCAGCGGTTTTCTACGAGTCGTGGGTGTGAGCCTTAATGCCAGTGAAGACCCGAGACTGATGCACGTTAAATCTATCGAGGCTCAAAGTCCTCCCTTTAGCTTGATGTGGTAGTTAGGTGAAGGGTGCCAGAGCTCAGATGTCATTGTTGTCACTTGACCGAGATTCAAAATTACAAGGTCCATCGCCAATACTCATCATGTTGTTACGTGCGACGTTAATAAAACCAAACCAAATCAAATAATTTCCAAATGCTAAATTTCATATGTTCTGTACTTTTTTTTTTTTTTTTTTTTTTGGGGCTGTGTTATCATTTCATCATAACTTTATGTTTTTTTTTATTGCTACGTGTACACAAAGTTCTTGATAACTTTTTATCTTGATTTTAAAGTAGGTTGCTGATCAAATATTATTTTATCAAAACACTTATGCTGTCTTAAGTAAGATAATGTTGAAGCGTAAAAAATATTTATTGAAATCAAATATTTTACATGCATTATTTTAATGAATTAATTAGTAAATTCAAATAATTATACCCATTTTTCTCGAGTTGATTTTTGAAACTGAAGGCTGATGTTTTCGAAATATTACTTAAAAGTAATGGATTAAGCTTTCAGATTTTTACTTTTATTCAGTGTTTTATTTCACATAGTAAATCATTTTAATGTTTTTCGATCCATGGAACGTAAAACAAAAACAAATATCCTAAGCTTTTTTTCTCAATAGGCAAAGCTTAATCTCTTAATTTCATTCCAATAATAATAAAATTATGATATGTATAACCAAATAATTGTATGACAGTTTCTGTGATTAATAATTTATTTCAAAATTTTTAAAAGGTTTATACTTTAATAAAAGGCTAATTTAATCATTTTTGGTATTAATTAAAAATAAATTTATATTTAACATTAATGTTATTCTAAAATAAAATAAACTGCATTTGTTTTTTTACATTTAATACATAATGTTGAAATATTTAAGGTATACATATTAAATCATTCATTTTGTATTCCATCGTGAAAAATTCAGTTTAGAAAAAATAAAAGTACATTTTGCCCATCCGGTTACACAAATGATTTTGACTATTTCCACACTTTAAGGTAAATATTTAGTTATTCAATTTAACCTATCATTACTTTATATTTTCCTCAAAGACAAAAATGTTCTTAATGAAAAATGTTACAAAAATGTTAAATCATAAATATGAATTAAATATGTGTGTTCGAAACAAAGCAGTTTTGCATTAAAAATATGTAAAAAATTTATATTAAATAATAGAATATGAGTTTAATGCCCACACACATATAATATTTCAAATGTATATGAAAGTTCATCAGGATGAGAATAAAAGGATTTACTTTGATGAATTTTAAACATAAAAAAAATTATTGTTCTTAATTAAAACATATTTTTATAGAGAAACAAAAGGTATATTTACTTTTCTCTATTCAAATGAAATTTTGAAAAATGGTGTTAAAACTCATGAAACAAAATAAACATAACAACAAAACTATGAAGCCAAATAATGTATTAAAGCATATCTTAACACTACCTTATGAATATTTTGAAATGTAAATTGAATTAAATTCAGATTAAGAACGAATTGAATAATAATATGAAAATTGGAAAAGAACAAAATCAATAATTATGACAAATTATGAATATAAAACAATAGCAATGAAATAAAATGTGGTAAAATCAAACTATTTTTTTAAGAGTTTTTCTAAGAAATTTGAAACAGATGTTTTAAGAAATGAAATAATTTTATTAAAATCTGAAGTTATGGTTTGAACATTTACATTTTGTATTTTCATAAGATAACTACTTGTATCAAACTAGGATAGCTTCTTATTCCTTTCTCTTGATTCTAATGAACGATAATTCGTATTTTTATAATTTGAACCACATTTTTTAGAAAAATGAATTAGCCAGAAATATTCTTAAATTTAAAAATTCATATTCGATAAATTTCCGAACATACTCGGGGGCTTCGAAATCATTTTCTTTCAGAGGATTCAAATTTTCTATCTCTATGTGCGAAACTGAATACTGACTATTTGCAATGTAATGCATTTGTAATCATCTCTTCACACATATTAAAATCTGCAGTGAAAATGTGAGCCTTTATATTTCATATTTTCGTAAATTAACTTCTAGTCTCATATTGGGATTATTTCAAACTTCTTGCTCTTGATTCTATTGCATGATTATTCAAGTTAGTAAATTTGGACACATATACCTTTTCAGTTCATTTTAAAGAGTTATCGTTAAGTTAAAAACTCATATGCAAGAGATTTCAAAACATACTTAGATGTTTCAAAACTTTTTCATTTTTACTCTGAATCTATGAATGAAATTTTACATTTAGTATTAATTCAGTTGTAACTATTTTAGTATTTGTAACAAACTCCTAGTAATAAACAGTTATAAATAATTAACTGTTTAAAATTTTTTCTTTGAAAATTAATACGCTCTATAAAATAAAAATTGATGAATATATTTTTAAAATTTCTCTGTACATCTCGAGAAAATTATTTTCAAAAAGTACTCTTGAAACTATGCGAGGAAATATTAGAAAAACAGAACAGAGAAACGAAATTCGGAATAATCTGTTAATAAACGTAACATATTATTCCAAATTAATCTATTAAGTATTTCCATCCATTCCTCAAGTTTAGTGCTCCCATCGAATCATGTAATGCCAGATACTGAATATTTCGGTTCCGAGGTTATGAAAAATTTTCTCAAAAGGGATAAAAATTTACGATGCTTTCAATATGTATGTGTTTAGAATTAAATCATATAAGGTTCCTCCATATGTTATTTAAATAAAGAGAAACATTTCAGACATTTTATATTGGATATTTCTACAATCCAACTTTTACTTTATTTTATTTCTGATATATTTCGTCACATAATTTCATCTGTACCCTTTTTAAAAAAGAAAAAAAAGTTTTTATATTCCGTTATAAAATCCATCAAATTCATCCATCTTTATATGAGAATATAAGAAAAATATGTTTCAGTTTTGCAACGCAATGCTTTTAACACTAAATTTTATCACATTTATTTCATCACCGAACTCACTACGACACCAGGGAAAAAATTATTTTTTACCAGGAAAAAGGACCAAGAAAAAAATTTTCAAGACAATATTTAAAATCCAATCAAATTTACACATTGGTTGTTAGAAAAAAGCTCTTAGTGTGAAAAGAGTTTCAATTTATTTGAAAATGGAGAAATAAAATCTAATAAAAGATGGACTCTGAATTTTAGCCTCAAACTCAGCCTTTGATTAAAATTAAATTTACACAGAAGGCTTTCCTTAAAGCTTCATTGTATTCCTAGATAAACTAAGTTAATAAAATTAAGGGAAATATATCTGTTACTAATAATTGATGAGACAGTTTGCCATACATTGGATTGGGAAATCCAGTGAACATGGAATGAAATTAAGCACGTTTAAGCTAATTACATTCCGCATTAAGAATCTTCCTGGGTAACTCTGTAACTTCCTTAGGCAATCAAATACTGGCTCCTAAATCTAGGCTAAAGAGAAGGTAGTACCATGGGATTTACCATCATTATGGTGAGTGGATATTTGTTGTTCTATGATATTGATTTGACTAATGACTTCTTCATAGCATGTATAAGTAGTCTGATATCCATAAAGAAAATCAACTGTATGTACAAGTAATGGTTACATAAAATACCTCAATTCTAGTTTTTAAGATTACTTTTTCAATTAATATTAGAGTTATTACAGGAATTTTACACTTACTTAATTATCACGAGTTTGATATATGTAAAATTAACAATAATGTATAATTAATATGAGATAAAAAATATTAAGAAAATTTTTAGCTTAGAAATATTTAGACTGATAAAAATATTTCTCGAATATGTAGGAGTTATTGGTTATATATATATATATCTGTAAGCTAAAAGTAAAGAGTCACTGATATACTTAAATGATATACAATTTTAAAAAGACAGTATACTTTGTAATTAAAACACAAAACTCTTTTTATGAGCCAAAATTTAAAAGATTGGCTTTACTGCAGTCGCGTAAGAGAAGGATTGCATCAAAAAAAAAATTCAATTCCCCTTAAAAATAAGAATCTCAATAAATGTTTTATAAATTTATAGATTTAAGGTATTCTGACCTTTCTGAAATGCTAAATTTAAAGGCCAAATTCTTTATTATAATCAAAAAATCAATATACAATGTAGTGGTTATCAAGTCTATTTCTCTTTAACTAGTCTTTCAGGAATCTGTACAGCGCTATCTAATTCTTCAACTGAATTTGTAAATTATCTAAATTAGAATAACTGTGTAAATTCAAGTGAGATGAATAAGATAGGTAACAGAAATGAGGGAAGATTACAGCAAATGAATAAATGGGAGATTGATAGAAACTGGAGGAAGGGTAGTTAGACCCAGGGGATTACACTATTGATGAAACTGATTCGATTCTTACTCGGACTCTCTTGTAACAATGATCAGTAAAGCAAAACATTTTGGTATTCTTTCGTTGAGGACGTATAAAGGTCCAGATCCCCATTTACAGTAGATTAATTGTAGTGTGATAAAGATAAAAAATATATCTAGTCGGCTTTTCTTGACTTGACTGTTCCTTGACTAATTAGTTATTGAATCTTTATGGTTTATAACCTGAGTAGCGAAATCAGGATGCCATAGCTCTATATTTGCATAAGTTCTCACAACATTTCTAAGCCTTCTGAAAATCTGTATTACGAAAAGAAAATTCAGAATAGTCGAAAAATAAACTTATTTTCTGGTTAACGTAGCTTACTGATTAATTATTGAATCTCGATGGATCAGAACCTAAGTAAAGAAGCTGGGATGTCACAACACTACATATTTTCATAAGTTTTCACAGAAGATCCTAGCTTTCTCAAATGCTATGTTACGAAAAGAAAATTTGGAGTAGTTGAAAAATAAACTTTATTTCTGGTTAAGTTTAGTTTATTTGACATTGAGAAATGGTGAGAAAAATACATTCCACTTAAAGTGCCGAGTTCAAATCAAAGTCTTGCTTTGTTTTTTCCTGTTTGTGATTCAGGGAGAAAATTTCAATTTGCTGAGTTACTATTTAGATTCAAAAAACGATTAAAACAATAAAATTTCTTTATTGGTTATTGTCATAAAAGTCAAAAAAGGAATTAATTTTTTTTAAACTAATGTTTGGCTACAGATTCAACCATGTTTGTGGTTAATGTGAATTCTAAAGCATGGAAATTAACTAATGATAACTTTCTTCTAAAATATGGGGTAGAACCTAGATCTCAACAAATTAATTTTTTCAATGTTGTAAGCAACGGAATTTTCTACTTCCTTCAAAAATAGTTAAAACTATCAAGTTCTATATTCTTCTACTTTCTATATATCTACTATATTCTTCTACTTTCGAAATTGGAAATACGAACTGAAGAGTGTTTTAGATTCAACCAATTACTCACAGATTAAATCATTTAGTCACCGATTCAACCATGCCGAAGTTGGTTTTAAAAGCCTAGAAATTAACTAATAGCACTTTTATAATCTGAGAGATGGAATAAATGTAGATAAATTACTTTTCTTAGTGTAGTGAATAATGAAATTTTAAATTTCATTCGAAAATATCTTTAAAAATTTAAAAACTGCTGGGTGCTCCTACATCCTAAATAGAACTTTTTTAATTGATTATTTACTAACTTAGAAGCAATACTAAGGATATTAATGATGAAACTTGTAATTTAGAACATGTTTGAGAATGTTTTAAATTTCCTTGTCAATTTATAAAATACCTATTATAATTACATAACGCTATTTCTTTTCAATTAACTTAAAATTATCATAAACATGATTTTCTAAGCAAAGGTTTCAGATGCGATTTGATTGTTTACTAATGTCGCTCTGAGAAACAACGAGAGGGCTATTGGCGACGGACCTCGTAATTTTGAATCTCAGCCAAGTATGACGAGAATGTCTCTTGACTTGGCACCTCTCTCTCCCAACTTCCACTCCAGGCCATTGGGAGTATTTAGGTCCTCTACAGATTTAACATGCATCAGATCCGCAACAGGTAGGTCTTCAGTGGACAAAACTTGACGGAAATAACGCTAGCCGCAAGTATTTGGCTGTTACCACTAGGTTACCGCAACCACATTCGAAATTAGAAGTACGGGTTGTAGTGCTTCATGGATTCAACCAAATTTAATTCAGTTTCTTGCTCTTTTATGATCATGGCCCATTTTAAGTTTTAATTGTAACATAGCAGCAACTTGTGATTTTCAGGACAAAACCGGGAAATATTTGTAATGACCTTGATGCTTTAAGTGGGGTGATAAATTTTAATATCTTTTATTTTTCAAACAGTCAATTAAACAAAATTCAACCAAAAATTCTATTTTATTTTTCTGCCATTCTGAATTTTCTTTTCATTGTATAGCATATGAGAAAGCAATGAACCGGTGTGACAACTTATGCAAATCTAGAGTATATTGACTGCTTAGTTATTAATGCTTATTAAATTTAAGAAGTAAATATTGTACAAAAGAAATATCTTTATTTACGTCGAAATTGAAAATTGACATAAATATGATTGAATTTCGTCGTTTCCACAATCTTACTCAAGGGTTTCATTTTATAAGAATATAAATTAATTATTAAATTAATATAAATTAATTTTAAATGGTATGCATTGGTATACAATTGACAATTATTTGAAAAAACTGAAAAAAATGCTAATTAGTTAAAATTGTAGATTGAAATACAGATGGTAATTTTTGAATTGACAGATTTAGTTTATGATTTAACATTTTATTACAACACACAGACTTCAGTAATATTGACGTAATATTTGACCATACTGGAAGTTAAGTATTTTAACGCATCGAACAACGACAAAAAGACACGCATATACTTGTATACGATATCGCTTATTCAGTATTATAGCTAAATCTAGATGAGCTTGATTATATTTATTTTCTGAACCTATTTCTGTATAAATACTCAATTTATGAATCTAAGAGATTACTGATGCAACGATTTTTCCAAGGGAATTGATTTCTTGAAGCCTAAACTGAAACTTTTGACACATAACACAAAATATAAGCAAATGTTCTATAAAATTTGTTAAAAGGAATAAACTCGAAAATATAAAATGTTATAATTCGAAGTAAGAAATATTCGTACTCCATGTATTTTTCACTTTTTGAGTCATTATTTACTGTAGGAGCTAAGTAGAATAGCATACATTTTTAAATGATTTTCAAAATCTTTAAAAATATAAAAAGAATGTAAATGATCGCAATAAATTATAAAAAATTTTAAAATTCCCTATCAAAATTCTTCTCTTACAAAAATGACTGAATACAGAATGGTACACTTAAATTAGACAAGCACAGATCTCAATTCATTTAATACATGGTTTAAGCGATAAATTTAATCTTAAAGAAATATTGCAGAATGCAAATGATCAGAAATATAAAATTATTTTAATATAAAATTTCAGAAATTTATGATTAGTTATAAATTAGTTTTTCTATAAGGAATTACTACTTGCTTAAAATAATTCTTATGAATTTAAAAAAAAGACTTGAATTAAGGGAAAATAGGTTATCTAATATGTGTAATTTTTAAATTTGATCTTTTTTTTTTCACATGAAAATATCTTTTGAAAAGTATTCATATACATTTTTCTTAATGGAGTTTTCTGCCATTATTTTCCCATATATATAAACTGCTCTTCATGCTTTGAAATTGAAATCATGTTTTTTCCTCAAACTTGGCTTTAAACAAAATGAAGTATTTATGATGTAGAATCTAGAAATAGATCACATTGAACGAGGGGGAAAAATCAAATTTTATTTTGTAATTTTTTAAACTAAAACGATCTGGATAATTTTTTTAAATTAATTATTTCTTAATAAATGAACTAATTAACGTTTTTAATTACAATATTAAAATAATAAAAATTATGTACTATTTTTTACTATATAATAAAGAATATTACTTTAAATTTTACAGTTTCAAGCAAAATCTAAAACACAAATTGCATTTTGAATGCAAGGATACATTAAATGTTTTCATTTTAATAAATAAATATATTTAAAAAGAGATAAATAAAAATCATTGAGACCCTTAACATGAAAAATATAAATAACTGACAAACTCGCTTGTTTTAAAAGTTCATCAAGCTATTCATAGATAACTGTTTATCGCAATATTTCATTCAAAGTTGGGTTTTTCGTAAATTTGCTCTTTTTTCCCCCCATACTCCGTAAATAGAAAAAAAAAATTTAGAAAAAAATATTGAATAGCAAATTAATCACGCAGTAATGTAAATGTTTAAAATGAATAAATGTTACACGTTTTAACGATAAATTAACCATTCTTCTTTTTAAATTGTGGAGACTTCATATTGAAGAGATAATTACTAATGTATTTTCAAAACTGTACGAAATATGTTAAATAACTAGTAATAATGAAAATTCAAAATGAGACGGATGAAAGCACGGAAAGAATTATTAGAAATCTTGATTATTGATTGGTCTAAGAATAATTGTGTTCACAAGAGGGCACTGTAAAAACTTAATTATTACTAATAAATAACTGAGATATTAGGATAAAATTTATTCAGCATATTAATTGATTATTGTGTACATAATGTTTTAATTTACAGCTATTAATGCTGTTTTTTTTTATTTCAGGAAGTCATAGATTAAAGTAACTTGCAGTATCATAAAGTTTTAATCATAATCCCATAGTATCGTGAAGTTTTAATTATTACTAAAAATAATCGAGAAGGAAACTTAACTTTAATAATTTTTCTTAAGACTTCTCTCTACATAGTCACCATCCAGAGTTATATACTTCTCCCATAAAGATAATTTTTACTTGACTTTTCGAGGAACGTTATCATAAAACTCTACAAATTTTGAACACTATTTTCTCCATACTGCGGGTTACTTTAATCTACGGCTTCCTGAAATCAAACAAATCAGTATTAATAGTTATAATTTATAACATTATATACATTAGGATCCATTAATACGCAGAATAAATTTTATCCATATATCTGGATTATCTTTTAGTAATTATTAAGACTTTATTATACCCCTTCGTAAGCGATCATAGTTCCCTCCTTCCCGAAGAAAAAAGTAGTGGTTGTCACACATGTATTAAATTCTTTAGTGCTTGCACACAAAAAAGATTATAATTTTGGAAATCAGATTTTAATGTTAGGAAAAATATTGTAATGTAATAAAAGATATGTTTCCTTTTTTGAAATATACAAACACTATTATTTTTTTTTTATCGTTTACAGTGCTAAATTGTTATAAATTTCAATGAATATATTAAGATTATACACAAAAACTATTAATGGCAGCACATGTCGAACAACTCTCGTTTCGAAATTATTAGAGAATAATCTATAATGTTTTCACTTCTTACTTTTGGAATGCTTGCCGTAGAAACAATTTAACTAAATTTCTGAAACTCCTATGTTAAACAACTAACATGCCCGTAAAGTTTCGGAAACAGTAAATAGCTTAAATTATTATATAGAAGATATTCCAGCGCTTCCAAGAAAAGAAGGAAGATGTAAGCAAAAAGACAAAAAAAGAACACTTACTACTATTATTCGCAAAAGGCTGACCAGTGGATACTTGACCATAATACCTTGGCTTTATTTTCCTGATCCCATTCAACGTAGATCCGTCTCGGAGTTGCCGTAATGTACTTTCATTTTGTCCATCGAGGTAGTAACTAGGTTGACGACCATACTGTAAAACATAATGAGTTTCTTTTAGGAAAGCTAAATTTTACAAACTTCTTCGTTTTTAAGACTTCCGAGATAATTTCACTAAAACAGTGCTTTTACAAACAGTCATCAATATAAAAGTCATTAAATAGGGACGGTGGACTAATAACATCAATATATAAACGGGAAATAGGAGGGGCTTTCGATAAAGTACTGTTTTTGACTATAGATGGCATAGCTAAGGTAGATGATGATACATGATGCTACCATTGTGTGATAAAATCAGTTTTCTGGTGCCAAAACAAAGTTGACACTGCTTCATAGGTTAGTCCTTATTTGGCAGCCATTTGCTGCCAAATCAAAATTTGATTAATCCCGTGTCAAATTGTCACAGCCGATGAGATCTGGATTCATTATTTTACATCGGAAGCAAAACAATAATCAAAGCAATGGATTGTTTCCGGTGAATTTGCCTTAAAGAAGGTGAAGAAGTTCTCATTGTCCAGAAAAGTTGCGGTGGCATTTCTTTTAAATGTGGAGGTTGTCATACTCGTGATTTCTTCGATGAAGAAAAAATGGTCAGTGGGCAACACTACAGCGAGTTATCCAATTCCTATTATATCGTTCTTAACACAGGTACTTTTTGAACTACCCTCATAAATATTCAGCAGGGGTCGGCAAACCTTTTTGGAAAAGCCAGATCGTAGAATTCTTAAGCGTAATGGTCAGTTAGCAGACTTGAGGTTTTTAATGAGCAATTTTACTCATAGAGCGTAAGAAAAAAAACAAATTAAGAAACGACATTTTCACATAATATTTGTACACTCATGCTGACATATACAAAAAGAACAAAAATAAAATATTTCCATTAATTGATAAACATATTATAGAACTGGTTTAATTTTGCACTAATACTAAAAATGAAACTCTTTTTTTTCTCCTGAGATAATATTTCTTCATCCTGGATAATTAACTGACCTGTTAATAATAGTTTGTAATGATATCTTACATACTTGAGATTTTCGAAGATATCCTTTTACATTGAAAAGTACACCCAAATACAGATTGAAGTCCTTCATTTCAGGACTTCATTAACCACATTAATCGTTCAAAACATATTTATAGAATTGGAAATATATCCATGTTTTAAACATCATTTGATATATATCATTTTGAAGATCAGTCACTTCCTACTGAAGGTCTGAGAAAAGATAATCAACTAAATAGCTACAGGTGGATTTTGAAGTATGGAAACTTCTTTGGCGTTTGCATCAAGACCCGAAAGATAATGTAACTTTTTAATATATCTTAGAGGCTACACCACGTAATTTGAATTTTAAAAAAATTCATGCAAAAACAAATTAGTTGTAATTTGTAGACCCAGGATATAGAGTACACAAATTTCTCCTAAATTTGTAGAAAAATATATAATTCAGTAAGATGCTTTTAAATATTCTTTGTCATAAAAGGTATGTTCGCATTAAAAATTTTAGTAAAATTATAATTAAATTTGATTTTAATTCATGCCATTCTAGGGCTACACACATAAGTGCTATTCACGACTGGACATGTAATTTTGATCTACGATCAGATGATAGCGTATGGGTTATTACGTCCTTTTTTATATAACCTCCTCTCAATCCACTATTAAGAGAATCATTTAAGACCAGGCCTTTTGAACCACTCTCATAAGGTCTTAAATACAAATGGAACTGTAATATATGAACTATTTAAAACTTTTATCCCTTAAGATAAAAAAAATAATAATAAAGCAGAACATCTTTAAAATCTCAAACTATTTCAATTTCTTTGAATCCGTTTCATTCAGACGCGCGCGCGTTCGTATGTTATAGTATTATAATTTATTTAAAACTTTAATGTTTACGGCACTGGGTGATTACTTTCAATTATCACACAAATGCCGCTCGAAAGAAAGGTCAAAGTCGATCAATTTTGACATTCTTTATGAATAAGAGTACGAAGCATTCAAGTTTTAAAAAATATAGCCTATGATAAACAAAATAATTTGAAATCACGTTACTTTTAATGTAAAATTTAATCAATGAAGAACACGTTTCAAACCAATACGTTGTTCGAAATGTGGCTGTTAAATAACGAGATTGACGCTGCTACAGAAGTACGAATGCGCCAAACGCCAGCGACCGACTGCTGTTTAGCGTGAAGCCTTCTCTTTTGAGCGCTGTGCATCTCGCTTCTGTAAACAAATCTTCATAAAATAAGCCTTCGTTTGCATTAGAATTATATCCAGAAAAATTATAAGTGTAACCGTAGAGCAACAAATTGCTCTAAAATTTCACATGAAACTTGGAAAAACCGCTACTAAAACATAATTTATTGAAAAAAGTGTAAGAGAATGAGTGTTTATTGCGTATATGTGTTTTTGAGAGATTTAATCGTCTTCGAGATGGCCGAGAAGACGTTGAAGGGGATTCACTCCCGGGTCGCCCTTCTACGTCAAAAACGAATAACAACATGGAAAAAAACCGGTAATTTCGTTCGATCTGACCGTCGGTTAAGTAATCATTCTATTTCTGAGACTGTAGGAATTGACAAAGAATCGTACGGCAAATTTTACTTAACAATTTTAACATGCGAAAAGTGTGGGCCAAAAATTATCACGTTTGAACAACAAGAAACTCGCAAAATTGTTTGTACTGACCCTTTGAATGCCATGGAAAATAACCCAAACTTATTGGAATGACTAATAATGTGTGACAAATCGTTGCATTTTACTTATGATGATGAAACTAGAGAATAGAGGGCACTGCGCGCCATCCGAGAGGCTCTCTAGGGAACTTGTAACTGCCTCCTAGAGTGATGACCCAGATATGTTTGATATCGAACAGCAAGTATTATTCTCTGTTTAAATGTGTTATGCATCTTAGGTTTTTTTTAAATTTAATGGTGCCAAGCAAGTCTCATGGATTATTGTCAATCGATTATTTGAAAAGCTGCCTGTCAGACAGGTAGGCAAAATTTCCATTATTCTAAATCACAAATTTCTAGTGTTAATTTACACATATGATCCTCAAACGAAGCGCCAAACCAAGCCCATCTTCACCAAGAGCCAAAAAGACTCAAATAAAAATTCAAATAAATGATTTTTTTTATATTCATAAGATTGTATACCTTCACTGGGTTCCTGAAGGTCAAACTATTAAAAAACATTACTACAGCATTATTACAAGTACAGCATTAGACCATCCTTCTTATTCGCCGGATCTTGTGCCATACGACTTCTATCTGTTTCCTAAGGTGAAATCTGCATTAAAAAAAACAGTATTTAAGCCCTTTGAAGCTGTGAAAGAGAAAGTGGCACGCATCCTAAAGTCCTCAAGCAGCTAGCAGAAGAAGACTTCCAGCACTGCTTCGAACATTTTAAGGTTCGCATGGAGCGCTGTAGGGATACAGGAGTTGAGTGTGATCAAGGTGATAATAAGTAAATATGTACAAAATGAAATATTTCACAACGTCAGTATCATTATTTAGTAGCCACATCTCATAAGAATAAATATTAAAAAATATGAATAACAGAATTCATTTTATATCATGTTATATTTTTAAAGCACATTTTCATCTTTTGAAGATTTCGATTAAACAAGGTAGTGTTTTCTATCAAAATATATATACAAATTTTTCATTCTGCCTACCTTAGAATCAATATTCCCCATTCAAAAGTAATAGATATTTAAATTTTTTTCAATTTTTTAAGTAATCTTAGATAACATCAATCAAGGTTTTTCACGATGAATTCTTGAAAAGCGTATATATCCTAACTCCTGAACGTTGATTTCCTTCGCCATTTCTTCCTTTGCTTTAAACGTGTAATATACATCTATCTACAATCTGTTATGTTTCGCTTCAAAATTTATTGTTCTTGCTAACGAAGAAACTTCAACTATTTTGAAAAAAGATCATTTGCCCGTACGAGTTATTTTTCATTAAATAGCTTAACTTAACTGGGTTGTATTAGAATAATAAAATAACAGAATTTCTTTTAAAATAAATGAAACCTTTTTACGTCTTTTAAATTATTTTATTCAAACTTACCTAACAACAACATCGTGAATCTTTTTAAAATAAGATTAATTTAATTGATTTAAATATTGATTAATTTTCAAATTGACGTTTCCTTTCCTTAAGCTGTTCACATGTGACAAAAAGAAACTCCGACATTTTTACTTCCGTGTTAATTATTTGGTTGATTAACATTATGTGTTACTTTTTTATGTTGCTCGATACCATTAATCAGATTAAGTGTGGAATGCTTCACATCCGAATAAGCTGTCAATTCTTATTCTGATCTTTAAAAAAATATCCTTTAGTAACAACAGCATTTAGTTCACTTTTAATACAGTATTTGAATTTTTACCATTAAATAATTTTATCACCATTTTAACAGTTTAAGGTGAGTTTATAATATTTGTCATTAAAAGGGAACTGAAGAGTGAAAATTAACTATGATAATTTTTGACTTTTACATATTAATTTGAATGTAATGAGGAAGGGTTATAAAATGAATTTCTCAATTAATAGTCTAAGAAGATACCGAGCAATAAAAAGTTGTGATATTCATCGTATTTAGGACTGTTTTAAATTTTTGGGCTAATTTGTAAAATAAAATGTATATTATAATTACAACAACGTCATTTCTTTTCCATTAACTTAAAATTATCATAAACATGATTTTCTAAGGAAAGGTTTTTGATGTGATGTGATTGATTATTGACGTTTCACTGAGTAGCAACACGCGGATTCTATTGGCGATGGCACTTGCAATTTTGAATATCAGTTAAATGACGAGGAAACCAGAGACGGCACTTCCCTCTTCAAAATTCCACACCACTCTCCTGGAGGACTTGGTACTTCGACTAGATTTAACGTGCATGGTGGATCTCTATATGGTGTATCTTTCGTAGCTTCAGGACTTGAACCCACGACTCAGCGCTGGTCCCGAGGCCGCAATCATGACTACTAAATCTCCCCGGTCGCATAAACATGAAGAAGCTAACGATATATATTCTGTCACGTGCAAAAATACTTTTCATTTAAAATAGAATTTCTTAATACAATCATTGTTTAGTACTAATGTTGAGCGATTGTTGGTGTCTCTATTCTCCTTGCATCCTCATGGACAAAAAGATTTTTGAAACAAACTTTTCATTTAATGGCTTGAATAAAAATATAATATGAAAAAGTGTTGAGACAAAAATTAAGGTTTTGAATAATCCGTCGTTTCTAGATATAAATGCATAGGATAGGTTGAGAAATCTTATTGAAGTTTATATCTATATAGCATTTGTATGATTAAAATAAATCGTTAAAAGGTTTTTTTTTTTTTTTTTTTTTTTTTGAAAAAAGTAAAGATCTTTGTGCAAAAGTCGATTTCAAAAATTGTGTGGAAAAGTAAAATATTACCTGTTAAAAGATCAATTTATGCGTACTTCTTTATTTTAATTTCTTTGATTAAGGAAAGAATTAATATGAAATCGATCATCACTTACCATGAAAGTTTCAAATTCCATCGCATTTAGGTTAACACAGTAGATAAGTTTCATATCTTTTTATCAATATAACAGGGAGAGAGAGAGAGAGAAAGTTACATCTGGCTATATAATGAAACATGATATTTATCTTTTGATAAATAGTTAATTTTAACCAGTTGTATAGTAATTTTTTTTATTTGTTCTAAAAGTTTTGTGAATGTGATATAAGTAAATACTACTTGTGTCTCCTTTGGATACATATGGTAAATATTTGTTCATGTTATATTGATTCAAAATATTGGCTTTTATCTTTAACTTGACATATATGATAAGTATTAACCATACAATCTGAAGTGTTTTGATATTTTCAATCACTCGATTGTTATAATAATTGATTTTTTTTCCTCCTATGAACTTCAATTAGATTTTTACTGTTAAATATTTAAGTGTTTATAACTATATTAAAAATACTTAATAGGATTAAAAATTCATTTTAAGCGGATTGAGCTTCTTTTAAACAAAGCCAACAAAAGATTTTGTTATTTTGCGTTCTAATTTATGATTACTAATTATCTTAAGCAATTATTGTTTTCTCGCGCTTTTCAAAATCATCTCTTTCCATTATTTAACTACAGTATCACATATATATTGGATCGCCTGGAAAATTCGAACCGAATTTGAAGGAAAATTGAAACGCATCACATTTTGCCATTTTCTGTTTCACAGTCTTTCTTCATCTTTCAAGCAACTTAGAAATTCCTTTCTTTTAGAAACT
>BMAW01051594.1:0-32500 GCA_019974015.1 Nephila pilipes | reverse complement strand
TTCCTAGTTATAAAAAAAACTGAATAAAAATAAGCTCCCACGTTGAGTTTGTTGCGAAGTTAATATTATCTCTTACACCTTTATTTACGCTATTTACTTCTGGTAATAAAGTTTTTACTCTACTTAATGAAGGGAAATTAACAGATCTCATTCTTCGTAATAATTCTTGTGCTGATTCTAAGAGTCTTTAAATGTTAGCATTCCTAAATGTATCTTTGAAAGATATAGAAAGATTTGTTAAAGTGAATATATTAAATTTTTTTGTTCTTCAAATAGTTTATCTCTCTCAAAAACATTAAACCCAATTGTTTTTCACTTCGATTGCATAAATACTAAAAAGAAGTTACTTCGGAATTAAAAAGGATTTTTTTCACTTGATGTGACCAGCTCTTCTTCAATTTAATGCGAGAAAGATTGTAAGAAAGAAACATTTCAGTGCGTTATCTAGGTCACTAATTAGAGCACTGTATTAGTGTACATCGTTATCGCATACTTAAGTATTAATTTATTCTTTCAATAACTATCAGTCTTCATCAAAGGAAAATTCATTATGGCCATATTCTTTTCTTTTATATATACACTTCTTATTCTTTCATTTACTCATTTTATATGAGAGTGTAAACAAATAAGAGAATACTAAACTTCAAATTTCTTTGGAAATATCAAAATAATTATATAGTTTCATTTGCATAATTACTAGATAAGTATAACTACAGTTATAAAATTAAATTATGAGTATTTTTAAGTACAACTTCAAAATTAACATAATATGATCCAATAAAATTAAACTTTTAAGTAAATAGTACTTAAAAGAAAAAATTGCAAAAGTAAATTTATTCAATATGTCTTTCTAAGCAAACAAACGTACATAATCCTTTGGAATTAATACCAATTAAATGGTTGAGGATCAACGTCTAAAAATTACTCATGACATACAAAAGTACGATGAAAATTTACCCATTACAAGAATTTTATTTTAAAAGCTTACCCCCCCCCCCCCGAAATAAAGCTTGTGTTTATCAAACACATTAAAAAAATATTCTTTCGTTTCAGAACAGGTTTTCTGAAGCTACAAATGTTTGAAATTTTTAATAATATGTACAGTTTAGATAGTTAGTAATTACGGTAGTTTTAAATTAAAACTCTCTTATTTAATAGTAGTATCACAGAAATTTCTAAAGAAAAAATTATTTTATGAGTGAGTACAAAAGGATTTGAAATTTAATGAGATTTTAACAGTTATTTGTTAATTTTTATTCAAAACATTTACATGATAATCACCTTGACAAGCAAATTATTTCATTTTTTTAAAAATTGTATCTGGCTTCTTATTTTGAAGAAAAGTCACGTTAAGAATAAAACAGCTTCTAATATTTATACTAGGTTTATTTAAATACTTAAACCAATTTGATTAATTAGATTTTATTAATTTTGTAAAAAAATGACATTCTACACTTAAAGCATTCAAAATTTTGATAGTTAGTTAACTTTTAAGCAAACTTACAGAATTTATAAACTCTTTCTTTTCCTTACGGGGCTTACCTTCTTTAGGTAAGTATGAAATCATGACTCCTAGATAATCTTATGATTTTTTTTCTTTCCTATGGAGATTACTGTCTGGTAAACGTGAGCATCACACTCCCGGGATACTCTAGTGACCTTTCTCTATTTTCGTCCCTTTTTTTGTGCGTGAATCCTTTTTTCTTTTTCATTTTTCCTCCATAGTCTTACATCTAAATCACAGTTACAATGGTTTAGCATAGCATAGCCAGATTTGTCTCTCGCGTGCGATATATCCTTATTTCTTTTACTTAATATCAACTTTAGAATTAAATCTAGAAACGAACGTAATAACATTCTGAATTGAAATTATAACACAATAAAGCGTTTTATACTATGATAAGTATTTATAAATACTTGCAGTGCGTATAAATACTCACCTTTAATATGAACTTTAAAAATAAATCTAGATGCGTACGCACTAGAATTCCGATTTACAATCCTAACATAAAAATATATTTATATACTGTGATGAGTATTTATAAATACTTATTATATGTACTCATGTTTAATATCAACTTTAAAAGTAAATCTAGATACATTCATCATTGAGTCCCGATTCTGTTCCTCTAACACAAAAAAGTGTTTATAAATACTTGTGATGTTTATGAGTACTCTCCTTTAATATCAACTTTAGAAGTAAATCTAGGTATGCAAGTACTAGATTTAGAATTCTGACTAGCAAAGCGAACATAAAAAAATAAGTGGAGCAACAATTATTTCTTTTTCTTCCTGCTCAGTAAACGACAATGACTCGTGCAGAAGAAAATAAATTTTTAATAAAGGCTATTATCTCGCAAAAAATAAGACACTTTTCAATTAAGTATTCATAGGGACGTTTTAATTCACCGAGCCATGAAAGCATCCCGCCTTTTTCAATAAAACAAGTTACAAAGGAGGGGTTAGAGAAAGACAGCTGCAAAATTACCCTCGATTTGTTCGAGCAGAACCAGAATGTTTGGAAGTCATTTTCCAGCGGCAAGTGAGAATTTTTCTTTTTTAAAAAGAAACCCTCGCTCTTCACTTGACATTTATGGGAATACTGAAGCGTATATTGAATTTTAGGTTCAGTAAAGACTCCAAAAATGTAAATAAATGTTTCTGTAAAATATTCAAATAATATGTTTAACGAACAGTAAATAGAGAATAAGTTTAATCAATACTTTTAAAAAATAACTTAATAGAGTTTAATTGTATTGACTTTTATCTTCAGATGCATATTCGCAATACAAATATATGTTCTAATTTTTAATGTTTAATTTATTTTATGCAACAAAGATTTAATCCCGCTAATAATTAAAAAGAAATGAATTTTGAAATCATTGATAAGTATACGATGTATAACTGAATGTAAATTTTCAAAATTATTGAGAGAAAATGTTAGTGGTTAATTGTATGATCCGTAAACATGCATTAAGTTTAGTAATTTAAATTTTGATGCTCCTAGCTATTATTTTAACTTCTGAGCATAAAATTTTCTATCATACATTACATCATTTCTTTTGTTCATATCCCTTCAATCGGCTACTTAAAAATTTTAAGTATAATTTCGATTCTTATCTTATTTTAAGATTGATCTGATTGAGCAAAGTCGTATTATTACATATACTACTCATAGATTTGAAAATATCTCAAAATTGAATTTTTGAAAATACCAAATCTATAAATTAATTTGTTTGGTAACAATAAACTGCAAAATTTATCTAAATATTCAACAGAATTAAAAATAATTAAGTAATTAAGTTATAAACTGAAGAAAAGTATTATAATAATATTAATCATAACTTTTTAAGAATGCAATATTTCAAAAGCTCGTGCAATAGTTTAATTTACTTTAAGATTTTTTAATTTTAGTTTACTTTTTATTAACGTCGCACTAGAGGCAACACGAGGGCTATTGGCGATGGACCTCGTAATTTTGAACCACGGTCAAGTGACGAGGACGACACCTGAGCTGACACTCCCCCCCCCGCTCCTAACATCCACACCATGCCAACTGGAGGACTTTGGGCCCCGAATAGATTTAACGTGCATCAGCACCCGGCTACACGGCGGGTCTTTGGCGGCCAAGGATCGAACCCGTGTAGCATCATTTGAACGAAAACCGCCGGCCGCTAGTCACGACCTTGACCACTAGGCTACCGCGGCCCTTTAGTTTAATTTACTATGATCATTATAAGAAAATAGTAAGAAACTTAATTAATAATGCTAAAAAAATAACTAAATATATAAAGAAAAATAAAAAATACAATTCACTGATTAATTTCAGCAAGATCAAACTAAAACTGTGAGAATTAAAAATTCGTCCCTTCTTTACACATCTGAACCACCGCAATGAATGCAAATGATTCGCTTCGTGAGTAGTCTGCAAAAAGATTTTTAAAATATTCTTGGCAAGATAAATCTGTAATAATAATGATTGTTTCACTGTCCTCAATGCGTGTGGATGAATGTTTCTTTTTAAAAGACATGAGTGGATACTTTCTTTGCTTAAAAAAATATACATTTCCTTTTTTTTTTTTTTTTTTTTTTTTCATTAAAAGTATGCATTTTTACTTATAAAGTAGAAAACTACAGATTCTTTTATCATTTAGTACACAATTTTAAAATTCTTCATTCCAAGCAAAAAAAGATTTTTTTTTAGTCTTCATAAAACCAATGAATCAGAAAGAAAATAATATTTGGCTCGATAACAAATGATGTGCTATTTATTATGTATAATATCTTAGGCAAAATATATTATCTTTCAAAAGGGTATAAAACTTTCTGTAACTCATAGAAAGATGCAAAAGGAATGGGTGTTGAAATTTGTTAAATTTATTTAAAAAGGAATGAAAGGAATCTGTGTAAAATAATGCGAAACTACTAATTTATAATAAATGAAACTATTAATTATAAATTGTCACAGTTTGTAAACAGTGTCAAATTATTCGTCACTAAATGACAGATAATTAATTTAGGGGGTATAACCATTTGAAAATTTCATTAGTGTAAACAATGATTTGTTTTGACAAGTAGATCAATCTTTTATAAGGCAACATTGTCTCCCTGAAGACAAAATAAATCCTATTTGGGTTACATATATTTTCCATATAAAATAATATATGTAATAATAGAATGGCAATATACTTAATGGAAATAAATGGCTTTTTTACCTTAGGATAGAACCTTGATTTAATTATGTACATAAAGCTCTTTTTGGGAGCATCATTTCTGTGATATTTTTGCTAACAAGCTACGATAAAAGTATGTACCCTAATAATTACTTGAAAAGAGAGTTATGAAAATCCTAATTGTAAAAATTTGTGATATATTTAAAACATATTTACAAATAATAGATAAAATTGTGGAATCACTCCCTGAAGATTATACGCAACATAACATTTTATGTATGCATTCATTCTGAAGTAGAAGTTGATTTTCAAAAAATATTTGAATAGGGTAGGAAGTCAACTATCTACTATAAATTGAGATAGTTATAGTTAAAACACCATTTTTTAAACAATGTTTAAAAGATCAGATTTTGGCGACTTGCAGAAAGGAGTGATTACTAGTGCTCGCCTAGGAAGGACTTCAGTTTCTAAAACAACCATAATTTTAGGTGTGCCAACAGAACTTGAACTGCATCTAAATAACAACATATTTAAACATCAGTCGAAACGATCCCATTTCAAGTAAAACAGTTTATCAGTAACTTCATAGATTAAATTTTTATGTTCGTATTGCAAACTGCGAGGCCTTCATTGCGGACAACAATAACAAAAAATGTATGCAGTGATGCAAAGAGCATCAAAACTAAATTTTTGATGACTGGGCAGTTGTGATTCGATCTGACGAATCGTCCTTTACTTAGGTTCTCACCACATAAAGTTTGTGTTTAGTGACATTCTTCGGATGCTTTCCATCCGTACTGTTTTATTCAAGCTATAAAGCACTGAGATGGATCTCTGATGATGTGGGGAGCTATTTTTGGCATGCTTACGAATCAATAGCCATTCTAAAGGATCAGATAACAGACCGATCATTTTTTAACATACTTCAAGATCAAGTTCATCCAAAGTTGAAGACAATTTCTTCTTTTATAGCTGTCACTCGTGTTAAGAGGATAATGCTCCCGCTTATACAACAAAATACATCCCTAGTTAGTTTTATGAACGTAAGAATGAAGTGAAACAGTTGCTTTGGTTTTCTTAGTCGCCATACTTTAACGTTATTGAAACTTATGTGGATATCTTGAACGAGAAATGAGAAGATGATTCCTCCATCATTAACACTAGCAGAATTGGAAGTTATTCTAAAGGAGGAATGGTATAAAATGCCACTGTCTTATGTTCAAGATCAATATACATCTATTCCACGTTGAATTGTTACTACTTATAATTATTAAAGTGAATCAACATCCTAATCGTAAAAATAACATTTCAGATTCCAAGTGCTTCCATTATTTTGTCTACACTTGCATAAGTTAATTTTTAATGGATAGTTTTTCAATTATTTACTTTAAAATATATCTTATTTATTCAAAAGCACGTTTGCTTATGTTACAATGAAGAGAAAAGTGTTTACTGTACTGAATAAATAAGATGATAAATAAGAGTATTAAAATAAAATCAATTGGTGTAAATGAATGAGAAAGCTAAAAATTTAAGAAACACGAATTTAACTGTACGAAAGTAAGTACATAAATACAAAACTCGCCTGAAATTAATTTCCTCACAAAACTTTAAGAGCTTTGGCATTTCTTCTAACGCTTGAAGAATAGCGATGTTTATCCGTTGTGGCTGATATATCTATTTAGTTAAAAATGAACACTAAAAATACTTATTTCATTAGCAAGAATGAGAAAAGGAGATAAGTATAATCTTTTTTTCTATATAAATTAAAAAATGAAAGGAGCGACGCTTTCCTGAATTATTTAAAAATAAAATACCTCGAGCGATTAATTCGAAAGCAGTAATGCAATGAACACCTTCAGTATGTATTTCAAAAATTCTTAATTCTTAAAATTTAAAATGTAGGAATTAATTTTATTGACTTAAAAAGAATAAATTAATAAAGAGAGTAACTTAAGGTAAAAAAATTCTTATAGTTAACTAACTAACCTTTCTCTCTGTTAACACTCATTTAAATCACATATATATTATACTCTAAAATATTTTTAAATAGGAAAATTTACTTATAACCACGATATTGCCATTTAGGAACTTATTAAACGAAAGCCTTTATAAGATACAGCAGCCTAATTTAAATAAATTATTCGTTTTGTGTGTGTATCCTCTTCATGTATTATTAGTCATATAAATAGCTCCATTAAAATCTTATATAAATCTTATATAATCTTGTTACTAATGTAAATATCACAAAGAAAGTTAATACACATTTACTACAGCGTCTTATATTGATATAAAATTTATTTTACTCCTATATTTAATCAAAGTAGCTGGAAAGGAAATTAGGGAAAATTCTAGAAAATAGTGCATTTTAAAAAATATCCTCAAATTTAGAATTTTTTAAACTTATTTTCTTAATTTGTATTTATATTTATTGATATTGATTTAATTATTAATTAGAAATTCTGCGTAAATTACCTTGCATAAGTAATGAAAAAAAAAAGAAGGCAAGAAAAGGAATGATTTTGTGGAAAGGATTTTCAGAAAAACCTATTTCGTTAATATAAATTTTTGAAAATGGAGTTAGATGCTATTTCAATTTATAATATTAAATACCACGTGTTTTTATTAAAAATACTAAGTCGCCACATTTACAACTGAACTCCAAATTAAGTTATAATTTTTATTTATGACGAGTTTGCAAATGACAATTTTGCGCTTCAGTGTGATTTATACAAAAAGAGCATTGATTAAAATCTGTGATCCTGCTACAAGTTTTAAAAATTGTTATAAAGATATCAGCTAAAACAATAAAGTTGTAATGGCCTATTAACTGTAAAAGTAGTTTATTTATTAAATAATACGATATTCAGAGGATAACTAAATTTCCCATAAAATATCTTTCTTTAAACAAAATTAGAATACGAAAAGTCCATTACTCTCCCATATCGCTTTATTACCACGGTAGTCATTAGCTTATCGCTACTGAAAATACTCTACACATTTCGACATAAAACGTAATGGGAGTTTTGAAATCAAAAATGAATTTGTATTATAGATAAAGCTCCCAATAACTTAATACGATACATTTCAGGGGAAACTTTAAACACAGATAGAAATTTTACTTAAATATAACAATTTTCTCAAATCTTTTTGGGAAAGAGATGAACCATGCTTTACGTTGGATATGGTAGGTACTATCCATAAGCCTACGTGAAAATACTATTTTTCATATAACAACCTTGGAATTTTGCAACGAATAAAAATTCCTTTCTAAAAATAGAGCTATGGGATTATACTTCTGATGAATAACTATAAATACTACTTTTAAGCATCTAAAATCTATTTTAAAAAATAACCTAGATGCAAAAGTGTTTAAATTTAACAGTGGATATAAATAGTAAAAATTTAAAGTGTAAACAATACTTTTGTTATTATTGTTACATAAGGATGTTATATGAATTATTCATTGTTTGTTATGCAATATTTTTATTAAATTAAAAGTATTAGTTAATTCAAAATAAAGAAAGTTAATTTGTAAATTATAACATCTGTTTCCCTAATTTTGTGTCTTTTGATACATCAGAGCAATTACTTAAAAGAGTTTTCTTTAAATTTAATTGAATGCTATTTAATATTTGCCTTGAAGTTGGAATATTTCTGAAACATTTTACATGAGAAAATTTTATATTCGAGTTTTATGTTTCTGATATAATATTAATAAGCGAAATTAGACAAAAAGTTAACAATACAAATCTTTAAAAAAAAAGACAAAAGGCTTTCTGTCTATTACTTCCAGGTATTTTCCTTATATACTAATAAAGCATTTTACATTCATTTTAAATCTCCTATCATTGCAAAATCAGCTTAACTCTCTAAAAGTACTGTAATCCGATTATTTCTAACATTACTAATGCTCTCTTTTGGTACTAAGTGCATATTTCTCAATCGTTCGCATTTAATCGTTGTCCCCTGCTCAATCCTAATTTTCAGTTTCATTTTTGAATCAAAGCGAAGAAATAGAGAGAAGGGGAAACAGAGAGAAGATTATTTTAAAAGCAACCCCCCCATATGTCTATCTCAAAAATACATTAATAAACAACTATTATATAGCAAAAAAATGCTTTAAATTTCTTAAATGCTTAAAATTCGAGTTACTTTTGAAGGCATTTCGTATACAGATATTTGTACAAAGTTATTATGAAGAACTAAGAAACAATAATTACTTGTCTTGCAACAAAATGTTTTCATTACTAAGCATTTTCATTTTGCAAACTAAAATTGAAATTCGTATTTATTTTTGTCTTCGTATAATTCTTAATAAAAATTCTTAGAAATATTTTTTTGTTTATTTCAAGTAATATAATTACTTACTACGTCCATAGCTCTTTCATCTGCACCTAAAGCCAACAGATACTGATAAATTTCTCCTCTATCTGGTAGAAATGCAGCATAATGTAACGCTGTTCGTCCTTGCTGAAAAAAAATAAAAGTCCAAGCATTATATTTCTGAATGAACAAATGATGTGACAATAATACAAATATTACATAAAAAAGCCTTTTTTTTATGAAGAAACATGTTTTTTACTTGAATTTTTGGATCGCGTTTCTTTTCTCCAGCTACATTATTAGAAAAGTGAATATTTAATTTTTTTTAAGAAAAAATGTTTGAAAAATTATAAAAAAAGTAAAAAAAAATGTTTATGACTTTTTTATCCCCTTTCATTCTTTTTGTTCAAGACTCTGTCATTTTAAAAATGGGTTTCAGAGCAACAGCTTACTCTTTGTGAAATGAATTTGAACAGTTACAGAGCAACCACATATAAGTACTTTTATTCTTAACTAAAGGTTAAATGATAAAAAATGATATTATTGATGAAAGATTTATATAGTTACTTGAATATCTTAGCATAAATTTTCTTAACAATTTTAAATGTTTTGTGAAACTGTCTTATTACCTAAATTTACAAGCTATATATAATTCTATTTTTTTGTTGTGTGATTAATTTCTGAATACTAAAATTTGAAGCATTTAAGGATTTTATCACAAAATAACGATGTGATAAGGAATTATCTCATAATAATAGTGAGATAAAGAAATTCTAACGTAGTATAAATAAAATCTGATATTAAACAGTTTTTTCTCTTAATATGTATACCTCACATTTAATTAAAGTAGCCAGGTATTTTATTTTAGAAATAAATGTTCTTGAAACTTTGTTTGCCAAAAAGTTATACCACAAGAATTGAAAAGAAATTTGACCACAAATTTACATAAAAGTAAACGAAAGCTGAAAGAATATAGAAGAAGTGAGAGTTTAATGAAAGAAATATATAAGTATACAATATTTGCCGATGAGTTGTTGATATTTAAATGGTATTGATTTCAAAAAAAGTTTTTAGGGTTTTTTTTATTATTTTTCGCTGGTTATATTACACACACACAGGCAGAAATATCAATAGTTTTCATAATAAGTCCATTGAAACTTCATCTCGACTTTTTTATTAGTTAATGCAAATTTTATCGACATGTAAATAATTATATTTTGCAATGATTATATATTATGAATTGTTTCCATTTTAAATTTCTAATTAAATAATGATCTATTTTTCAAATCTATAATTTAAATTTAGGTTCTTAATATAAAAACAGAATAGATGTCAAAAATATCCCGGGATAAGAATCTACAGACTTAAATTCTTTAAAAACTATGAAATAGGGGCATTCATAAAAATGTAACAGTAAAGCAAATTTCGAGCATCACATATATACTGTACAAAAATATATAACACTTATTGAAAAAAAAACTCTCAAGTTTTCTGATTTAATTTTAACATAAATACATTTGAAATAATTAATCAATTCTCTACAAAGGACTTGATAAAATTTTCAACGCTACATGATTTAAACTCTTAATGTACAAATTTAAACATATATATAATTAACAATAAATCCTTTGTAACATAGAAGTTAACAAACGAGCTTAAAATAAATGATGAAAACAAAAGGAATCTGGAAGGTTTATGTGGTGTATATCATTACGCGCTATATACTCAAATTAAAAGCATAAATTTAATATCAATACAATTCACTTAATAGAGTCTATAGTTATTTCACCCCCCCTGGACGACAATTTTTGACTAGTATTAACTAAGTAATGCAGAAGTTTTCCCATATTTTAACCTAAACTACTTTATCACTGATTATACTTTCAGTTTTTACATAGATAAATTGATTTCACATTTATATGAAATTCAAATGCGGGACTAATATAAGAAATAATAGAGTTGGGATTGACTAATCAAAAGTAAAAAACACAATATAACACATAAAACTCATTATACGTTAAAATTAGTTTTCTGATAAATGGGAAAACTACCACAGGAAAGAAATCAATACTAAATATTTTGCTGAAATTATGTACGAAAAATTCTAAAAATAGTGGAAAAATTCTGAAATTTCTATCAACAATTTATCCATTTTTTCATGTATTAGAGCTTGCATGAATGAATTAATACTTTTAAAGTTATTTTCTAAATGGAAAAAAAAGAAAATGAAATTATAATGGAGCCAAATTTCATTTTCGAATTCTTCTTTAACTGTCGCATGAATAACTTATTTCATTACATTAGCAGTTTGCATGCATCTTCAATTTCTTAGAATCGATATCCCTTTACATAGACTTCAGTATCACGTGTCTAACACAACTTCCTCTCTTTTACCGACTCTAATATAAATTATTCCGTTATGAATAAAGATCCAAATATAAGTCAACGAATCAAATCTAAAGAAAGATTTTTCAAATGTGTCTGTATTTGGACAAAGGCAATAAATGTAAAAAGGTTTGTCTTTAACAAGAACAGATTAATACAAAGAAGTAAAGATTTCAACTTATGATGTAAAACTTGAATAAGAATAAAAATGACAGCTTTCCATCCCATTCTATTTTTCTGTCCATGTAATTTTCAAAAAAATAATCCTTTTTTGCATTACATTCTTATCTCATATGTTGTTTTAAAATAAAATATCTTTGAATAACCAACAAAACGGTGTTCCGAGAATATGGCGATGAGAGCTTTAATGGAACAACCGAGATAATAGAATAGAAATGTAATCAGATCATGCAAGTTATATTTTGTTTCTTTTTAAATGGTAAAGTATATTTTTTACAGAAAAATGTTTCATTGCTTAAGAATTAGTTCGTGAGCATCATAAAAAATTTCTTTATTATTTCAGAGAGGTTATAAATCTTAAAAACATTTTTGGTTTCTAATGCTTGTGAGTGCTGTAAACAAAATTATAAAAGAAAAAGATAACCAAATGCTCCATTTTTAAATTTGATGTTTCAGGAAATGCTTTTAAGTAGGTGAAAAAATCTTAAAAATGCAAATCACAACAAGTATGGGTAAGTATCTTATTTATGAAAATTTTTGAAAAAATAACTTATTATTCATAGTGTACCAATACATTTAATTTTATGCTTTCCTCAAATTGTTATTTAAAACATATTCAGTATTTAATATGTTTATGTGGTAGCTTTTTTCTACTGAAAAATTATATGCTTCCCCCATACAATTTCTTCGAACAATGTGATTCTAAAAGTATGAAAGATTTACCATTACAAGTATCCTTTTTAAAGAATATTTAATTTAATGTAATTACGATATGTTATACGAATTATGATAGTTGGAAATTCTGACTTATAATTATGTTTTCTTAAATAATAATTATACATATAGATGCTATATATTTAACAATACTTATATATTCAATAAATTTACTGATAGTGTAAAAGTTGTTCAAAAGCAAATGAACAATTTTGTGAAAAAGAGAAAGGTAAACAAAAAGTGAAAAATATAAAATGTAAACAAAATGGATCAATTAATAAATCACAGCTATTTATGCTTTTCAAAAAAAAGGTAATGAAAAATTTCACATCTTAATCTGTTTTTGTTAAAGCAGTTTGATATTTAACTAACAAAAACATTTTTTTAAAAAAAATCCTTAAAATCTGTAAAAAATAAAAATAAATACAAATATGATAGTAAATTAATAATTTATCTTCAATTTCAACTTATTTACTAAAATCTAATACATGGATAAATCCAACCCTTTAGAACTTCCCAAACTATAAAAAACTGTATTTAGTACAAAATTTTTAAGAAAATAGAAGTTGAGAGGTCGTAATAATTTTAATTTCAAAGTTAATATAAAGATAAAAGTAAATGTTAACAAAAGCTAAAAGTTTACAAAAATGTAACTTAAATTTTTACAATTATTTCTCCTCATTTACCTCTTCGAAAAAATCATGCATTTTTATAAAGATAATACACGGAGATATATGGATTCTTCTTTAAGAATTGGGCTATAAAAATGTAGGAAGAGTAATTGGATATCTCACTTTACGAAACTTTTATAAATTCCCAAACAGTGCTTTTTATCTGCTCAGTTTCCTTCTGTTTTTATGAGGAAATTTTTCGAATCTACAAAATTGAGTTCATGATAATTATTTAAAAAAAACGAAATACATTTTCTTCTCCCGTTACTTAAGTAAACGTTCAAGGAATAACTTTTTCAACTAGATAATATATATGTTACATAATAGGACTACAAATTGAAAGGTTTTTTTCCCGTTTTTACTATTTCAAAATAATTAAGATATTTTCCCGAAATGTAAAAGGAATTGAATTAAGTTTCTGGTAGTCATTTTATTTACATCCAAGCAAAAACAACCCATCCAATTGAGTTATTAAGTAACTTTAATGAAAATTTCACTTAATTAGAAGAGATGAGACTTTTTATTGACTGTAAAACTATTTGTTTTTTTAATAAGAACTTTATTTTAATTTCAGTTTAAACTTTTTAACTCAGTTCAGAACAATTTTTCTCTTTACAGAATATCAATATAATTCTTCCATTACGGATAAAAGAATAAAATTATTTTTTTATATTATTAATTATTTTTTGTCTACTTGTATTCTTACACCATGTGAGTAATTTAAAATACTCTAAAAATCAAACACAAAAAATTATCATTAAGTAAATAGTGAATAATATTGTTGTTTTGTTTTTTTATTTTATAGTCTTACTATCCGCATCATTTTTATATGTTTTGGGAAATCGCCACTTTTTTAATATAGCAACACCTGGTATATCACATTTGAATGAACTCAGAAAGAAATTTTAGAAACCCTAATAATCATTTCATGCAAGGGAAATTCTATTTGGTAATAAATTTCAATTAACGCATGAAGTAAATAACTTTATAAATATTCTGCGTAAAAAACAAAATGATTTAAGCTCTTTTTTTATGTAAATTGTTCTCATTCCAAGCTGTTGAAATAAGAATCAAAATAAGAAAATTGTGTGCCTGAGAATAAAATAGGCATCAATCTACAGTGAACTCCCTTTACACTTTCTCTCTCTCTCTCAAAGCAATTTTATCTTTAAATAAATTTCTAAAAGTACCTATCTTATAGTTTCTATAGAAAAGTAACTTTTAGGCTTCAGAGAGAGAGTTTGATGAATTTCTTCTTTTATATGTTTTGAATATTCAATTTCGCTTTCTCAGAATTTTTTCGACACTTCTCAAAAAGAAATAAATTTTCAGAATGCTGATTTGCTTCTGAAAAATATATATTACCGGTAATCTTTTAAAGTATTACAATTTTATTATTTATGATAAGAAAATTTTTGCGTTATTTCCCAAACGTTAAGCTTCTCATTTACAATTTTATTTTTACCGTTGGATTTTTATTATATAGAACAATGGTACTAAATACCTAATTCTATAAAAAAAAATTTCGCCAAATAAATTTATGGAATTGGAACAAAAGTTAAATTTCCGACCGGTAGTGTTTCAGAAATAGAAAAGGCTTTGATAAATGAGATAATTGGTTTTTTAAACGTATAAAAAATTTTGTTGAGAAAGAAATATTAAATGAAGCTTATTATAACTTCACGTATCCTATTAAAATTCTAGATCAAATATATTTAAGCGAGTTTTTAAGCCAAATATCGAGCAGGAAACGTTCTTGAAAATAATTTTACAATATAAATTTAAATAAAGTAATGTACTTAGATTTTTTAAAATCTTATAAAAAAGAAATATTATTAAAAGGGCATTTTTTTAATCTGAAATATCTAAAACAGCTCATAAGCATTAATGGTTGTAATCAAAATATAAAAATTAGAATTTCACATAAGTAGGAAATTATTTATTGCTATACACTATATAATATAGGAACAGTATATGCAATGCAGGTAGTAAATACATACAAAAAGAAAAGAAATCAGTAAACAGCGAGATATTTTTTGGGAATAAAATTTAAATATATGCATTTCATGCAACTTCCAAGAATTGCAAATATATCTAGTATTATTTGAAACTCTCTATATAACAGTTTTTTCACTCAATGTCGATTTCAGTCACCGCATCCAATCGAATACATTCCAATGAGTTACAATCTTCTAAGAAACAAACTTTACGCATGAATAGAAAGAAGAAAAGTTGAAGAAATAGAAGAAGCTGAAGAAATAGTAGAAGTAAAATTTGGATAAATATTGGATAGTGTCCCAGCCTACTTTTATATCCCAAGTTCTATGGCTTCTTGGTGATGGTATGGAATTAGTTCCTAAGAATATCAAGAGGTATATGACAACTTTTTATAGAGCTAAACATTAGAGATAATTATATAGAAATAATACATCTTAAATTATTATTATTCACAGATACGAATGTTGAACAATGCATTTCAAGTTTCCTGTGCATTATATACATTTCAAATGTTAGAATTTTAATAATTTACGTGAATAGTTTCGATGAAAACCAAAGTCTTTTTTATAAGCATATTTAAACGTTATTTATTTATTTGCATTTATTGTAATGTTATGTTTAAATATCAATTATTGAAAAATGCATCGTTTGTCAACTTTAAAGAATTTAGGAATGTGATCGATATCATTCCCTAGAGGAATTTATTTATTTCAAATATAACTATTAAGCCTCAAATTCATTATGTATTTCAATGGGTATATGTAAAACATTCTATTTTTAATTTTTTCTCTCCAGCTATCAATCTTAAATTTATATATTAATAAGCTCATTAATTAATATTAAGTGAATCTTAAGAAAAAGTGTTCTTTGAAAAAATAAACTTTTTTATTAGTCATAAAGTGCTTAGAAATAAAGTAATTTTTAACAAAAAAAATTGAATTAAAATAAATAAATTAAAAAAATAAAATTGATACCATCGCCCTTTTTGAATTATGTTATTCACCCAAACATTTATTAAAAATTCCTTTGAAATTTAATTAAAATAAGATTTAAAATTAATTTTGAATATTTTTTCATAACAATCTCTCCTTTAGGGGAAAGAAAAAATATAATAAAAACAAGATATATTGTTTGAATTAATTGCACCGAAAGAAAATGTAAAATAATCAAACAGTCGCAAACTATCAAATTACTCGTTTCGAAAGTTTTTTAAGAGTCACAAAGAAATTTCGTCTATCATATGAAATCTCTCTTTAAATAAAATTCTTTGAAAAGAAAGTTCAATGGGAGAAAATATCTTATTTCCCATTGATTAAATAATGATGTACGAGTCCATGTACTTGAAGCAGATGCATTTAAGAAAATAAATAAGTGGACGCTTAATGTAAAAGAAAAATGTTCGAAAGTAGTACATTTTCTTACGTTTATTTGTCTACGTAAGAAATGTGAAACTTACCTATCTTCTTATATTATTCTTCACATTAAATTATTCTTTTTGAAGCTCAAAATAATCTTGAGACGATTTGATTCTACCATCAAATATCGTAATCATTGTTTTTCTCGAGACACCTTATGAAACGACATTTGAAGAATTGTTATTTAAAAAAAGTTTTATTTACTGCTCAGAATTAAAAATATTTATGTAAGATAACCATAAATAAGGGATTTTGTTCCGGAAGAAAAATAATCGTATTTTTGAAATGGGACGTATGATATGAAAATTTTTTACGTCACGCAATGCAAAAGTAATGATTACTCAACACTTTTGTTTTGCAGAATGAATCAAACAAATATCAAACTGCGGTAATTATTGAAAATATAAAAACAGTTTTTTGTCTTTTAAGAAAGGCATAGCTTTATTAATATGGAGAGAGGTATTTCTTGAGTGAAATCTTCGATTTTCTTTTTCACTTATTCTTTAAGGACAATTATTGGAGATTTTTATAAAATCAATGAAGACATTTTGGAAAAGAACTAATTTTAAAGACAAATTTACAATTCTTTACATTCAAATTTTTATCAATTTATGACAATATAAAATAAAAAAAAATTTAATGAAAAATGCATACTCATTTTTTCTTCAAAATTTGAATAGTGAATAATGACTTTAATAATTTTTGAATGATAGCCAAAAATGATTTTAGTGAATTTTTTGTGAAATGTACTTATATTTCCAGTATTGTTAAGAATTATCATTAAAATTAGATTATAAATTACTATCAGAATTCGAAAAAAAATTTAAGCAATTGTGAACAGAATGTCATTAATTCTGCAAATAAGAAAACTATAATAAACAGGGATTATCGTAGCATTTATAGCTCATTATTTTTTAAATTGGAGATAAACAGTTAAAGCCGAATTTAGAAAATTCCTTAAGAGAAATTAAGCGTGTATTACTGTGATTCGTTCCCCCCCCCCTTTTCTATTATTCTAAAATTACTCAAAATATGACAAACATTTTACTTTACTTTCACTTTGGTTTTGATTTATTTAATGTCAAAAATTCAGAAAACCATACGCTTTTTCAAAGGTCTAATTCATGAATAAATATTTTAAAATAAATTTTAAATAAAGATGAATATTGATATGTGTACCATAAATTACATCACAAAATCTTTCGTTCGTTTTTCCATGTATCTAAAATTTTAAATATACAATGGTTTTTTAGAAATTATTCTGATAAAAACAAGTGTTTTCCGAAATTTAGTGTCTTTTTTCGTTGAAAATATGATAATGCATACCTGAAACTACTTAAAACTTATTTTTATCTATTTAGGAACATTTGTCAAGATCTTTCAAGAAATTTTTAATTAAAATTGTATTGGAAATTTACATTTCCAAAACTAATATAAATTTTCGAAACCACAGCATTGTTTAAATTTGCAGAAATATGAAAAATATTTCTTCACAGTTTCAGTAAGATTTCTGGTTCTTGGTAATTGTTGTGTCAAGATATTAACTTTAAAAGTTTACTTTTTTAATGTTAATTAATTATTAACTTTAAAAGATTTCTAGTACAAAGAAATTATAATGCAACTTACAGTATGGATGAGACTTAATAATTTCAAGGATCTCATTTTACAAATATTACCAAAACATCTATTCAATACTCTTCTTCGTTATTGTTACAGATTTAAGAAAATTTAATTCATTTCTTAATATCCTTATGACTAAACATTTATTTCTAGAAATAAGTAGAGATGGTAAGTATTAAGAAAACCACCAATCATTACTTCAAAGGACATAATTATCATCAACTCTTTATCATTTACTTAAGCTATATATCTTTTTTTTTTAACATAAGCTACACATTCTTATTTACATAAGTTTTAATTTTTCATTTACAGTATCACTTTTCATTATCAATTCATAAATGTGTTTGATCTTTCACATTAATTTAACTGTATGCACGAAATTCAGAATAACGAAGTATTTATTGCATACGACTATACATCAAACTCAAAATATTTTCGAGATCGAATGATCAATAAATTTGCGTAGATCATGAAGTGTAACAAAATCACTCAAACAACGTTTGTTCTTTTTTAGTTTAAATAAAATTAGAAACAATAAAAAAAATTCGTATTCCATGGATTGCGTAGTTTTTTTCCTTCGTAAATTTTCTTTACTCCGAATAGGTAAAATGACTTTACCTCCGAATCCATGAATAAACTTTTTATTCAATGACTGAAACTATTACATCATTTATATAATCATCTAGGCTATTTTTTTATTTAGATTGTTGATAGAAACAATTTTAAACCACTCACACATAATCAAAGCATATTCTTTATTATTGGACTGCAATATTACTATGGTATAGTAAGCAATACTTACAAGAATTGTTATCCGAAATTCTTCTGTAATTTTTAAAATAAAATCTGTGTATAAATAAGTATTAAAGTAGAAAAACAAGTAATATAAGAAATAAAATGGTAAAAATTACTAAATATTGTCTTCTTCTCCTGAGAGCTATTTAAAATAACCATGAATTAAATTACGGACCATTTAAGTAAAATTAAAGAATATCTTCTTAAAAACGATTTAGGAGATTCGATCCATATTTTAATGAAAAAAATGCATATAAAAAGGGAATCCAAATGTTTAGTCGAGGGCAAATCAATTGTTGAAATCTACTAATTTTATTAACACGAAGTTAAAAAAAGGACAGTACTGTATTTTCTCAGATCATAATACAGATTATCATACTTTTTCAATAACAATTTATATCGTGTGATTACAAGAAGAAAATATATTATACAATTATACAGTCAATAAGTAATATATAAGTAGTTTTAGGTTATGATAGCTTATTTCAGGAATTACATAAGTTAAACGTTAAAAGTTAAATAAGTGAAACCATTCGCAAATGAGTAGGAATGATCTTTCAAAAATATTTCACATCTAATTTGATATCACAATGCAATTTTAAATAATGTTATCAAGCATTATTCAAAGTATAAAACTGCAAAATAATTTTTAAGAGTACGGCATTATTACCATGATTGGGAATTTAACAATTATTTTACAACTTTTGTATTTTTAACATGGGGGACTTTCATCATGGTAGCTAAGTTATATTTTCATAAAGTAAAATTATTTAATTACAGCATTCGCATCTATATATATTACATTTTAATTATTCTTAAGTAAGCCTAAAAGCATTTATTTGTTCATTTTATTGTTGTTCCAACAAAATTGAAATATAATAGCAAAGAATTATTTTATCAAATTATACAAGTTCTGCGCAATATTTTATCATATGCATGTTTCAACTCAAAAGCATTACAAAACCGAAGGGGTCTTACAAACTTTGTTATAGTTTTGAAAAACCCCTTAAATAAAATTTAGTTCCCTTTAAAGTATTGTATATGATAACATGATGACGCTAATGAGAAAGTTTCCCTAAGCCAAAGTAATAAGGTTTTGGTTTTTGGCTCTCATGTTTTTCAAAAACAATAGCTTCATAGCATCATAATAAGCGCCAGACGAAAAAAAGATTAAATTTGCATATCTGAATATGTTAATGGGATTTTATATAATGTGAACGGCGAGGGGAACAAAAGTTATTCGTTTTCTCGCTTTAAATTTTCATATATTTTAAACATTGTTTAAATTGAAATTTAAATATTCCGCATTATATAAATTGAAAAATCTATGTGAATATTAAATTAGATGAATGTAACATAACGGCATATCCGTAATTTGAGATAAAAAATAAAATTTTAAACTTCTATTATAGCAATAAGAGCCTTGGTATAATTTAGGTATATTAAGCAAGAATAATTTTGCAAAAAATAAATAAATAAAAGCGGTGAAACTTTATATTAAAATTACATATTTAGTTTTTAATTACATTGTGTTGAAATGTTATTGAAACCCAGATGAAACCCCACAAATATATAATTTTCACATATACAGCAAATTGTTTTTATCAATAATAACGAAAACGATTAACCCTTTTTCTAGAAAAACAAATACCGACAACATAAGAAATTTTCTAAATTTTGGTTATTACGTGTAATGTATTAGACTACAAAATTGCTTTATATTCTTACATAAATCTGTTGAAAATCTGTAAAAAGTAATAGCTTAAATCATTTTAAGTTAACGAGATTAAATATGAAAATAATGTTCATAAAAACGGGGAAATATATTTATAGTTCCATTATAAGAAATTTTTCATCACCATTATTTCACGCTTTATAACTAGTCACAAAAGAGAAGAAGCATCAAGTCAATTATATACTCATATACGTCGCACATTCATTTAGGTTTCAGTAAATTCCTTATTATTTACTCTTATTGGAGAAATAGTTTAATACATCAATAATGACCCTGATTGCTGAGTGTGATAGAAAAAATGAATAAACGCTTATAAAACTGTAAGAAATTTAAGAAAATGAAGTATAAAAATTTTAAAGTAAAAGTTGGATAACAGGAAGTTCTTGTATTTAAATATCTTTCAAATTAATCGTCAGTTTTATCTTGAATTGAATAAATGTTCAGAAAATCATGCTTTTTTTTTAATCTGTATAAATAAGACATTTTATTCCTATTTGAATATCAGTTTAACTTTAAAATAAATATTCGGTTATGTTTATAATTACTAGTTTTATAATAAACATTTGTCGTTAATGTCACTTGATATCATTTTTCATTTATTTTATCAATCATTCTTACGAATCAGTATCTTCATTGATTTGTTAAAAAAAGGTTTTTAATAATAAACTTGTAGGACAGTTATTTTTAAGCTTTACAGTCCCGGATGTTGATTATGCGAGTCTTACTTATATGGTCTAATGAAATGTGCTTATTTTCGTACATAACCTTTTATGAACACTAATCTGGAATTTTTTGCAAATATTTCAAATATAAAGTTTTTTTTTTAAGATTTACTTTTATCCTTTTTCGAAGAAAAATAAATAGAAATTGAATTTTACTTAAAATAGAAATAGCTGGGGGGAAATAAGTAACGTGTTTCTGCCTTAAAATAATACTCCTTCACAACGAAAAACTATTTCTTTCTCTAAAAGCATCACAAAAATAATTTTTGTCTCATTATTTTGCAAACCAAACTGCTTAATATGTGTTCTCCAACCTCTCCATATATCGAAGGAATCTAATTTATACTGCTGTGAATCTAATTATATCCTTCTCTGGAAGCGCAATAGTTGTCGCAACTTGATATGAAATATGAGGCAGATGAAGGAGGCTTTATGAATTGTCCTGCATATATGAGTAACATCTGTGGA
Source organism: Nephila pilipes (assembly GCA_019974015.1). Taxonomy (NCBI): domain Eukaryota; kingdom Metazoa; phylum Arthropoda; class Arachnida; order Araneae; family Nephilidae; genus Nephila; species Nephila pilipes. The sequence continues at coordinate 10,798 of BMAW01051594.1, read as the reverse complement.
AATCGCGTGTGAGGTGTTTGAATAGCGTGCAGTTAAATCCCCTTGACTTCCTGGATAACGTGCTTGCTCATGCAAGCCATTTATATTTAATGCAACTGGTCCAAATCCCGCGTAGTGTTACTGAATGCTAAGAAATTTTTCTCGTTTATTGTGAGTGATATCATAAAAAGCCGCAGCTCTACACTAGAATGCCTCCAAGTTACCAATTAACTCAAATAACAACAGAGAAAAATCTATGAAAAACATGAAATGAATATTACGCTTTTGTTCCTACAGCTCTTTGTTTTACCTTTGAACAAAAAACGAGCGGTAATATAATAAAAATTCATTATAATCAGCCTTATCCATACAAGTACTTGAAAAAAATAAAAACTTCTTAGGAAAATATGGAATCCACCACAAATAACGGGTAATGACGTAGTATTATATATATATATATATATATATATATATATATATATATATATATATATATATATATATATTTAAGAATAAAACTTTGGAAAACTAGCATTTATAAATTCTTAGATTCATAACTACATTTTAAGAGGGACAGTAGAATAATAAAATGAACGTTGAATAATTTTTTCCCTAAAATTTTTATTCAAATTTTGCTACCAGAAGAAATTCCAGAACCAGTAATGATTATATTTAATAACGTAAATGTGTGTTTATATAAATACCTGTAGAAAGAAGGAAATTGTGGAAGCAATTAAAAACGATAGTGATAATACCAAAAAATATTGACAAAATCCTTATCATGAAATTTTCATGAATTTAATTCACATTTACGAGGTAGTATTATAGTCTTATTTATTGCTTAAGAAATAATCCAGATATCTAGATAAAATTTATTCAGCATATTAATTAATTATTAAGTACATAATGTTGTAAACTACAGCTATCAATGCTGATTTATTTTTAGTTTCAGCAAGTCATGGATTGAAGTAACCTGCAGTATCGTAAAGTTTTAATTATAATCCCAGAGTATTATGAAGTTTTAATCACTATTAAAATTAATCTGTAAAAATTTCATTCATTATTCTTAAAACTTCTCTCTAAATAGTCACCATCCAGAGTCATCTTTCCAGTATTATCCAATATTATCTTTCTCCCTTGAAGATCTTTTTTGACTTTTCGAAAACCTTCATCGTACTACTGAGCAAATTGAACTGTATTAAAAGAAATCTTAAGAAGAATAAAAAAAAGAAATAATTTCTATTTCGATTATTTTAGTAATAATTAAAACCGTGCAATATACCGGGATAATTATAATTTTGTAATACCGCGGGTTACTTCAATCTACGGCTTCTTGAAACCAAACAAATCATCATTGATAGCTGTAATTTACAACATTATGTACGTAAGGATAAGTTAACCTACAGAATAAATTTTATCCATATATCTCGGTCATTTTTTCATAATTATTTAAGCTTTGCGATACCCTCTCGAATATAAAAGGTACGAAATTACCTAGATCTATGCTTCTCTATATAGTTATGTAAATCAATTATAAATTGATGCATCATTTATTCTTATAAAAGTGTGATGTAAAACTAATATTTAGTTTTTTTCCAAATAAATATCCAATATTTTTCTCATAGCTAACTTCATGATGTTAAATTGCATAAAAGTGATAAATACATACCGTAAAAGGAATCCTCCTTTCTAAATAATTCGTTTCCTAGTTCTCATATCATTTGATTTATAATCCATGCGTTTTTAAGTCATCTACTCTTTGTATGTCCTTATTTATCAAATTTATATCATTAAGGGATATATTTTCCGTAACTTTTTAGTTTGGGCAAAGGGCAGAGAAGGTAAGTGAAACTCTTGGATTATTAGTTATTATTTTTATTAATATGGCGTTAATCTACTATGAGCATTCTGAACACCGATACTTCCACTGGTAATAGATGTACTCGTATATAGATTTCTCACATTAGGATAAATATATTTTGTATCATTTCTCTTAAGAAGCATTTCTCAGTTCTACTAGTGATGAAGGAGGAGGGAACAGTTCTTCACTCAAGATATCATCATAAAGTTTCAATTACGTTAAGGTCTGGAGGCAGAGGACACCATCTCAACTATGTCACTTTAAGCCCATTTGTGATGCACTTTGTTGTGTGTATGGATTAGAGCATTATCAGCTCGATAAAAGGACAGCCACTAGAGAATATTATCTCCACCATTGTATGAACGTGACCTTGGAGTAAGTTCAAATAGATTGGGCCTGTTACCCAGTCAGAATGACTACTGAACCTAAAGAATGCAAGAAATAGCACCCCACATCATCAGAGATCCATCTTAGTTCTTTACAGTTAGAATTAAGCAGTCATAATGGAAAACACCTGAGGAATGTCACCAAATACAAACTATTCCTCCTTACCATATTTGTATGTATAGCGAACAGCAACACCTACATCACACTAAAAGTTTGCATATGAGCTTCTTTGTCTACCTTCAAAAGGTGTTGGCATTATTTTGTATGAACCATCTATATATGTGAACACTAACAAAAACTTCATTTCTAATTCGAATACATCAATAAACAATAAATTGAAATTTTATCATTGGCATCAAAACGGATATCAGCGAAATATTAAAATATATTATGGCTGTATAACAATATATTAAATTTATTTATTATAAAAAACAATCTTTGTCACTCTCTCATGAATTTACTAGAAACATATTAACTAGATACATATCAACGAGATACCTCTCACAATTTATCATTATATCTTATAAAATATATGTAATTAATGGAAATGTATATTACCAGAATATAAATAGAAATGTAGTATAAAACATTAAGCCAATAAAATTAAAATTAATATTGCTTTTATCTATATCAAAAGTAATTGAGATTTGAGCCTCATAAAAAGGATAATATGGTACACATCTCAATTATTCGTTGGATTCTTTCATTACACTTATAATGAATTCGCAGGGTAAAGTAATAAGTATATTTATATATCAGGCAAAAGAAATTTCTTAAAATTACGAATCTCTTCAGGTAAAAAAAAATTATACAAGGTTGTTTTTCTCGACAGTTTATTTTTTTTCACTATATTTGTAACATAATTTTACATAGGTAACATCAAGATTGCATAGATTTAAGATTTTTATCTACTAGGAGCGAGATTTTAGAGTGTAATTGTAATATATACACTATTTTTCATGATAATTTAAGTACTTCATCTGAATGTTAAAATCGCTGTGAATGGTCTTTCTGTAAAAGGAATAATACTCAATTTTCTAAGCCAGCTGTTAAACATAAATCCATTTGTTCAAAAAGACTACACGTTATTTTAGACGGTAACTAAGATACAAAGATCATATTTAGTAATTGCATTAAATACAGTCAAAGATCGTTAAGTACTTTGAATACAAAATATACTACTAACCTATGCATAAAATATTTCTAGAACATCCAAAAGATAATGATTATTCAATCCTAAGTTCCCATTGAATTCCTGGTACTTCCTTCGCGTGAGAATCTGGAGCATTCATTAATTATTCTCAGGGTTAACCTGTCATTTTTCAACCATGACATAGTTCAATGTTTACAAGGAATTTGTATTTATGTTTTTTTCTCGCCAGAATATATATTTTTTATTTTATTTTTACATTGTCGTAGATATACATGTACAAGCATTTATTCAAAAATATTCATTATTTATAAAAGATCATATGAAATTTTTGTTGCGTAAATCCAATTACAGATTACTTCCAAGAGAAAATTATCAAAGAAATGGTGTTCTTTTAAAACGAAGTCACTTGAAAATTTTCGCGCACTTTTTTTATCTAATAAATAGAAATTTAACTGTAATTTGAACTAGTGCTTTGATTTTAAGGATGATATAAAACTGTTGGATATTTTAATGTGGATATAAGGCACTCTTCAACAAATACATGGTGTAAGAGAGACTGTAATAAAGCATACGTTTTAATGTATTAAGATAGGTGCTCTTAATGTGTTAAAATGTTTCTTATCGCTATTGCAAAGCCTAATGAATTCTGTTGTTATAACTTTCCTAACTACTAGAGAAACGTACTACCAAAAGGAAAATACGTAAAAATGTAGTAAAAATCAGTTGTTTAAGACAACTTGCTTAAATTTCAGAAAAAGTTAAGTTATGAATGAAATGCTTTTGTCTCTTATGTCTGAATTCTATGTATTTATATGGTTTTGATGGATGTTCAACTTTAGCTGCGAGAGCTCCTCTCGATGCTTGTGCGGTTTCAGTCATTTCGGCGCGACGGTGACATATGTTATTTTCCCCCTCTTTTTTCTCTCTAGCAGACCGAATGTGTTGAAAAAGAATTCTTGTGAATTGGTCACTGAATATCAAACAATTAACTAGTATTTTTACTAGGAGGAACTTCTTAAATTTAGGAACTGGATAAAGAGAGTTATGGAGAAGGTCTTTTTTTTATTCCGTACAGTAGTTTCTTTTACACGATAATGCTAGGCCCATACAACATTATCTATTCAAAAATATATATTTTTAGAATTGAGTTGCAGTGATAAATCACACGCCTTATTCTCCCTACTTAGAGTGAGCTGAGTGCCCCCCCCCCCTTTTTTTTTCGATGCTTACGGTGGTTAAACACGAACAGGGATTAAAAACTGAATTGGTTATTAAATAAATGTTATGCGTATTTTGAGAACACTTACTTCCAATGACTATAAATAGTGTTTCGATGACCTGAAGAAACATTGGAAAAATCTATAGGCTTCTCTAGCAATTATTTTGAAGCAGATACATTTCTTTAAACATCAGAAATTTTTTACTTGTTTATAAAAACTTGTCTGTTTAATTTATGGACTCACCTTGTATTTTAAGCGCAATTAAAAAACTCCATTATCTAAACAAAGAGACTTTTTATATTTCACTCAGCAATAATTTCTTACAAATCATAACAGCTTAATTAGTCTCCCTTGATCAATAAAATTTATCATGACATCCTAAAAGAACATAAGTATAGTTTTACTTAGAGAAATAATAAGATGCTCTTCTAAAATTTCTGCCAAGTTAAAATAATGCATCACAGAGAAAAAAAAACAATAAACTGAATACAATACACAAGGTTGTGAAAGGAGAGCTTCATCATATTAATTAGTAAATTATAGATTCACAAGACTATTCCTTTTATTCCGAAGTTTTAAATCCTCTAAAATAATCTTCTATTACAGCCATGTGAGAAATAAAATGTCACCAACCACAAGTCATAAAAATATTACCTCTAATCCATCATGAATTTTTTTAAAAAAAACTATAATAGTAGAAAGCATTTAGTACGAATAAAAGTATGTTTACAATACAAAGAAAGGGGGGAATATTCCAAAGTATTCATGAAAATATAAGCCTAAGACTCTAAATTTTTAATTCAAATTGCTTACTTTCCTTTCCCCCTCAGATTTATCAAAAAATAAAAAGTAATCCAAAAATAAGCAGTTTAGAGTGTGACTCTTTCGAATTCCTTTAATTAAAGTCCATCAAATATAAAAAACACAAGTTCTTAGTTTCGAAATAATTGCTATATTTTGAAAATATAAATTCAAAAACAAAAATATAGTATTTACTCACAAAACTATACTTTACAGGAAAATAATTAAAGATTGCTTTAATACTTATATGTACGTATATATATATAAGGTTATTCTTCTTATGTGTGTATATGTATTAAAATGTGGAGTTTTGCACATATGCGTTAAATTAATTGCTAATGAATCTTGGGGGTATTTTTACGTTTTTACCCACACATACTTTTATCTAAAGTTTATAAAATTTAAAATAAATTTTGGAAATATATAACGTTTTATTGCAGTAAATAAGGATGTCTTTAATTTACATACTAGAAAAATTAATTTCGAAAAAGAACACGATAATAACTACCAATATTTTAATAAATTTAATTTTTTTAATATATTTTTATTAAATTTCTTTACCATTGCTTTAATACTTATATATACTTTTATATATATTTGTGAAGTTTTCATTAACTTAACATAAGAACTTCGAATTATAAATTAAGTATGAACTTCAAAGATATATGGTACGAAACTAATAAAGCTAAAAATTTAATATCGGTTTCTATTTGTTTGTAAAGGAAGAAGTTTTACTTTTCTTAAAGAAAAAACATTAAATTTATTAAATTTTATTAAAGTTGTTGGAGTACATATCAAATTAATTTAATGGATGCTACGAACATACGAAATAAATTCTCTTGAATTTTCATTTAATATTAAATCCGTACATTATTAAAATATGCATTCGAATCTCGAGGGTGGAATGTAAAGTAGTCCAGTAATTTGAAACTTAAATAACACTGCTATTTTCAATTTACGTATTTCCCCTTTATGCCTGGTTGAAAGCATTTCTAAGTTTTTTCTACTTTTGATTGGAAATAAGAAGCTAAGAAATGGGAAATGGGAGTCCTAAAAAAAGCATCTTTCTTAGAAAGGGCGGAAGAGAAAGAAAGAAACCTCAAAGAAGAACTGGAAAGGCAAGCTCGGAATTGCAGGGTAATCCTGTTTTCTCTCAGATTTAACTTCTTGAATGGAATCTCTACCATTATATATATATATATATATATATATATATATATGTTATTACATATATATATATATATATATATATATACATATATATATATACATATATATATATATATTACATATATATATATATATATTGCCATCCTATTTCTACATTGAATGAGAAACATGACTTTGCCGTTTCTTTTTTAAGCTCAAACTTACCATTCTATCCCTCTAACCACGATAATATGTCCTTTTATTATTTTTAGATTCAGAGAATTCTTTTTGCATCGAGGGTAATCGCATTGCTAAAGTTTTCCGTTAGGATCAGCACTTCTTGTGGTAATGCTTTTTGAACGATAATACTAAAATACAATTCCATTGAGTCGAAAAAGTGTTCTTGTAGAACATGTAAATGCATTTTATTTTTATTCGCATGTGTTGACTTTGAAACATGTATTGCTAATTGGAGAATGGAGTTTTTGAGAAAGAAAAGAGATCAGAAAAAATGCTATATTTCTAAACAAACATATCACAAATGCGAATAAATATATTATGTACATCTAGATAAACAAAACATTCTTTTAAACAAACAATAATAAAATTAGCATCAAAACAAATGTAACGAGAGTCAAGTCATGTAACAATATTAAAATAAAAATAAAATATATAAGTGATTTTAATGATTAATAACGAAAGAATGGTACGTTGTTACATATGTAAAGACAAATTATATATGATTTCAAACATGATAATTAATCTCCAAAAATATTTAAAAGATATTTTCAATTGAAAAACATTTATGTTTTCAAGACATTTCAGTTCCTTATGACTGTAGAAAATTAAAATCTAAGGGAAGTTTTGATTATTCCTCTACTTCCTTTAGTATTAATTACATATATATGCGTAATGTTTTTGCAAATGTACGTACTGATGTTACGAAATGTACAAGATATATTCATAAAAACACTCCTCCTATTTATGAACCCCTAGAGGCCTATTCACTTAACCACTCGAAAAGAAATGTCAGATATTGTTATTTGAAGGTATGTGCTCAAGATTGTGATGATTTAAAACAATAGATCTCTTACGGTTACGGTTACAGTAGAAAAATTTCAAAATTTTCGAATGAAATTTTTTCATCACTTTTTTCCTGCATAAATTGATCAGCTCAATATAAATACTATTTATGGATTTAGAATGATACACGTAAGACGAAAATGGATAGTGTAAAACATTTTTAACTAAGAACATTGTAAAGGTCCCATGACAACACAGAGAGTATGTACATTGACTCACTTAATATAATTCACAGGGATAAACAGTAGAAACTCCAACAACAGAATACCATGGGCTAATCATAACTTGCGCAAACACTTTGTGGAAAGTATTGCTTGTGGAAAAAGCAGCGTGAGAAGATTGTTTCTTTAGAAAGACTTTCGAAAGTGCGAACAAGATGACACTTATAGGGAAACAACGAGGTGAATTGATAAAGCTGTTTTTATTTGAACGGGAAAAATGCGGCCGAAGTCATGCGAGTGTATCAGCTAAATCATCAGCTAAGAAGAGGTCTATGTTCCATATAAATTTTACGTGATTTGGTAAAAAAATTGAAGAAACTAGATGCACATATTATAGACTGCAATCTAGACGACCATCTGTTCTTGTTGAAATTGTTGCGGAAGTACACAACATAATTACTGCAGGTCTATTATGTACTGCAAGAAGGGTTACCCACAATTTGGATTCACCGAAAATCACAGTCCTCAAGCTCCAGCTCTCTGTTCAGCTGATGTTTCTTTATCGATTCTAACGCATCCAGATATTGCAACCTGAAGATGAACAACAGTGTGTCAACTTCAGGTATTTTTTCGTCATCATTATGGACGAATGAGGCAAATTTACCCTTAACAGAAAATGTAAGCTCCAAGAATAGCGTTAACTCAGTTTACAAAATTCCTTACTAAGTGGAATCAGCGCCTTTACATTAAACTAAAGTGGCTGTGCAGTGTGGCGTTGCAATCACATTCATTATCCACCCATAATTCCAAAATTACGGATACTAAATGTCATTAATGATATTGTATGGATGCAGTATGGCGCTCCTCCACAGATTGCCACAAGTGCTTGAAAAGTGCTGCTACAGCACTTTAATGAAAGAATCATTTCCTGCAACTTTTCAGTTTCGTGATCAACGGGATCCCCTGACCACTTTTGATGGAATTCTAGCTCTGGGATTAAATTAAATCTAATGTGTGAACATCAACTCTACGAGATTTGTCAAAATCGAAAGACGCCACAAAAAGCGAATTTATACAGATTCCTCTTGTTATGTTACGTTTGTCATTGTTCACAAAAAAATTTTCCCCATGCAATATGTTAGCTTCTGCAAAGGTGGGTACGTTGAAAACGTTTAATTTGAATAAAAGTTTTTGTTTCTCTCGCCTCTCTTGTGTTGTCATTGGTCCTTTACAACACCCTTTATTGCAAATATGTTACACAAATGTGGGATTTTCATCATGCAAATGTGGAATTTTCATCATGTATGTATCGTTCAAACGCCATTAATGATTTTTCCAATGCGCTGATCAATTTTTGAGCAGGATAAAAGTGGGCGTTGCTATTCAAAAATTTCGAAATTTTTTCACTGGAGCCGTAACCATGAGAGCTATAGTTTTAAATAATCACAATCTCGAACGCATTATTTCAAATAACGATGCCTGAAGTTTCTTTTCGATTGGTTGAGCTGATAACAGTTTTTGTTTTTTTTCTGACGTCTCTTCAACAATAATTGCGACTTTATTGGCTAATTAAGTAAACTTTGTGATGTCTATAGAGTTCAATAATGACGTGAGGGCATTACGAATGGTAAGAAAAATGTTTTTTTTTATTGAATACATCTCGCTGTCTATTTCTACTCGACATAAAAGTCCTCTAACCACAATGAATATGACTTGTAACTTTGAGCCAAAGAGAGATAAGATCGACACCTGAGTTGGCATCTCGTTCTCCTTATCCAAGCCGTTTCAACGTAAGATTTTGAGCTCTAAAAGATTTAGAAAGTTTACACTCCTCTTATCAAGGTCTATAGCTTTCTCAGTTTTGAAACATACATAACTCACTTTTGTGACAGATATTAGCGATAATTGCTTGGATTTTTTTTAATTCAATAAATATGGATGAAAATCATTTTTCAAATGACTTTATTAACCATACAATTATTAGAAAAAATACATGGTTGACCAATAGATAATTCAATTAACAATATGATTAAAAGAATTTTTTTGACAGATAAAAGTTGTCATTTACTGAACGTCCACTGATCCTAAAAACGCATCAAATATATTTTTATATATTTATGCACTCTTCTCGCTTTTTCCTATTTCAATATATATGTGAATTCTTTAATATCTTCAAAAAAAGTTTTTAATCTATTAGAAAAGAAATAAAGTTTATCTAGATTAAGGCTTAGTCAGATATAGTTTTTTGAAGTTCAACTCAGACGCACTATAATAAAACGAGCGTTTTTGGACTTTGCTATTGAAAAATAACGGTTAACCGAACGAAATCGTAGATCAAGTTATCATTCGCTTAAAATAATAATTTTTATCTTTGGTTTTTAAAGAGGCATTATCCTTCCCTTATTTTAACAAGTGGCATATTATTCAGATCGAATAACCCAAAATTTTGGCCGATCTATGATCATCGCAAAAGTTAAAACAGGGGTTGGGTGGGGATAAATTACTCAAATATTTCTCATACACGGCCTATGGAATGGATTTAAATTTTATTGAAGAAATGTTTTTAATTTCGTCAAAAACTTTTGTTCATTTACTATTTCACAAAAATCAAGTAGTTTGTTGAGAGAAGCAGCAGACAATGTAGAAATATTATGTGCATCGATATTGATGCATTACTTATTAATATAACGTGTTTACAACACACTCATATATATATATATATATATATATATATATATACAAGACGCAAATAGACAAATATAAAATAATTAAGAGTATCCAAAACAAAAATAAAACAATTGACAGGAAGAAACTAAATAGCTAAAGAAATAACTGAAATTTAAATTTACATTTATGCAAATCATTAAAAAATTTACTTATATAATCAAATAATCTAAAATTCAAAGCAGTCTATTTAAGAACTAACAATTTGTAGCAAAATGATTGAAAAGCTAAAATTTAGAAAAATGGAAATAATGTAATTAATACTGTTCCCATATATATA